>JADLZL010002847.1:0-110735 GCA_015844335.1 Chrysopogon serrulatus
ATCTGCCATCCATTGCAGAGTCTAGCGTGGGCATCGATTTATTATCTATCCAAATGCATCAGGATGGCACTACTGGACGGCGCTGTTGGGCCTGCACGAAAAAAAGGAACACCCCGCGCCCCTCCCCCCCCCCCCCAAACCACCCACCCACCCCAAGCAATTTAAGTTCAACGAAATAGTACTCAAATCATCATTAAAACCATATTAATTACGGCGTGCATGCATTATATTTTTTTTGAGAGAGCGAGAACTGGAGAGGCCAAGGCCCCTACAGAAATTTATTAAAAGAAGAAAAGCAAAAACAACAATTCTTTACAACAAACAGGCCAGCAAGCAAGGGAGAGCTAGGCAACAAAGAAGGAGAAAGAAAATAAAACAGAACCAGGTCTAGCTGGTTCCGTATGATTCACATTTCAAATACAAAAATACGATAACAATAAAATAGTCCCTTAGCACTTACATCCAGCACGTGCATCAGCCTGCTGGCTGAGGATGCTCAGGATCATCATCAGCTGAATCACCAGAAACACGGTAGAAAAGAAGTAACGCCTTCCTAGCATTGTATTGTTTGACAACAATGAGCTTCAATTCCTACTTCTTATGGGAGAACTGCTGTTCACAAGGGAAACGCGCTGCGTCTATAAATAAACCATGCACTTCCATCGTGTGTTTGTGTGTATATATATATTTGGCGATGAACAGGACTGCTCCGCGTCCATAGAGCTAAGTCAAAAGTGGAAGAAGCAGCTTCTTGGGACTACGACGTCACTTGCAAGACATGTTTGGGTGCTGTCACTATCCTTTCGGAAAGACACGTTTGGGTGCTGTCACTATCTGATGCACGATGAGCCTAAGCGCATGAACTAAGGAAAGTGAAAAAAGAGTTCGTTAGAATAGTCCCCTCTATTTAATATTTTAGTAAATAGACCCTTTCGTTATAACATGACGCATACCTTATTAGAGCATCTATCTCTAAGAGACTCTTTATATCTTCTTTAATTTATAGCAACAGAGATTTTGGTAAAAATATTCTCCAACAGCCTCTTCAATTTGATATCCAAATATAGATATTCTCTATTTCAGAGTTCTCGCTAGGCAAAGATAGAAGCGAGGATGGCTCTCTAAACTGTGCACAAGATATAAAAAAGCTGATGGAGAATACAAAGATATAGAAAACGATTTTTACTCAAATGACTCTTCTAATGATGATTTAGAGAATAGACTTTGGAAAGGCTCTTGGAGATGCTGTTATACAACAACTAGTAGGATGCCCCTCGCGTTGCTGTGGGTATGAAGTAGAAATGTAAGGAGTTTATAATGGTCGAAACTATAAATTAGTGTGTATATATATATATATATATATATATATATATATATATATATATATATATATATATAGTAGGTCAATTGCGGAGGTTGTATCCATTGACATACATGGTCTAGATTATTTGAAATGGCCATCACCCAAATCTCATCTATCCGAACCCCCACCCCTATTATACCTGAGGGTCATCCCCCTCTCAAAATTTAGTAGTTTTCCTTCATATAATTATGCATGTTTCAAAGGATCATATGTAATCCATGTGATATGTAGTTTTGCTAGGTTTTTCTTACAAACGGGTTTTTGCTTAGAAATAGTTTAAATTATCAAAATACATCCATATGGGGTCTTGTTTTGAAGAGTTTATTGCGAGGAATACTATGTTGTAATTGGATTTTAATTACGATACTTGGTTTAGGTGCTACGACTTTTTTTCTATTTCAAAAGAAAAAGCTAGTGGGAGATAAATAAGCCTTAGTGGAGGTAACTCCATTAATGATGTCAGCTGACATCACTTTTCAAGTATCGACCAATCAGAAGTCAGAGAATTAGTTAGTGGGGGTTAGGATTATAGGAGTTATAGATAATACGAATGACTTGCAGCTTAAAAGTTTAATTATTTGACGATTTGGTGATGCTTGGAATCAATCTTAATGTGCCTAGACACGCACTATTGTAACTCCTATATTATTAGAATAACGAGGCCAGTCGTCCAATGCAGCCCATGTATGAAACCACGGACTAACAACGGCCTGCCAGCTGCACATTATCGGATCGAGACGACGACCGATGACCTGGGGTCAAATTACACCGAGGGTGAACCCAGAGACTAATAATAGTGAGTTTTCGTAGGAAGATGCAAAGAAAAGAACTGTTGACCAAGGAGTCTTCGTTTGGAAAGCCTTGATCATCACGGCTCAGAGGAAGTTCACCAAAAAAAAAAACAACGAACGTGAACAAAGTTACAAAAAGAGAGAGAAGAGAAGCACAAAATAAACACCTAGGTAACTGTGTGGATTGTGCTGATTTTCGCCATGTCCACGTTTTTCTTGCCCTTTTTCATACTTGTGTCATTCTCTTGTTTGTCATAAGTGATGCTAGAAACACATATAGGCTACTAACTAGTATGTTACTGGCTTGTATGTTACATGTACAGATATATTTTTGGTCTCACAAGCGCTAGTATATATATTTCTGCTCATTTCAAATCTGACCCTTACAATCTAGGTGTCACGCTCTCACAAGTATCAAGAACCAGTCGATGATTGTACCATCCACCGTTTTGCTTTGGTAAAAACACTTATAAGAGATCGATAAGACACGTGAGAGTGTATGTCTACTATTCACGTAATAGTTGATATATAGGAATCATCTTTTGAGTTTTCGTCAGGCTTCTTGCTAACAAATGCCAAACCATAAACCTGATCTTAATTAAGAGTTACATGTAGGGCTAGATGGCCCAGATGCTTACAATGAACCCATGATGAAGACGGTTAATGAAGCTATTGACAGCTGAACATTGGCATGGTGAACCACACGATTGAGAGGCTGGACAAACGGTTGTCCATGCTGACCAAGTGGTATACATGTTGAATGTACGTAAACAAGATAATAAAGTGATAGAAAAAGAACAGGTCAGGTAAATGCTCCCTTGATGTGCTACGATTTCCTACTTCCATGAAGAGTATCAATCGAGCAATATTTAGTGGGCACTTAAACTAAGATCCCGTTTGGCACAACTCAGCTTTACTATTGAAGCTGGGTTTTCTTTTTTTGAGAACAGTTTCATGAGCAATTTTCTCAGTAAAGCTGAACTGTTTTGGAAAAAAATATTTGGTAAAACAGCTTCATCAACAACTTCATGCATAGCTGAGAGAGGGAAATGAGGTAGAGAGCAATTAAAAGCTACATTTTTTTCAGATTCACGTATCTCCTTTCCTTTATGAAAGCATACAAAAGGAGCTTCACCCATGGAGTTGTTTTTTTTAAAAAAAAAGTGTTTGGCGAAAAAAATAGCTCACCGCAACTCATGAAATTGTTGGTGAAATTATAACAAAAAGGGCCATACCTTTGTAACATAGTGGTTGTCCTGTGTTTCATGTTGTAGAGTTTCTCACTTTCGAGCAATAATATTTGGTGGACAAGCAAATTAATTTCACCATTGTCAGAAAATAATTGTTCTAATATTCCTTGTGAGAAAGATAAGTTGTGTGATAGTATCTTCATTATTCCTATGACAAACCTACTGGAGGAAAATGATTTTTTTTTGGGAACCAAATATATGTGCTGAAAACAAAAATATTTTTTCCATTTTGCTACTAAAAAGATGAAGTGAAATATACCTAGTTAGGATCTACTAGAACTTTTGGTTGCAAAGTGGGCAATATGCCCTTCACCTATTTGGGCCTACCTCTGGGAACAACAAAACCTACCCTGCAAGAATATTATCCACTCCTGACAAAGATTGAAAAGAGACTATCTAGCATCAGCAATCACCTTTCTTACAATGGCTGACTTATACTGGTAGACTCAGTTTTCTCTGCCCTCCCAAAATTCTACATGTGCAGCCTCAAGATTCCACCTCAAGTCATCAAGCAAATTGATATCTATAGAAAACACTGCTTGTGGAGCAAAGGAGACATCAACTAGGAGGGCAAGTTCCATGTAGCTTGGGAAGCTACCAAGCCAAAAGACCAAGGAGGTTTGGGTATCATCGATATAGAGAGTCAGAATAATGCGTTACTCATGAAATTCCTAGACAAATTTTACAACAAGGCTGATATCCAACCTGGTCCAAACTCTATTCAAACACACAAACCCCTCCACATGCTAAAAGTCCAGTTGGGTCATTCTGGTGGAAAGAAATCATGCAACTCTTCCAAAATTACAGAAGCTTCAGCATCTGTGTCCAAAACAAATTCAATACTATACTCTTCTGTTCAGACAATTGGTCAGGAAACACCATCAGTGATCAGTTTTCACAGCTCTTCTCCTACACCAATAAACAAAAGTGCTCCATCAGGTTTTTTCTTGACCAAGAACTCAATAGAATTTTCAGCTTGCCTCTTTCCATACAAGCAACAGCTCAGCTCGAGGAAGTACAAAACCTTTTACAGTAAAGTTTGTGGGATGAGACTACCAATGATGATAAATGGTGATATTCTTGGGATCTCCTACTTTCAGAAGTAGGAGGGCGTATAAAATCCTTACTGGGCAGACTCCTTACTCTCCCTTGTTCAAATGGATGTGGGCATCACATAACCTAGGCAAGCATAAATTCTTCATATGGCTTTTACTCAGAGACAGACTAAACACAAGAAACCTACTACGAAGAAGAAACATGTTTTTCAAGGGCTACTCATGTGTGCTGTGCAACACTGGCTGCGAGGAGAGTAGTTTTCACCTGTTTTTTAAGTGTCCTTTTAGTCAGGATTGCTGGAGCTCTATTCCCATTTGCCTGGAAGACCAACCTCCACTAGTACACAAACCATTTCTCTTGACACTAGCGTTTCATTTCTACTGGCGGTTTCTCTTTAGAACAGCCTGTAGAAATCGGCCCTATTTCTACAGGCGTTTCTCTTAAGGAACCGCCAGTAGAAATACGATTTCTACAGGTGGTTTTCTTAAGAAATCGCTAGTAGAAATCGACTATTTCTACTGGCGGATTTCTTAAGGAACCACCAAGAGAAATCAATTTCTACCTTGGCGGTTTCTTAAGAAATCCGCCCAAGAGAAATAATTTGAAATTAATTTTTTTTGAGTTTTTCAAACTTTCCTCGGATGGAGAAACTCCCAAAATAAAAGTTGTAGATCTCAAAAAGTTATGAAACTTTGTAGTTGACAACTTTTTCATTTAAAATCATCTTTTTATGAAAAACTATGAATGAAATTTATAAATTTGAAATTTAAATTTTGCAAATGACCTTGGATGGAGAAACACTCTAAATAAAAGTTGTAGATTTTGAAAAGTTATGAAACTTTGTAGTTGAACATTTTTTCATTTGAATTCATTTGGACCCTCAAATATTCAATTTTCCATCGAATTTATATAATATGTGGGGAACAAAAATGAGATGTAGGCATAAGTAAGTGTGTGGTGCAGTGGTAAGGGAGGGATCGCGTGAGACCAAGGTCACGGGTTCGAATCCCGCCGGCAGCGTAGCGCATGATTTTACATGAAAAAATGCACGACTTTCTGGGCAACGATTTCTACTGGCGGTTCTCAAACAACCGCCAGTAGAAATGGCCGATTTCTACTGGCCTCCCGTACTGGCGGTTCTGAAAAATACTAGTAGAAATGCGTTTGGAACCGCTAGTACAGGCCTTTTTTGTACTAGTGCTCTCCAGCCTTTTGACATGATCATTGCTGCCAAGACAGCCTTTGGTAACATTAACTTTAGAAAAATCTTCATTACTGCTTGCTGGATTATCTGGACAACACGGAATGCAATCATTTTTGACAATGCCCAAGCCAATATTGCCACATGGAAAAGAGAATTCAAGGCAGAGCTTGATCTTGTGTGCACAAAGGCCAAGCCAAAAGTCGACAGACAGCCCTCAATCTTGGAGAGATAGTTAGAGTTAGCTTTTTTCTTTCCTTTTCCTTTTGGGCCTAGCTGCCCTGTACCTCTTTGTACAAAACTATTCTTTCATTTAATTGAAAAGCAAAAAAATACTGGGTAGCGGACTCCCATACTGATTTGATAAAAAAAGGATCTACTAGAATTTGTGGAGCACATGGTAACACACGCACAGTACTTGTGTTGTCATGAGTCATGGTGCTCATGTTTTGTCATCTAAATTATCAAAACCGCAGGTACGTGATCCAGCGGATAGGGTACACGCCTTTATTTATATGATGGATGGACTCCACGTGATACAAGACTGAGCATGCATCCGCTTTCTAAGCGAAAGACTTTCACAACATGCCAAGCACTTTATTTCTCGGCACCATGTTAACCCGGGCTTTCCAAACGAAGACTCATTGGTCAATACAGTCTCTAGTCCGTGATTTCATATTGTGCTGGATTGGATTGGACGACTGGCCGGCCTCTTCATTTCATTCCGATAATCTCTGCAGCTGCTGGCGGCGTCTTTCGTCGTCTCTCCAGTCAGCGATTTCATATTTGCCGGATTGGACGACTTGGCTCTTTATTGCCGTCCTCCTGCCACTTTGGAAGCCCACGGCGGCCACCCTTCAGCATGGTGTTGGTGCCTACCTTCCTGCAGCTTCCACACCCAAAGGCGACAGCGACACCGGGAAACAGAGAAGAGTTTTTTTTTTCTTTCTGTATATTTTCTTTTACTTAGGTATACATACAGATCCAAATATCTCCAGATATTAATAATATAAAATGAACATTTCAGATACCAGTTTGTATTTAGATATACATTTAACTTTTTTCTCTATAAGTATACACATCTGATTATTTTTGAAAAAAATAAGTCATGTAATAAGATATCGAAATATATATGACAAGTATACTACTGTGTGCATATAAACAATAAAAAATATCATGTTATTTAATTAACTAGATAAACTATAAATCATAAACATATATAATTACTATACGTCTTAGTACTTATTATGGAGTATAAGACAATATACCTGCTACTACTTCCTCCTGGACACACATGGATCTTTCGTGGTCGATCGTGCATCAGATCAGGGCCATACACTTAGCTTGGCAGCACTTGGCACGACTACGTCGGGCCCAAAAATTTGGGACCCCTGAGGGTCCGTTTGGTTGGATGGATATACATGGACAGGATATGGCCCTTCATGGATAAGTGTTGTTTAGTTTACGTACGAGTTGGATATGAATATCTTTGAGGTGATGTTTGGATTGTGGGATATGAGAGGTGAAAAAAGAAATAGATGAACGGCGAGGATTAAATAAGGTGTGAAGAATGAATGGTTAAGATACAATATTACACTTTAGAATGTGGGAGATGAAATCCCTATCCCAGTATCCAAACATGGCCTGAGAGAAGAATATCCTAGATGTTGGATATCCTTACCATCAAAAATTTGCTGAGCAAGCTCATTCACGTTTTCTAATCTTTGTCATTAGTAAATAAACATATCCACTCTTACACATTCAACCAAACAACCAATATGGATAAACAACCAAAATGGATAGACATGTTCCTAATCCACATATGGCCATATCCCATTCAACTTCACCCTCAAACAAAACACACCCTTACTTAGTTGTTAGTCTATACCTGTTTAGATCCTGGACTAAATAGGAGAATGAATACGCGAGATAGGTGACTTTTTGATACTTGTAACGCTTTAGCCCCTGTTAGCTTGGTTCGATGGACTAACAACTAGTTAAGGCTTTGACTAAACTTTAGCCCTTTTGTTATGATCCTCAATAGCTAAACTTTAGCAACTCCAAGAGTTCTCTAAATATTTCTACTGAAAAATCTATATTTTTCAACTCTTAAAAAAGTATTAGGAAAAAAAGAAGACATCTCCAATATAGTTCCTAATATTTTACTTTAAAAAATTAATTTTTTTACATTAGGAACCCTGAATTTATTTCTCTACCTGTTTAAGCTCTCCCATCGAATCTTTCTCTCATGCTTTTCTCATCTGGAACCCGGCATTTTCTCTTTTTACTTTTTGACTCCCTTGTTCTTTTAAGGCTCTCAGAGAAAAGCACGGGTGTCGAGAGAATACGCGTGACCTGGAGTCCACGTAATTTTGCGCGGAACGGGATGGCTTTTGCCAAATTCTAAAATAATAGGAGGATAGATTAGGAGTTCTTGGAGAGGGTTTTTTAATCCTTTTTAAAAATATATGGATTAAGAAAAGGTTTATGGACCTCTTAGAGATGCTCGCCCATAGGATCCAAACAGCACCATATGACTCCACCGCCTTGTTCCAACTAACAAACCCACCATAACTGCTCGTCTTCCACGCGACAATTCAATGCATGTGGCATTTCGCATTATATTGATCGTCACTCAGCGGACACCGTAGGTAGCACCATGCATTAATACTAACTAGACGAGGAGACAATTGCTTTCCTCCTGGCTACGACCAGTCGACCAATATTTGTCTCTTATCAGTTTTCATTCTTATCTAACTTCGGTGTGCATTCTTGCCTGGTGGTTCTTTGAATGCTTGAGAGAGTTATTAGATACCTATTATAGTTGAGAATTGTTTGCCATTATATAATCTTGCTATTACTAATTAGAGACACCAATGGAGATGCTATGTTAATTCTTGTCAATCCTCGTCAGACGTGCTAGAAAGAAAGATAGATCGTAGAAATTCTCACAATAATCATAAATATCTAACCTGTTATTTAGTAGACACTAACCATCATCTACCACCGATAATAGCCATTTGGATCTATTGTAATTTAAATTACCCTCCTTTGCCATTATGAAAATAATTACATAAAAAATACCCACCTTCAGGTACCACTTAACAATATTCATTGATGTTAAATGGAAGAAGTGCTGGGAAACAAAGAAGAAACAAAGGCATCTGCTTTTTATTTGAAAAAATGAAGCCTTTCATCGTCATGGCAAGCACATTCTCTGCGCCATGTTGACCTTCCAAATTAAGCTAGACTCATTAGTCAATAGTCTCTAGGCAGTGATTTCATATTGTGGCCTCTTTATTCCCGTCCTTGGTCCTGCCACTTTGGAAGCCAGCATGGTGCCTACATTCCGGCTTCCACAACTGAGCGACAAAACATAACGGAGAACCTGGCTTACAGGAATCTTGCCCAAA
The DNA here is from genome assembly GCA_015844335.1 of Chrysopogon serrulatus. NCBI lineage: Eukaryota > Viridiplantae > Streptophyta > Magnoliopsida > Poales > Poaceae > Chrysopogon > Chrysopogon serrulatus. The sequence continues at coordinate 9,075 of JADLZL010002847.1, forward strand.
GTTCATTAAGATTTGGGTCATATTTGGTATTTGGTTCTTTTTCCACGAAACTAACATGCTTGCTTAAAATTCCCTGTTTTCAAAGTCAAGTTTTGAATAGCCATACATGTTTGGGAATTGGGTTGCTGCTATCAACAAAGTCCATCCATGAATGAAAGCCTTCCTCCACAGCTTGTCTAATGTTTAAGACATGTACAACTAGAATATATGTATATATTTCTCACCCAGAACAGCCATACCAGCCACAATTTGAGGCTATGGTCACATGCCCATAGAACCAGTGTGCATGTATCATATCACAGAGAAGGGGAAACTATCTATTTTGGAGGCAATCTGTTTTTTTTAATGTTTATTGGCCTAGTAATCAAGGTGATAAACACAAATTTCACCGGTGTCAAAAGCTGAAGTTTTTAAGGCTCACTCAAGTAATCATTACATGTGGGGTGTTCAACAAAACAGTCATTAAGTCTTAAATAAGTTATTGTACTGTACAGTTACCACTTTAACAGTAATCGTTGAAGTTAAATGGAACAAGTCCTGGGAAAGAAGAAGAAACAACTTTTAATTTGCACAATTGGAAGAAGCCTTTCGCATCATGGCAAGTGAAGACTCATTAGTCAATAGTCTCTAGGCAATGATTTCATATTGTGGCCTCTTTATTCCCGTCCTCAGTAGTCCTGCTACTTTCGAAGCCAACGGAGACCATTCGGCATGGTGCCTGCTACATTCTGGCTTCCACAACCGGGCAACAAAACATACCTGAGAACCTGGCCTGCACGATCGAATCTTACCCGAAGTCCATCAGAATGTTACAATGACGAGAAAATTTGAAGCTTTAGTGCCTTTTAGATGTCAAATATGCTTTCTTTGGTGAGCTTGCACTACGGTCTCAACTTTCAGGTCTATAAGTATCCATCTACTAATCTTTTAAGTCATATAATAAGATATCAAAATATGATAAGTATACTATTCTATACATATAAAAAACAATAAAATGGAAAAAATATTGTGTTCGTATGTTTTTTTAACTATATCCAAAAAACTATGGAAATACACCCAACGTGTTGTTGTGGCGGGACTTTAAAGCGATTTAAGGCTAATGAAATTCCACTCGGCAATGACGATTTTTTTTTTTGGACGGGACACATATGCCAACATTCCAAAAATTACATATTGGACGACATTGTACCTTGTTATCTATGTATATAACTAACATTAAAGAGCCAAAATTGCTTCTGCAAACGGAAGTGGATCGGTCTTTTATTTATTTTGGTCCAGCGCGGCGTCCTCTGACTAAATAAGTTGTTTTACAAAGTTGTTGAATGTTTACCAAATTTTTTGGAAAGTTGTTTTGTTCTTGTTTGCCTCTTATTTAGAGCGCGGCGTCCTCTGATTTTATATAACAACCTAAATAGTTAGGAAACCTAATGTCACATGTAAGAAACATAGGATGTATGAAGCATGAAAATGTTCACTTAACAAACAACCATGTAGCAATGATATTGACAATTCACTAATTTATATTGATACTCCATAATAATAAGTTTCAAAAGTAATTCTTTTAACTAAATATATATTTTGACTAAAACATTATGGCATATCTGATGAGGACATCACTCCTTCGGATACACTCAATGATCCTCCGCTGAACATTCAAGGTCCAATCACAAGAGCTAGCGCGCGACAATTAAATTTACAGGTGAGCTCATTCCTAAGCAACTCTTTATATGATTTGGAGAATAGATTACTACCTAATGATTATATTATGATTAGTAATCATGGAGAGGACGGGGAGATATATAGAGGAGGGCTTGGAGGCGTGGAGGGCCAGCAAGGGCGCTCAAGTCAAGGTGGAGGCCCAGACCAAGTCGACTTCGAATCCGTTTCGGAGTCCAGGAGCAGTCTGTACTAAATTGGACGCCCAGGATGCGTCCGGACTTGGAATTGGACATTCTTAGACTCTAAAGAAAGATAACGAGAAGACCTTTCCAATGAGTCTTGTTGAAGGCCCAAATTTGTTCGGAGTTAACAGGAATCGTCCGAACAAATTGACGTCCAGAATCTGTTCCGACGCTGCGACGTCGTATTTTGGTCTTTGGGCCTTGTATCGTGTTGGAACCCAATAGAGGTGCGTCCAGGGGGTCTTGTACGACCTTAGACTCTTTATAATCAGTATCCATCGCCCAAATTAGGGTTTGGGTTTTGTTTAAGATTATTCTGTCCATTGACAGTCACCGTTCGTCGGTTTGTGGAACCCCAACTTGAGAACTTAATCATTCATCTGCAGTTTGTCCCAACTTTCTGAGCTGCGTTCTTTCGAGTTCTTGCTTGTGTTCTTCATTTTGCAGGCACGGATTAGCCTTCTTGGCGAAGTCAACCGGTTGGTGACACGGTTGATAACCTAAGAATTCGTGGTGCTAAAGTTTTAGAGTTCGGGTCTTTTGATCTGAAGCCGGATCGGTGTGTCGCGTTCCGCTCAAAGCGAGAGTTATCCAGAACCTAACGGAAGATCGGGAATCACATCCCCATCAAGTGGTATTCAGAGTTTAAGGTATACCGTCAGGTTCAAAGTTATCTCTTAGTTCGTGTTTCGTTTTTATTCCATAGTCCACGGCCATAATTGTTTCCTGTCCTACAACCTCCCCGCGCCATAGCCTTTGCATATTTCGGTTTCAGAGTTCGTCTTGTTGACTTTGTGTCCAGGTCGAGGTCTTGTTGCTGGTTAGGTTGTGTTAGAGTCCATTGTGTGTGTTTTTTTGTCTTAATCGTATTTGTCCCATCCACTGTCCCCATACAACAAGTCAAAGCCATCATATTACTCGACTTGCCCCCGCTAGCCGCCTTGTGTGATCTCTCGCCGTCGTGCTAACCCTAGATAGGTTGCCAGCCGCTGTTATTTCACCTGCATCGCAGCTCTCCTTACATCATCTGGCGAATACCTGTGATCGGTGTTGGAGTTTAGGGACGCTTTGCCCTAACTGCCGCCGCCGTGTTGTGCCTTCCAGAAAACATAACTTGAGATACCTTCGGTAAAACAGGCATAACTTTTCGCTCGGTTATCAGAAAAATCTAAAAAAAATTCAGCAGCTTCTTGACACCATTTAGACGGGATCCCTATGGCCTATTTGGTTTTATTAAAATTGTCAAAAAAATTCAGGAAAATAAAGAAAAAAATTGTCAAGGAATCTGCACGCTTTTCAGAGAACGTGCTGAATTTCTGTAGACGCCAATCCCACCTTAGTTGTAGGCGCCAATTTTTATGGTTATATTTTTTGTTATCCTTGTTTAGAGAAAAATATAAAAAAATAGTGAAAAAATAAAAAAGTTTGATTCCTACTAGTGCCTTTGGCAAAAATCCGAGGAAAAATTTAGAAAAAAGGAAAAATCCGAGCTCTTGGAAACGTGAGCGTGTGCTATCTTGTGTCTTTAGCTAGTTGTTTCATGTGCTCTTGTCATCCATCATATTTGTTTCTCCACCTTGTTCCTCACACAGCTGGAGCTTGCAGCACTTTAAACCAGCAACGAGAAGGAGTACCTAGGACTATAATTCAGCATTACTATCTGTTACTGACTTGTGTGCCATATATACATATTATTCTTCTTGTGCACCTTTCAAGCTCCACATATTCTTCAGATCAATACAGAAAAAGGACCCTTGCAATCGCGGTGCCACATCTCCACAGGTATCACGACCGTCCACTGAGTGTTACCATCTACTGCTTGCATTTGTAAGAACGTCGGTAAGAACTTGGTAAGACGTCTAGTGAGGGTGTGATTCCACCAAGTGACCCATAAATAGTTGTTAGGGATTTTCTTTGACAACTAACCATGCCAGACGATGTTCCTGTTTTGTCTAGTCAGTTGCAGAAATTTAAGGATATGATGCTTCAACAGATGGAAAAGCTAGTGAAGGAAGTTAAAGAACTCAACTATTCTATTGAGGGTGTGGACAAGTGACTGTCCACACTATCAGGGAAGGTTCAAGACCTCGAGAACAATGCCAACAAGGATTTTGATTTTGGCCAAGTGCTTGAAGAAGATAAAGTCTACAACCCTGATGGTAGCCTTGATGAAAGGTCCATAAATGAGAATAAACTGCGTCGACGGCTAGAATATAACAAAACAGATATGGGGGGAGGACATCGAGGGCGATGCAATGAAGGTAAAGATGATCCTTTTGCTAAGGTAAAATTCACCATACCTCCTTTTCATAGCAAATATGACGCTGAGGAATATCTTGATTGGGAGATGACAGTAGAACAAAAATTTGAGTCCCATGGAGTGCCTGGTTGCTACAAGGTTAGACATGCCACTAGTGAATTTAAAGATTTTACTATAATCTAGTGGCAAACTTTAGATCTAAAACCTTTATCATGGGACGGGCTAAAAACAGCAATGCGTGATAGATTTGTACCTCCTTCTTACAAACGTGATTTACGAAAAAAATTGCAATGTTTAGAGCAGGGGAGACATGTCGGGTTCAAGAATATTTTTGCGAGCTTCAAAAAGGGTATCTTTGTGATGCGGTATAAAGGAGGATTTCGAGAATAAAATTTGTCATTTTTATGGTGGTTTGAGACGTGAAATTCAGGATATCGTTGATTATAAAGATTTTAATACTACCAACCAGTTGTTCCAGCTTACTATGATTGCAGAGAAGGAATTGCAGGGGCGACAATAGCTTCAGAAGGAGAGAAACTACAGCAGCCCCTTCACGCCCAAGACGATAACATTTCAGGCCCTCAAGTCCTTGGGAGGATCTCCATCAACTCCAGCAGCGAACGTGCAAGCAGCTCCATCCGCGTCTACTCCTTCAGCCGCTGGTAAATCTCGTTTGCAGGAACCGCCCAAGAGTGCTTCCTCGATAGCTTTCACTGGACGCTCTTCATCCATTCAGTGTCATCGCTGCCATGGGATTGGTCATGTCGGCAAGGACTGCCCTAGCAAGCGGGCATATATTGCTACAGACGATGGAGGCTATGTGAGCACTTCTGATGTGGAGGACGATACTGAAGAACAACCCACCTCACACGATGAAGAACTATCTTTGAGCATTGACGATGCTGGTCACCAGCGCACAATCATTATGCAACGGGTTCTTAGTACATAGATAAAGAAGGCAGAACAGTTGCAGCGCCACAACTTGTTTTAGATTTTGTTCGGCATCAAGGATCGGCGTGCACGAGTAATCATTGATGGAGGGAGCTGCAACAATCTGGTGAGTTCTGATTTAGTTAAGAAGCTTGACTTGCCAACTCGTCTACATCAACATCCGTACCAGATTCAGTGGCTAAACGACTCGGGTAAGGCCAAGGTAACCCAAACAGCACGCGTACACTTCTCCCTTGGTACATACTCTAATTTAGAAGATTGTGATGTGGTACCTATGCAAGCTTGTTCTCTTTTATTGGGTAGACCTTGAGAATTTGATAACGATACGATCCACCATGGAAAAAGTAATAAATATATATTTATGCACAAGGGTAAAAATATTAATTTGGTACCTATGACCCCTGCTCAAATTGTTCAAGCTGATAGAGAGCGAGTTGCTGAGAATAAAAATAACCAACAAGTAGCTAAATTGAAACATCCTGTTATGCTTGCAAATAAATCTGATCTTGCTAAAATTGATGATATATGTTATGCTTTGGTATACAAAGATACTTTATTTTCTATTGATGATATAGCTAGCGCTTTGCCACCCTCTGTCACTAACCTTTTGCAGGAGTATGATGACATTTTTCTTGCTAAGGTACCTCCCGGACTTCCACCCATTCGAGGGATCGAGCACCAGATCGACTTAATTCCTGGAGCAAGCCTGCCAAACCGAGCTGCCTATTGTGCCAACCCTAAGGAGACTAAGGAGATTCAGCGCCAAGTCCAAGATCTATTGGACCACGGGTATGTACATGAGAGCCTTAGTCCTTGTGCTGTTCCAGTGATTTTGGTCCTAAGAAAGATGGTTCTTGACGTATGTGTGTTGATTGTAGAGCCATTAATAATATTACTATTAGATATCGTCACCCTATTCCTAGGCTTGATGACATGCTTGATGAGTTGTGTGGCTCTGTAATTTTCACAAAGATTGACTTGCGTAGTGGCTACTACCAAATTAGAATGAAACTTGGAGATGAATGGAAAACAGCTTTCAAAACCAAATTTGGGTTGTATGAGTGGTTAGTAATGCCTTTTGGTTTGACTAATGCACCTAGTACTTTCATGCGCTTAATGAATGAGGTTTCAAGAGTTTTCATCGGTCGATTTGTGGTAGTTTACTTTGATGATATACTGATTTTCAATAAGTCTTTGGATGAACATATGGAACACTTACGTGCTGTTCTTAATGCTTTGCGCAATGCACATTTGTTTGGTAACCTTGAGAAGTGCATCTTCTGCACAGATTGAGTCTCTTTTCTTGGCTATATTGTTACTCCACAGGGAATTCAAGTGGGTGAGATGAAAATTGAAGCCATAAGGAGTTGGCCAGTGCCTACAAGCATCACACAGGTGAGAAGTTTTCTTGGTCTTGCAGGTTTCTATCGTCGCTTTTCAAGGATTTCAGCGCCATTGCTGCCCCCTTGCATGAGTTGACAAAGAAAGGTGTGGTGTTTCGTTGGGGTAAGGCACAAGAGGAGTCCTTTGACACTTTGAAGGACAAGCTTACACACGCGCCATTGCTGCAACTTTCTAACTTTGGTAAGACTTTTGAGCTAGAATGTGATGCTAGTGGAGTTGGCATTGGATGTGTTTTGATGCAAGAAGTTAAGCCTGTTGCATACTTTAGTGAAAAATTGCATGGTTCTGTTCTTAATTACTCTACGTATGATAAAGAATTGTATGCACTTGTACGTTCTTTAGAGACATGGCGTCATTATTTGTGGCCTAAAGAATTTATTATACATTCAGATCATGAATCGCTTAAGTATCTTCGTTCTCAAAATAATCTGAATCGTAGACATACTAAGTGGGTTGAATTTATTGAATCTTTTCCTTATATTATTAAACATAAAAAAGAGAAGGATAATGTGATTGCCGATGCCTTGTCTTGACGCTATGCTTTCTTGTCTCAACTTGATTGTAGGATTTTTGGACTTGAATCAATAAAAGAACAATATGTGTTTGATCCTGCTTTTAAAGATGTGCTGCTGAATTGTAAAGAGGGACGTACTTAGAACAAGTTTGTGATCAATGATGGTTTTGTGTTTAGAGCTAACCGTCTATGCATTCCAGTTGGTTCTATTTGTCTAATAATGTTGTTGCAGGAAGCACATGGAGAAGGTTTGATGGGGCATTTTGGTGCTAAGAAGACGGAGGATATGCTGACCACACACTTCTTTTGGCCAAGGATGAGGAGAGATGTTGAGCGGTTCGTGGCACGCTGCATCACATGTCAAAAAGCTAAGTCTCGCTTGAATCCACATGGTTTGTACATACCTCTTCCTATTCCTTCTATTCCTTGGGTGGATATTTCAATGGACTTTGTTTTGGGATTGCCTAGGACTAATAGGGGGAGGGATAGCATTTTTGTTGTTGTGGATCGATTTTCTAAGATGGCTCATTTTATACCTTGTCATAAAAGTGATGATGCTGTCCTTATTGCTGACCTCTTTTTCAACGAGATTGTTCGCTTCCATGGTATGCCTTGTACTATTGTTTCAGATCGCGATGCAAAATTCTTGAGTCATTTTTGGCGCACTCTATGGAATAAGTTGGGTACAAAATTGTTGTTTTATACAACTTGTCACCCACAAACTGATGGACAAATAGAGGTCATAAACTGCACTTTGGGCACCATGTTGAGAGCTATTTTAAAGAAAAATTTAAAGATGTGGGAGGAGTGTTTGCCTCATATGGAGTTTGCTTACAATCGGGCGACACATTCTACCACTAAGGTAAGTCCTTTTCAGGTAGTGTATGGTTTTAACCCTCGTGCTCCCATTGATCTTTTGCCTTTACCTACCACTAGAAGAACACATAGTGATGCCAGTGCACGTGCTGAATTTATTCATAAGTTGCATGAAACAACTAAAGAAAATATTGAAAAGATGAACGAAAAGTATAGAACTGCTGGGAGTGAAGGTAGGAAAGCAATTAAACTTGAACCAGGAGATTTATTATGGTTACATTTGAGAAAGGATAGGTTTCGAAAGCTGTGTAAGTCTAAATTAATGCCAAGAGCTGCTGGTTCTTATAAAGTTATTGAGAAAATAAATGATAATGCATACAAACTTGAGTTGCCACCCAAGTTCGGAGTTAGTCCTTGTTTTAACATTGCAGATTTGACACCATACTTGGGAGAAGAAGATGAGCTTGAGTCGAGGACGACTCCAATTCAAGAGGGGGGATGATGAGGACATCACTCCTTCGGATACACTCAATGATCCTCCGCTAAACATTTAAGGTCCAATCAAAGAGCTCACGCGTGACAATTAAATTTACAGGTGAGCTCGTTTCTAAGCAACTCTTTATATGATTTGAAGAATAGATTACTACCTAATGATTATATTATGATTAGGAATCATGGAGAGGACCGGGAGATACATAGAGGAGGGCTTGGAGGCGTGGAGGGATAGCAAGGGCGCTCAAGTCAAGGTGGAGGCGTAGACAAAGTCGACTTCGAATCCGTTTCGGAGTCCAGAAGCAGTCTGTACTAAATTGGACGTCCAGGATGCATCCGGACTTGGAATTGGACATCCTTAGACTCTAAAGAAGTATAACAAGAAGACCTTTCCAATGAGTCTTGTCCGGACTCGAATCGTCCAAACAAGTTGACGTCCAGAATCTGTTACGACGCTACGACGTCGTATTTTGGTCTTTGGGCCTTGTATCATGTTGGAACCCATTAGGGGTGCGTCCGGGGGGTCTTGCATGACCTTAGACTCTTTATAATCAGTAGCCATCGCCCAAGTTAGGGTTTGGGTTTTGCTTAAGATTATTCTGTCCATTGACAGTCGCCGTTCGTCGGTTTGTGGAACCCCAACTTGAGAATTTAATCATTCATCTGCAGTTTGTCCCAACTTTCTGAGCTACGTTCTTTCGAGTTCTTGCTTGTGTTCTTCATTTCACAGGCACGGATTAGCCTTCTTGGTGAGGTCAACCGGTTGGTGACACGGTAGATAACCTGAGGATTCGTGGTGCTAAGGTTCCAGGGTTCGGGTCTTTTGATCTGAAGCCGGATCGGTGTGTCGTGTTCCGCTCAAAGCGAGCGTTATCCAGAACCTAATGGAAGATCAGGAATTACGTCCCCATCAATATCAATATTACTAACTAGTACTTACATCTCCTAAGATTCTAGCCCGTATGATAGCATGGGTTGATGGACTAGTAGGACCTAATTAGATTATATATTTCAAGATACAGAGAGCCCATTCCATGTTTCCCTCCAGGTTAAGGAATGGGCCTGCAGCAGATCTATTACTCTTCTTGGCAAAAGGACAGAGACAGCGAGAGCCTAAACATTTTTAGATAACGGAACAAAGTTATAGCCTCTACCACCCATGGTATGCTGGTACGCAGCTAAGAAACCGAATACAAACCAAACCCGTAGGCTTGGATACTCACGGCAGTAAAAACATAGTTTGGCCCAACTAGTGAGCTCCGGTCACAAGAAAAGGACTAAAACTAAAACACAATCCAATTTCTAAAATTCTAGCCAAAGTTCACAAAGATGGCCAATACCAAGCTCTCCCAACTACTGCACCCTTTCTTCAACAAAGTTCGGTCCTTCTCACTAAGCAGCATGGACCACTATCAGATCCAAAATGTCACCCTAAAAATTACCTGCATAAAATGTTACATCAACATGTCTGGCAAGTTATCTCGTGCCACGTATTCGACCATTCAACAGAACCAGGGGTTTCTGTGGAAGCGGGGCAGTTTTGCCATTTCTACTTCCACCATCTAAAATATATGATGGAATTGAATGCTTTATGGACGTGGCAGTTCCCTCATGACTAGTATTGACCATAATATATATAGACAACGAGAGGAGAGCGAGAGACCTGGACATAGTTCTCTCGTAAGAATTAGAAATTGAAGCTCCCCGTTCTCATACAATGTTAGCAAGATCTTACTTCCTTCTAGTCGTATTTCTGGTGATTCAGTTAATCCTAATAAGCATCATGGGCGGGCCGGATCCCAACTTAGGTGGCTACCAAGGATCCGTAAGTGCTGAGGGTCTATATGATTGTTCTTGTGTGTGTTTTCTTTCTTAATGTCATTTCGTTCTTTTAGTTTGTGGCCCTGGATATGTTAAGTTCTCGTGGTACTTGGATTGGATCTTCTAAAGTGCCTACCATCTCCGGGACATGTTAATACTATTGTATTGCAACCTAATAATTGATTTCCTCCAATCAGACCATTGATTTTTCTTGTGCCGTTTCGATATATAGGCAGTCCTCTATAGTCTACCTATAAAGTAGTATCATCACCGTACCGTTCCCTTTAATTTGGCATTTAAATATTAACTAATATTAATTAACATAAAATTTTGTATAGTAGGTGTTACCCAACACGTTGCTCTGGTAATAAGAGGTGATATGAAACCTTCTCTACCTGGATAATAATGTTTGCTAGTACAATAATGGATATAGCACACACTCATATCTCAACTGGTTTTGACAAATTAGGTCATCCATTGGCCATTTGAATGCTCACAAGGGATGGACCTCGTACTTTGGGTAACCGCACTCCACCATGCTCACCGGTTGTTTGTCTGCATATGAATATACCCCGATCTACCTGGTTTGAAAGGGATTGACATGTATTTGTGTGTAGCCAAATAAGACCTTAGGGTGCATCCTCACCCACAGGGATAAAGGGAAGAACAACACATGGGTTGGAAATATAGGGCAAAGGGAAAATTGGTTAAAAAAATTAAACAATAAAAAAGTTTGATAGATGTGATTCTCTTGATCGATACATGGGTTGAAAAGGATTGATGTGTATTTGTGTGTAGCCACCTTAGGGTGTGTCCTCACCCACAAGGATAAAGGGAAGAAGAACACATTGGATGGAAATATAGGGCAAATGGAAAAATGGTTAAAAAATGTTAAACAATAAAAAAGTTTGATAGATGTGATTCCCTTGATCGGCCATAGTTTATTATATTTATATAGGGTGAAAAGATCTTGCCCCACTACGGATCAAAACTGTTACAAAGTTATCCCCTCATTTCTTGTTTAAGAGCGATTTCTCTTTGATAAATAACGTCTCGTAGCTTTTAATTTGCTAGGAACCCTCAAAAGTAAGCTTAGATGGTTCCATCCCATAGGCTTCTTTCGAATCTCAAATTAATGTATAGTTCAAAACTTTCAGCTCCGTGCTTTTGTCTTATCAGCTAGCTTATCGGCCGTTCGAACAATATTTTTCTCTCATAGCTAATCAGCCAAAATCAGCCGTTTCGAGCAGCCGGCTTACAACTCAACAAATGCTTTGCTGTCAACAAGATGAAGATCAGATACCTGACTGTTCGGTTTTGGGTCCATGTGCAGGTAGCTATGGAGATGCTCCAATGGATTGCCCAGGAACTTCTCCGGGGTCGTTGTGCCATCGTCCGCCATGTCATCCTATTTAACCCCAAATAATGACATGAAGAAGTTGCTGGGTGTTGCTCATCTGCCTAATAAGAAATTGAATGTTCTATCAGTAACTGGTCCAATCTCCAGATTCGGATTTATATAGAAGCTCCTCAAATAACCTAATACTGTATGGATTTGTATTTTAAAGCTGAATAATATAAATATTCTGTCACTTCGTATATACACACAAGCATTTCTTTGGGGAAACAATTGCCTTCTTAATTACTCTGCCTTTTGTGGATGACCTTCTTTATTACTAATTAATGTATGCCGTTGGCTTTGCACCGCCGACAGTTATCATTGTAACCCTTTTAGACTGTTTCTTTTTCTTGGTAATGAAAGAAAAACAACCGGAAACGTTGACGGTGACAGATCGATATACGGGCTACGCCCCGGGCTAACTAGTATAAGGTTCAAACAATATATAGAGCATTGAGGCGAGAAAGTACAAATTGAAGAGCCATACATGACAAAAGAAGTCTTCGTGATTTGACACCACTTGTGCCGACGTCCGGCCTCGATACTACATAAAAAATTAAAATGTTAGTTTTTCAAACAGCAAGATAACAGTGTGCATTGAAATGGACTAATACAAGTATACAACACACACCTTGGGCCATCACGTGGCAAATTCATCTTAGGGCCCGTTTAGCTTCCCGGAATTTTCGGAATTGAATTCATAGTATAAAGTATAGTTGTGAAAGAAAAATTTAAAATTCCACAACTTTCCAAAGTTCATATATAAACCTATCTCAAATTCATAGGGTGGGAGGTGGGAAATGAATTCTATGGATTCTTCTTCCCCAACTTAAATAAAATGGTAGATAATTACATGGATTTTTTTCCACAACTATAGTTTATACAATGAATTCAATTTCAAAAATTCCGGGAAGCCAAACGGGCCCTTATAGTTTCTTAAGCCTTCAAAGCGCTTTACAATCTTCTCATCTTCAATCGATGCAAACAAATCCTACTCAATTATTCATCCATTCATCATTCATTTTGATTCTTTGTTCAGTCTTCATGATATTCATAGCGCAGAAGTCTGCCTCCACACCTTCGCAGAATGTATTGGTTTGCGGGCATCGACGACAACGGTGACATACACCTGCACAAAGGATGTCTGCCTCCACATCCATCTTTAGGAGCTCCAGCGAGCCAACGTTGTAGATGTTGACCTGGTGTAGCTCGTTGAGGGTTCCAACATGCGCCACGTGCACCATAAGTACTTCGTATACTCATCGCGCCAGCTCACAAGTGAATTAGTACATCAAGTCAAGGGACCAAAGCCCTCGTTAACGCACGAGCAAACTAGGACTAGTCGGTCACTGTCCTGCCCTAGGTTAGGCCCACAAACCACTGTTGTGCACCACCTGTCTGATGAAAAAAAGGCATAGCGTGCACCACCTGTCGATGAAAAAAAAGGCATAGCATACTTTCTCATTGTCGGGGGTGCACTAGCCTCAAGATATGCTTCATCAAGCGGTTAAACCACGACAGTGGACCTTCCTTCCCACCATACTCCCTCCATACCTACAAAGCATGTCATTCTAAGTGAACCGTTTTTTCAAAGAATACAAATGCGGGCGAGTACTTGGACGCGATTGCCCTGTGCAACGTTTTTTTTGTCGTTCACTTGCCACCCGTTACTGTACCTGGTCATCAAAGCATTAATCGTGGCGCTACGTTTCAATAGCCACTGTTTAGCACTCGCGCCCACTCGTGTGTTACATTTGGTGTTTTTGGCTCACCTCGATTCTCGTCAATCCTCATCAAACGTGCTAGAAAGAAAGATAAATCATAGAAATTCTTACAATAATCGAAACATCTAACTAGTAATTTCGTAGACACTAACCATCATCTATCATCAATAATAGCCATTTGGATCTATTGTAATTTAAATTACACTCCTTTGCAATTATGAAAACAATTACATAAAAAAAATACCCACCTTTAGGTACCACTTAACAGTATTCATTGATGCTAAATGGAAGAAGTCCAGGGAAAAGAAGAAGAAGAAACAAAGGCATCCGCTTTTTTATATGGAAAAAAATGAAGGCCTTCATCATGGCAAGCACATTCTCTGCGCCATGTTGACCTTCCAAATTAAGACTCATTAGTCATAGTCACTAGACAGTGATTTCATATTGGGCCTCTTTATTCCCGTCCTCGGTCCTACCACTTTGGAAGCCAGCATAGTGCCTACATTCCAGCTTCCACAACTGAGCGACAAAACATAACGGAGAACCTGGCCTACAGGAATCTTGCCCAAAGTTCATTAAGATTTGGGTCGTATTTGGTATTTGGTTCTTTTTCCATGAAACTAACATGCTTGCTTAAAATTCCCTGTTTTCAAAGTCAAGTTTTGAATAGCCATACATGTTTGGGAATTGGGTTCTGCTGTCAACAAAGTCCATCCATGAATGAAAGCCTTCCTCCACAGCTTGTCTAATGTTTAAGACATATACAACTAGAATCAATGTATATATATATTTCTCACCCAGAACAGCCATACAAGCCATAGTTTGAGGCTATGGTCACATGCCCATAGAACCAGTGTGCATGTATCATATCACAGAGAAGGGGAAACTACCTATTTTGGAGGCAATCTATTTTTTTAATGTTTATTGGCCTAGTAATCAAGGTGATAAACACAAATTTCACCGGTCAAAAGCTAAAGTTTTTAAGGCTCACTCAAGTAATCATTACATGTGGGGTGTTCAACAAAAACAGTCATTAAGTCTTAAATAAGTTATTTTACAGTATAGTTACCACTTTAACAGTAATCATTGAAGTTAAATGGAACAAGTCCTGGGAAAGAAGAAGAAACAACTTTTAATTTGCACAATTGGAAGAAGCCTTTCGCATCATGGCAAGCGAAGACTCATTAGTCAATAGTCTCTAGGCAATGATTTCATATTGTGGCCTCTTTATTCCCATCCACGGTCCTGCTACTTTCGAAGCCAACGGAGACCATTCGGCATGGTGTCTACCACTAGTACACAAAAGCGCATCACTGGTGATGGTGAAGCACTCACGACTAGCGGTTCTGACTACCGCCGGTGGAAAAGGCCAGTAGAAATGGCACATTATCATTGGCGGTTAAGTGAGAACCACCAGTGGAAATAACATTTCTACTGGCGGTTGGCTATGTGAACCGCCAGTGGAAATGTGATTTCTACTGGTGGCCCGCTTAGCCAACCGCCAGTGGATTCTTAATTATAAAACCGCCAGTGGAAAGTTTTTCTGCCTTTTTTGAAATTTAAATTGAAACCTATTTCTATATATTGAAACTCATGGTAACATGCAATTATATTTAATCACACATCTATATACATCAATGGAAATCCATTTACATCACATATAAGATATATATCATACATGTATATACACATCAAGTATTCACAAGTTATCCGACAAAATCTCACAAGTTATAGGAAAGCTTTAATAATCGTCTCGACTAAGTTTGAGATGACTAATATTAGTTAGCGTTCTATATTTCGGCTTTCTTAATTCACTGCTCGGATCGTGATATTTCCCTTCGCGTGGGATGGCTTCTTTCATAATAAATGGGCAAAGGTTCTCAACTATGTTGTATAATGCTTTTTCATCGAAGTTGATCGCTAGGTCTTCTTCATAGGCCTAGAAAGAAGTGTGTTTATAATTGAACATCATATATTTTCACTTGATAATAATACATTTGTAGCATTAATGACAGAATATTATAAATGACGGCTACTTATACCTAAACTAGATCTAACTACGCTAAACTATGAACTAGAAAGATTATGATGAACTAGAACTTGAGGTCTAGATGACTTGATCTCCAACTGACTTGAATGACTTGGTATTGATTGAATTAGGGTTTTCTAGGTGGGTTTGACCCTGTATTTATAGCCTGGTGGGATGCATGTCGACCGTTGGATCAAACCGACTTTATGTAGGGCTAAAATTGATCCTCAAAGGGGGTGGAAGGAGCTCGCAAAAGATGACAGGCAGGCCCGGGGGGGGATGCCGGCCGGCCTGGGCAGTGGGGCTGGCCGGCCTCACCTAGCGACGGCCCCGCCTACCGTTTGCTCTTGTGTCTTCTGGAGCCTTCTAGAGTTCGGTGGAGTATTCTTGAGTTGCAAATAATTTTGATAAATATTTTGATATTTATGTCATTCTCCGTGGTTTCCTGAATTAATCCCTAGAAAATGATAAATCATCAAAACTCGTAAAAATTGTCAGATAAAACCCTAGCCTTCGAGATATTTAAATGTTTCTCATGTCTATTGATCTATTAAATGTTGACGTTATCCAGCATCAACAAACACATATGCCGACATTCTGAAAATTACATATTGGACGACATTGCTTATCTATGTATATAACTAATATTAAAAAGCCAAAATTGCTTCTTATTTATTTTGGTCCAGCGCAGCATCCTCTAACTAATTAATAACTCCACGAATGAGGAAACTGTCTTGTTTGTCTCTCCAGGGCTCTCCTATTTTATATAACAACCTAAATAGTTAGGAAACCTAATGTCACATGTAAAAAACAGAGGATGTATGAAGCATGAAAATGTTCACTTAACAAAACAACCATGTAGCAATGATATTGGCAATTCACTAATTTATATTGATACTCCATAATAATAAGTTTCAAAAGTAATTCTTTCAACTAAATATATATTTTGACTGAAACATTATGGCATATCAATAATATTGCTAATTTATATTGATATCTCCTAAAATTCTAGCATGTACGATAGCACAGGTTGATGGACTAGTAGGACCTAATTAAGTTATTTCAAGATATAGAGAGCTCGTCCCATGTTTCCCTCCAAGTTAAGGAATGGGCCTGCATCAGATCTATTACTCTTCTTGCCAAAAGGACAGAGACAGCGAGCGCCTAAACATTTTTAGATAATGGAACAAGGTTATAGCCTCTGCCACCCTTGGTACGCTGGTACATAGCTAAGAAACCGAATACAAACCAAAGCCATAGGCTTGGATACTCACAACAGTAAAAACATAGTTTGGCTCAACTAATGAGCCCCGCTCACAAGAAAAAGACTAAAACTAGAACACAATCTGATTTCTGAAATTCTAGCCAAAGTTCGCAAAGATGGCCAATACCATGGTCTCCGAACTACTGCACCCTTTCTTCAATAAATTTTGGTCCTTCGCTCCATGCAGCATGGACCACTATCGATCTAAAATGTCACCCTGAAAGTTACCTGCATAAAAATGTTAGATCAAACATGTCTGGTAAGTTATCTCGTGCCATGTATTCAACCATTCAACAGAACCGAGGGGGGTTCTGTGGAAGCGGGGCAGTTTTGCCATTTCTGCTTCCACCATCTAAAATATATGATGGAATTGAATGCTTTATGGACGTGGCAATTCCCTCATGACTGGTATTGACCATATTATATATAGACAGAGAGCAGAGAGCGAGAGACCTGGACATAGTTCTCTCGTAAGAATTAGGAATTGAAGCTCCCAGTTCTCATACGATGTTAGCAAGATCTTACTTCCTTCCTATCGTATTTTTGGTGATTCAGCTAATCCTGATAAGCATCATGGGCAGGCCGGAGCCCAACTTCGGTGGCTACCAAGGTGGATGTAAGTGCTGAGGGTCTATATGATTGTTCTTGTGTGTGTCTTCTTTCTTAATGTCGTTTCGTTCTTTTAGCTTGTGACCCTGGATACGTTAAGTTCTCGTGGTGCATGGATTGGATCTTCTAAAGTGCCTACCATCTCCGGGACATGTTAATACTATTACATTGCAACCTAATAATTGATTTCCTACAATGAGACCATTGATTTTTCTTGTGCCATTTCGATATATAGGCAGTGCTCTATAGTCTACCTATAAAGTAGTAGTGATCACCGTACCGTACCCTTTAATTTGGCATTTAAATATTACCTAATATTAATTAACATAAAATTTTGTGTGCTAGGTGTTACCCAACACGTTGGTCTGGCAATAACAAGTGATATGAAACCTTCTCTACATGGACAATAATGTTTAATTTGCTAGTACAATGGATATAGCAGACACTCATAATAGCATATTAGAATATAGTGTAAGAACAAACTAAATTTCTTAACAGCAAACCAAGAGAGATCTCAACTTGTTTTGACAAATTAGGACATCCGTTCGCCATTTGAATGCTCACAAGGGATGGACCTCGTACTTTGGGTAACCGCACGCCACCATGCTCACCGGTTGTTTGTCTGCATATGAATATACCCCGATCTACCTGGTTTGAAAGGGATTGACATGTATTTGTGTGTAGCCAAATAAGACCTTAGGGTGCATCCTCACCCACAGGGATAAAGAGAAGAGCAACACATGGGTTGGAAATATAGGGCAAAGGGAAAATTGGTCAAAAAAATTAAACAATAAAAAAGTTTGATAGATGTGATTCTCTTGATCGATACATGGGTTGAAAAGGATTGATGTGTATTTGTGTGTAGCCACCTTAGGGTGTGTCCTCACCCACAAGGATAAAGGGAAGAAGAACACATTGGATGGAAATATAGGGCAAATGGAAAAATGGTTAAAAAATGTTAAACAATAAAAAAGTTTGATAGATGTGATTCCCTTGATCGGCCATAGTTTATTATATTTATATAGGGTGAAAAGATCTTGCCCCACTACGGATCAAAACTGTTACAAAGTTATCCCCTCATTTCTTGTTTAAGAGCGATTTCTCTTTGATAAATAACGTCTCGTAGCTTTTAATTTGCTAGGAACCCTCGAAAGTAAGCTTAGATGGTTCCATCCCATAGGCTTCTTTTCGAATCTCAAATTAATGTATAGTTCAAAACTTTCAGCTCCGTGCTTTTGTCTTATCAGCTAGCTTATCGGCCATTCGAACAATATTTTTCTCTCATAGCTAATCAGCCAAAATCAGCCGTTTCGAGCAGCCGGCTTACAACTCAACAAATGCTTTGCTGTCAACAAGATGAAGATCAGATACCTGACTGTTCGGTTTTGGGTCCATGTGCAGGTAGCTATGGAGATGCTCCAATGGATTGCCCAGGAACTTCTCCGGGGTCGTTGTGCCATCGTCCGCCATGTCGTCCTATTTAACCCCAAATAATGACATGAAGAAGTTGTTGGGTGTTGCCCATCTGCCTAATAAGAAATTGAATGTTCTATCAGTAACTGGTCCAGTCTCCAGATTCGGATTTATATAGAAGCTCCTCAAATAACCTAATACTGTATGGATTTGTATTTTAAAGCTGAATAATATAAATATTCTGTCACTTCGTATATACACACAAGCAAGCATTTCTTTGGGGAAACAATTGCCTTCTTAATTACTCTGCCTTTTGTGGATGACCTTCTTTATTACTAATTAATGTATGCCGTTGGCTTTGCACCGCTGACAGTTATCATTGTAACCCTTTTAGACTGTTTCTTTTTTCTTGGTAATGAAAGAAAAACAACCAGAAACGTTGACGGTGACAGATCGATATAGCTACGCCCGGGCTAACTAGTATAAGGTTCAAACAATATATAGAGCATTGAGGCGAGAAAGTACAAATTGAAGAGCCATACATGACAAAAGAAGTCTTTGTGATTTGACACCACTTGTGCCGACGTCCGGCCTCGATACTACATAAAAAATTAAAATGTTAGTTTTTCAAACAGCAAGATAACAGTGTGCATTGAAATGGACTAATACAAGTATACAACACACACCTTGGGCCATCACGTGGCAAATTCATCTTAGGGCCCGTTTAGCTTCCCGGAATTTTCGGAATTGAATACATAGTATAAAGTATAGTTGTGAAAGAAAAATTTAAAATTCCACAACTTTCCAAAGTTCATATATAAACCTATCTCAAATTCATAGGGTGGGAGGTGGGAAATGAATTCTATGGATTCTTCTTCCCCAACTTAAATAAAATGGTAGATAATTACATGGATTTTTTTCCACAACTATAGTTTATACAATGAATTCAATTTCGAAAATTCCGGGAAGCCAAACGGGCCCTTATAGTTTTCTTAAGCCTTCAAAGCGCTTTACAATCTTCTCATCTTCAATCGATGCAAACAAATCCTACTCAATTATTCATCCATTCATCATTCATTTTGTTTCTTTGTTCAGTCTTCATGATATTCATAGCGCAGAAGTCTGCCTCCACACCTTCGTAGAATGTACTGGTTTGCGGGCATCAACGACAACGGTGACATACACCTGCACAAAGGATGTCTGCCTCCACATCCATCTTCAGGAGCTCCAGCGAGCCAATGTTGTAGATGTTGACCTGGCGTAGCTCGTTGAGGGTTCCAACATGCGCCACGTGCACCATGAAGTACTTCGTATACTCATCGCGCCAGCTCACAAGTGAATTAGTATATCAAATCAGGGGACCAAAGCCCTCGTTAACGCACGAGAAACTAGGACTAGTCGGTCACTGTCCTGCCCTAGGTTAGGCCCACAAACCACTGTTGTGCACCACCTGTCTGATGAAAAAAAGGCATAGCGTGCACCACCTGTCTGATGAAAAAAAGGCATAGCATACTTTCTCATTGTCAGGGGTGCACTAGCCTCTGAAGATATGCTTCATCAAGCAGTTAAACCACGACAGTGGACCTTCCTTCCCACCATACTCCCTCCATACCTACAAAGCATGTCGTTCTAGGCGAGTGAACCGTTTTCTCAAAGAATACAAATGCGGGCAAGTACTTGGACGCGATTGCCCCAGGCAACGTTTTTGCTGTCGTTCACTTGCCACCCGTTACAGCTGGTCATCAAAGCATTAATCGTGGCGCTACGTTTCAATAGCCACCTGTTTAGCACTTCGCGTCCACTCGTGTGTTACATTTGGTGTTGCTGGCTCACCTCTGATTCTCGTCAATCCTCATCAAACGTGCTAGAAAGAAAGATAAATCATAGAAATTCTTACAATAATCAGAAACATCTAACTAGTAATTTCGTAGACACTAACCATCATCTATCATCAATAATAGCCATTTGGATCTATTGTAATTTAAATTACACTCCTTTGCAATTATGAAAACAATTACATAAAAAAAATACCCACCTTTAGGTACCACTTAACAGTATTCATTGATGCTAAATGGAAGAAGTCCAGGGAAAAGAAGAAGAAACAAAGGCATCTGCTTTTTATATGAAAAAAATGAAGGCCTTCATCATGGCAAGCACATTCTCTGCGCCATGTTGACCTTCCAAATTATGACTCATTAGTCATAGTCACTAGACAGTGATTTCATATTGTGGCCTCTTTATTCCCGTCCTCGGTCCTACCACTTTGGAAGCCAGCATAGTGCCTACATTCCAGCTTCCACAACTGAGTGACAAAACATAACGGAGAACCTGGCCTGCAGG
The DNA here is from genome assembly GCA_015844335.1 of Chrysopogon serrulatus. Taxonomy (NCBI): domain Eukaryota; kingdom Viridiplantae; phylum Streptophyta; class Magnoliopsida; order Poales; family Poaceae; genus Chrysopogon; species Chrysopogon serrulatus. The sequence goes on from JADLZL010002847.1 coordinate 30,012, forward strand.
AATCTTGCCCAAAGTTCATTAAGATTTGGGTCGTATTTGGTATTTGGTTCTTTTTCCATGAAACTAACATGCTTGCTTAAAATTCCCTGTTTTCAAAGTCAAGTTTTGAATAGCCATACATGTTTGGGAATTGGGTTGCTGCTGTCAACAAAGTCCATCCATGAATGAAAGCCTTCCTCCACAGCTTGTCTAATGTTTAAGACATATACAACTAGAATCAATGTATATATATATTTCTCACCCAGAACAGCCATACAAGCCATAGTTTGAGGCTATGGTCACATGCCCATAGAACCAGTGTGCATGTATCATATCACAGAGAAGGGGAAACTATCTATTTTGGAGGCAATCTATTTTTTTAATGTTTATTGGCCTAGTAATCAAGGTGATAAACACAAATTTCACCGGTCAAAAGCTGAAGTTTTTAAGGCTCACTCAAGTAATCATTGGAACAAGTCCTCATTGAAGGGAAAGAAGAAGAAACAACTTTTAATTTGCACAATTGGAAGAAGCCTTTCGCATCATGGCAAGCGAAGACTCATTAGTCAATAGTCACTAGGCAATGATTTCATAATGTGGCCTCTTTATTCCCGTCCTCGGTCCTGCTACTTTCGAAGCCAATGGAGACCATTCGGCATGGTGTCTACCACTAGTACACAAAAGCTCATCACTGGCGATGGTGAAGCACTCACGACTGGCGGTTCTGACTGCCGCCGGTGGAAAAGGCCAGTAGAAATGGCACATTTTCATTGGCGGTTAAGTGAGAACCACCAGTGGAAATAACATTTCCACTGGGGGTTGGCTATGTGAACCGCCAGTGGAAATGTGATTTCTACTGGCGGCCCGCTTAGCCAACCGCCAGTGGATTCTTAATTATAAAACCGCCAGTGGAAAGTTTTTCTGCCTTTTTTGAAATTTAAATTGAAACCTATTTCTATATATTGAAACTCATGGTAACATGCAATTATATTTAATCACACATCTATATACATCAATGGAAATCCATTTACATCACATATAAGATATATATCATACATGTATATACACATCAAGTATTCAAAAGTTATCCGACAAAATCTCACAAATTATAGGAAAGCTTTAATAATCATTTCGACTAAGTTTGAGATGACTAATATTAGTTAGCGTTCTATATTCCGGCTTTCTTAATTTACTGCTCGGATCGTGATATTTTCCTTCGCGTAGGATGGCTTCTTTCATATGAATGAGCAAAGGTCCTCAACTATGTTGTATAATGCTTTTTCATCGAAGTTGATCGCTAGGTCTTCTTCATAGGCCTAGAAAGAAGTGTGTTTATAATTGAACATCATATATTTTCACTTGATAATAATACATTTGTAGCATTAATGACAGAATATTATAAATGACGGCTACTTATACCTAAACTAGATCTAACTACGCTAAACTATGAACTAGAAAGATTATGATGAACTAGAACTTGAGGTCTAGATGACTTGATCTCCAACCTGACTTGAATGACTTGGTATTGATTGAATTAGGTTTTTTCGGGTGGGTTTGACCTCTGTATTTATAGCCTGGTGGGATGCATGTCGACCGCTGGATCAAACCGACTTTATGTAGGGCTAAAATTGATCCTCAAAGGCGGTGGAAGGAGCTCGCAAAAGATGACAGGCAGGCCCCACAGGGGGATGCTGGCCGGCCTGGGCAGTGGGGCTGGCCGGCCCCACCTAGCAGTTAAACCACGACAGTGGACCTTCCTTTCCCACCATACTCCCTCCATACCTACAAAGCATGTCGTTCTAGGCGAGTGAACCGTTTTCTCAAAGAATACTGAATGCGGGCAAGTATTTGGACGCGATTGCCCCAGGCAACGTTTTTGCTGTCGTTCACTCGCTCCCCGTTACAGCTGGTCATCAAAGCATTAATCGCGGCGCTACATTTCAATAGCCACCCGTTCAGCACTCGCGCCCACTCGCCTGCTGCATTTGGCATCGCTGGCTCGCCTCTTTTAATCGCCGCATTGCACAGTCGCCTACTCGTCTCCCTTCCAATCTAGCGCAGTGGGCACTGGTCTTGTCGGTATCCGAGATGCCGGTGGCGCCGGACTCGCCTCTTTTAATCGCCGCATTGCACTCGCGCCCACTCGCTTGCTGCATTTGGCGTCGCGATGGAGGCGGCACTGGTCTCGTCGGAATCCGATATGCCGGTGGCGCCGGACTCGTTGGAGTTCGAGATGCTGGTGGCACCGGATCGTCGTAGCCCGAGATGCTGGTGGCGCCAAACTCGTCAGAGTCCGATCGAGATGCTGGTGGCACCGGACTTCGTCTCATTGGAGAAGATTTTGCCAGACTCCATGGAAGACAGCCTCGAGCAGGACTCCACGGTCTTTGTTGGCACCATGAAGATGCCCGTGAAAAACGAACAAAAAATCACGCCCAAACATGCCCAGAAATGGGAGCACAAACGCGAACGCACACGCCACACTCGTTCCGTACAGTGCCATGCAAAACTGTGAGTAGATTCGAACCTACCCACATGCTTCGGGATGCAACAGCCTAACCAATCTAGCTACCATTGTTTGTTGTCTAGGGGATATGCGCAACCCTATTTAATGAGGGTAAATAGGGAAAAATATAATACCCTCTAATTAATCACTCTTTGGTAAGCACAATCATATCCTAAATGACTTGTTTTACATGTATGGAGGGAGTATGTCAGAAACGAGAAACGACAACTTGTGCTAGTGTCATTAGAGGACTAGGAAGGATTCTAAAGGCTACTGACGGGTGGGGATGCTATAGAGGTAGTGGTGCCATAGTGGCACCACCAGCTAGGGCATGGCCACGAATAGATTGTTCGTCATCTGCTCCATAATATTACGGATCCCCGATGATTAGGAGCCATCAATCTTCTCATTGAGGAAGGCGTGTCCTACCATATCCATATGGCGCGCTTGATCTCCTCCTCGAGTTCTTTGGCGGCAGTGTCATGCTCAAACTTCACCTGGGTCGTAGATGTGGCGTTAGTGTCTTCCTTGGAGCCTCCCTAGTCGATGTTGCTCAAACGAGCATCGACATTGATGAGGTGCTCTTGCACCTTGTCAATGCGCTTGGTGACGTCGGCAAAGAAGCAGGCCATGAGCCATGCCTTCATCTTTATCGACATGCAGTTGTTGTCATCCATGGATGCCTGGTCGCTAATACTAGATGTGATGGCCCTTGGTTGAGGGGGTGGCGATGGTAGTGTTGGCACAGGGGAGGGAGAGGCCGATAGCTGGGGCAGAGGAGAGGGAGGCATAGGGAGAGGGAGGATGGCCTAGAAAGAGGACTGGCGACTAGAGGTAGATTTCTCATAGATTTGGACTCTTCTTTCCCATACAAATCAGCCCTGCTTTTCTAAACAAACTCTATCTCTTTTTATTCTCAACCTTCTCTAATTTTATTTTAATTTCCTTTACAATACCAAGTTCCTTTACAATACCAGTAGCATGCCCGTGGTAGGGCTAAGGTAAAATACAAAAGAAGCTAGATTTTTTTAAAAAAAATAAAACAAACGATCAGGTTCATTACGATTCGCAACTTATTTGGTATTAGTTCTTTTGTCATGAAACAAACATGCTTGCTTAAAATTCTCTGTTTTCGAAGTCAATTTTTGAATGGCCATACATGTTTGGGAATTGGGTTGCTGCTGTCAACAACGTCCATCCATGAATGAAAGCCTTCCTCCACAGCTTGTCTAATCTTTAAGACATGTACAACTGTAGAAACATTTCTCAACCGGAACAGCCATACCAGCCACCATTTGAGGCTATGTATCATATCACAGAGAACGGGAAACTGTCTACTAGAAGAGATAATATATATATGCCAGCTGGTGGTCCCAACTTCCCATGAATTCAATGAAATACTATATATATTGGAGGCAATGTATTATTTTAATGTTTATTGGCCTAGTAATCAAGGTGATAAACACAAATTTCACTGTTCAAAAGCTGATGTTTTAAAGCTCACACAAGTAATCATTACATGTTGTGGGGTGTTCAACAAATTAAACAATCATTAAGTCTTAAATAAGTTATTGTACTGTACAGGTACCACTTTAACAGTAATCATTGATGTTAAATGGAAGAAGTCCTGGGAAAAAGAAGAAGAAACAAAGGCATCTGCTTTTAATTTGCACAAATGAAGCATTTCACAATGGCAAGCACATTCTCTGCGCCATGTTGACCTTCCAAACGAAGACTCATTAGTCAATAGTCTGTAGGCAGTGATTTCATATTGTGGTGGCCTCTTTATTCTCCCGTCCTCGGTCCTGCCACTTTGAAAGCCAACGGCGACCCTTCAGTAGGTGCCTACATTCCGGCTTCCACAACCGGGCAACAAAACGTACCGGAGAACCTGGCCTGCTGGAATCTTGCCCAAAGTCCATCGGAATGGTATTACAATTACCAGAAAAGTTGAAGCTTTAGTGCCTTGTATGTATGTAGATGTCAAATAGGCCACGCTAGACCTTCTTTGATGAGCTTGCACTACGGTCTCAACTTGAGCCAACAAGGACTCTCTGAAAAAGTATAATATGCTCGTAGTTCCAGACCTCCAATCAGTGCAAGCAAACTTGACATCGAGAAACAGAGAAGAGCTTTTCTTCAGTATATTTTTCGTTCAGTACACATACTGATCCAAATATCTCCAGATACTAATATAAAATGAATAGTTCAGACACCGATTTGTATTTAGATATACATTTAACTTTGTTGTCTATAAGTGTCGCACATCCAACGAGGACGGTGACAATTAACGGCGAGAATGGGCTGGAGGAGGCCCAGAGGAAGGGGGCGCCGCCTCCCAGAGGGGCGGCGGCACCCCTGCCGCTGCCACGGCCGTGGCCGCCTTCCTTTTACGCTTCACCGACTGCCTTTCTAGTATGTATCAATGTTTGCACCGAATTTTGGATTCAGAGTGCTAAAAGGGTAATTGACGAAATCGGTGTTCACCAATATCGGCTGATTTGCGGAGAACTAGCTTTTCTTAGGATCGGCTAAAATAAATGACGTGCGGACTTCAAAGGTGCTTTTCGGCTGAATCGGCTAAACTCTGAGATCAGTTAAATCGTGAAGATTGGTTACTTGACGGTTACGTATTATCCGAGACTTTAAAGCTATGTCGAGATCATGTCCGATTACAGTACGAGTTGAAGGATGCAAGGAAAGAAACCAATCCGGTTGACATTTGAGGAAGAGTCCTGGTCCCAAATTGCAAGTCGTATTAGAATAGGACTTAGCTTGGCTAGAGTATAAATATGGACCGAGGACCATCATGAAAAGGAATCAATCAATTCAACAACAACCGACATCACGCCAAACCCTTAGGAGCAGGAGTAACGTAGATTCGGCGAGTTCTTCTTCGAGCTAGGCTGCAGCGGCATCGATCGATCTCTAGTTTGCCTGTAAGTACCGTCATGGTTCGTGTTATCTTGTAATAAGGCTGTAGTGGTTTCGTTCAAACTCTTGTTATGAGTTGATATGAGCTAGTTATCGGTTCTCTTAGACGTAGCAATCTATCGGATTCATTAAGTTACTGATGTTGTTTATGTTTAACGATTTATTTTATTGTAACAACATCATTACTCGACCAAGATTGGTAGATTTGGCCATATATCTCATTGAATTCGATTGTCTCTCAAACTTCATGCTTACGTTTATCATGACAATTGTTTTCCCGTTCATATCGGCTAAATTCTTTCAATCTTGATGGTTGTATAGTATGCGTTCAAAGGGTGCAGTTTGATTTATAATTAGATTTTATTACTCTCTTCTAGAAGGTTTAATATGGCTGCAACGGCTGGTCCGATCCTCGCTGTTAAACTTATATAGATTCAGACGGCGTCGTTAATGAGATCTATGTGTATTGATAACCATACTCTTTGTTCGTTTGCTATGTTGGAATCGGCTAAATAGCCGATCGCCTGTTACAAGTTTTCATATACATCTTACTATTACTAATTAGAGGCCCCAATGGAGGCTCCACGTTAATTCTCACCAGATGCGCTAGAAAAAAAGATAAATGTTAGAAATTCTCACATTAATCGAAACATTAGACCATCGAATCAATAACTATGACCATCTATAACCGTTGGATCTATTTTTGTTTTATAAAAAATTACCCACCTATGCCATTATAAATAAAAATCAATTTTCAGGATCACAAAAAAATTAACGTTTGGAGACGATCTTGATTGGTCGTCCTGCCTGATAACTGCCGAGCCTCTTCCAAATGTGATTAGATTTTTTTTTTTTTTTTTTTTTGACGCATAAATGTGATTAGATTGATACGGTGCAAAAACAACGTGGCCGTCGTGGCAACCAACAAAAAAGATTACAATGACGTACGTGAGTAAGAGTCTATCTAAAGAATTTGTTGCCATGTATAAACAGTGTCCACCTTGGCCGGTGGTTGTTTATTTCTTTCGTTGCTCTCCTTTCTTCATGATCATCAAGTTCATTAATTCATCGAGTTCATTAATTCATCGAGTTCAGGTGTTTTGTGTCACCGTGCGCCGCCATCAAGATGATTGAGTCCCTCCTCATCCAATCGTTCTGCTGCGTTGCCCATATATGGCTGCCTGGCGTTCTCATCTACCGTCGGGGTAAGCACCATCCTTGCCACCGGATCTGATGTGTTGCTCATGAACGGACACACTATAAGTATTCATCTACCACACACGATGGTATGCAGCGTCGTGCCCACTAGATGTGCCGAAGTTTGTCGTCCTGCAAGTCCTCCATGCGTTGTTATTGCCTCCCAGCACTAACAGCCGAGCATCCTGCTACTTGCTACCACCGTTGCCAAGCAAAAGTCGCACAATTGTTCTCAGCGCAGGTGCAGCATTCATGCACTCTTGCTGGTCCTGAAGAGTAGAAGTAGGACAACCCCCGTGTTTTGAAAATACCAGCACATAGCATTAGTACATAGCCGATGTCATGCTTATGTCATTCTTGCAAAATTGTAGCAGCAAACTTTGAATTCTTAGGTTTATTTATGTTAATTTAATCTATTTCCTTTGGTTTGCCCATATAGTGTTCAAATCTTTTTTATTTTTGACCTCGAGTTCCCTATTCAATTTATACTTAAAAGACAATTACTTGCTAGATTTCCTTGATTAACCTAATAACGACTCGGACCCATCTAGGTGACGCCAACCGACGAACTCATCCAAGCAGCGACAGAGATGCTAGCTGTGCCTAAATTGTTATTGTGGAGTTAGCACCCTCAATTTTCTTTGTGGATGTCTTTCCATTACAGGTATGTCCACAGATTTCTATATGCCTGTTAGGATGAGTGATGTTTAATTTGCCGGCCAGCAAGTTGTAAAGAAGCAGCACTTATTTAATTTATCACATTCTTTTGAATTCTAGCTTTAGTATTTATATTCAAGGATGCAGGAAGAAATGACCTCAAAAAATGAAAAGGAATCAGGAGCCAAGATGATTTCCTTATGTAACACCCGTGTTTTTGCATCATTTTAAAAATCACTAAAAATTTGAACTTTTTATAATTTACAACAAATTAAAACTTGATTAGTTTATTTTTTACGCAAAACCATATTCAAAAATCTTTTCCTAAAACCCTTACATTAAAATTCACCATATGCATTTTAATCATGTGCTTGATTGTTTGATTGGTTGCCTTGAATGTTTGAATTGGATGATTGTCTGCTTGTATGTTTGTCCTAGAATTTATTTGACACCAATTATTTTCTCCGTGATCCCTCCCTAAATCCCTTGGCATTCTCTCCAAATAAATCCCTTGATCAATTCCTTGGAAAACCACCCTTGATCTTCCCTTGAATATTTCCCTTGAAAACTATCCTTGACCTCTTCCTCAAATTTCCCATCACATTCCTTGAATCCAATCCATCTCAAACGTGCCATAGTTTACTTTCTGGAAATGGAAAAGGATTTGCATAAAAGGAAAATGGCCGCCGGCTCATTTTCCCTCAGGCCTGCATCATGGCCCGCTTCTCTTCCCCTCTCGAGCCAGAGCCCAGCTAGGGCACTCCCCTCCCCTCTCCTCCCACTTGGGCTGGAATGCTGCCCAGCCCAGCAACAGTAGTAGCAACCAGCGGCAGCAGGACCTCCCTCCCTTCCCTCCTTCCATCTCTCTTACACGCGGGGCCCCTTCGTCAGGCCCGTCTTCTACCTCTCGACGGCAGCGGAAATACCGCGTCGTCTTCCTCCTCAAGCACATGGGCATGGCCAAGATATTTTGGACGAACCGCCCTACTGTTGCCACCACCCTACTGTGTGCCGCTCTTATCGCCTCCGCGAGACCCGTCATCCAGCTCGGCTCGCCCTTATCTCCATTACCAGCGAGCTCCAACGGTCACCGGAGATATTTCTCCGGCGAACCGCCTTACTGTGGCCGCCCGCCACCTATAAATAGCCCGGCATGGACGCCGCGGAGCCTCGCCCCGACGAGCTCGAGCTCGAGCTCAGACTCCAGCTCTCCTCCCTCCTCCACTTCCCTCTCTTCTTCCTTCCCCTGCTGCTTTGCTTCGCCGGTGCTCGAAGCCACTGCGCCACTCGGGGACGCACACTGCTCGTGCCCCTCCGTCGTTGTGCCTCGCTCCTGCGGAGCGTCGCCACGCCGGCCACCTCGCCGGAGTGGAGGCCGCCGCCGGACACCATGCTCTCTCCCTCGTTCTCTCCCGCTCTCTTCCCTCCGCGCGCCCTTCCTTTCTCTTCCACCTCCGCTCCCTCTGCTCTCCCTGCCCACGCCGAGCACCACCGGAACAGCAGCCACCGGCGCCGCTAGCACCCAGGACGCCGGTGTCCTGCGTACAGTCCCTCCACCCTTCTCTCCTTCCCTTCCTTCTCTCCTCTCTCCTTCCCTTCTTTTCTTCTCCTGCCGCACGGGAACAGAGACAGAGACACAGGCGAGCAGCAGAGAAATGACGACACCCTCCACCATGCCCGTGACACCCAACGGGGAGGCACCACGTCAACTCCCTGCGGGACCCACGGACTGCAGCAACACTTCCCATCCCTTCCTCCATTTCTTATATAGGCCCGGTTCACATGGAATAAAGGCACAAGGCCAGTAGTTCACCGATCGGTGCATAGGAGCACATGCACAGTCACAGCACAGTCCGGTCAGCTCTGTCCACAGCTGGACCCCACGCGTCAGCCGGTTAGAAAATGCTACGCGCACCCGGAGAACGTACACGGAGGAGTGAAAATGTATTTTCCCTTGCTCAGAAAATTTCCAGAAAATTCCTAAATAAACTAGGTACACCCCATACCCTACCCTATAATTTCCATACCATTCCCATCCTCCTAATTTCCAGAAATAATTTCCAAAATATATTCCCCAATTCCGTTATCGTAATTAAACTTTCAAAATTCATATCTCTCGCACCCTAATTTCGATTCTAGAAATTCCACCACCAAAATTCTCCTAAAATTATGCCCTAATTATCCACATCATTGTTCTTAATTTTGGTGCCCATTTAAATTCTAGTAATATTTGTTTGCTTCTCTTTCTTTTATAATTAGTGCTAACCGCTATACTTAAATAATATAAACCGTAGTAATAATCGTCCGTAGCCACATATGTCCATATACATATATACACGATACTTAGTATATAAATATGTGGATAAATGCAATAGATAATATATATTTGCACTCACGCAAATATATACACGATAGGATATAGATAAATAGTATTTGTGACGATAGATATACCCACACACACCTTCCATCTACGTGCATAGACGTATCTCGTATGTGTATACGAAACACATATACATCCGGGTATATGCCGATGCATGGCTAACTCCATACCGCTATAGTCAACCCTAGTAGTAACCTTTCGCCGTAGTAGTAGTTAACCCCATATATATACACGCACCTACATGGTAAGTCCTGTATATACAATTATATATATATACCAGGGCATATACCTATGTGTGACTAACCGTACCCTCCACCCCTCTAACTTAACCTATCCTAGGCGCATACATATGCATGTGCGTGTGCGTCGCTAACCAAACCCTAGGCATATATGTATACGCATACGTGCCACTAACCCTAGCCACCGCCTATTTATACCTAGCCTAAACCCTATGTACGAGTATATAAATACATATGCCCATACCTAACCACATAAACCGACCCCATCTTTGCGTATATGTGTACATATACTGAACCCACCTAGCTAACCCCGCTAAATCCTAGCGGACCAATAGAAGTAGGCCAAGTTGTTTATGATGACTTGGTTAAGCTTTCTCTTTTCAGGTTCACATAATAGTGAAAGATAATAATATGGTCTAGTTTTCCATCAGATAACCACACACACTAACCTAGCCCGTAGGATCCATCTTGTTGGATAGATAATCTTTATCTACCTCTTACTTCAAGTTCACATAGTAATGATAGAATTAGGATAAACCCATCCACCACCTACAACCAACCCCGTTAGGATCTCCCTTCTTGTTTTGGCTGATCATGTTTGCTTAGTTATGCCTATTGTGTATGCATTGTTTGGTTTTTGCCTTCTTGTTTGTCAAGCAATAAATCGCGTAGACTAGAAGACGTACACGGACCCGATGGATCCCTGAAGCATGGTGATATCAAGACTCTGAAGGATTACTACTACACCAAGACGAAGTACCGCTACACCAAGACACTAGAGATAGAAGCGAAGGAATCAAGACCCTTGGATATACTCGTCAGCGAGCGGAGGCAAGTCCTAATTTCCACCTTCCTACCATCCTTCTTCCTACTTATATAACGACCCTTTGATAAAGATCATATGAATATTTATGATGAGAAAATGTGATAACGTGATAACATGATAATGTGATAATGAAATAATAAGATAAAGTGACTATATAAGCCATAACTTGAAACGGGTAGGGGTAATCTAGGTGTAGATTACCTGGCGGATATGTCTGTGGTAGAATATCCTGTCGGAGATACCTGTTTTAGTCACCCCTAAGGACCGGTTCATAGTCTCTTATTCATCCCTGTGTGATATTTCGTATAGCCACACGTCTATATGGGTAGGCTTGATCTCACACCCCGTTAGGTCGAAGTGCATTTCCACTTAGGGGGCTGGTGAAGGCAAACGGTAGAGCAGGAGACGGCGTAGGATGCTAAGTGATCTTCCATGGACTGGTTGGGCGTGGATGCTAAGTGATCTTCCACGTAAAACTTTTGGGTGCACTATCGCGAGCTATATATATATTCTTTTCTAAAAAGTATGGATGCTAAGTGATCTTCCACAATGTGTGTGAGGGCATGGGTTGCAAAGTGGGCTCCCATGTCCGGGTTGGGCGTAGGATGCTGAGTGATCTTCCTCGTCCAACTTTTTCCCAACCCCTGAGCGCCGTAGTGGAAGTGTATGGAAACCTAAGTTTCGCGTACTCTCGGGTACGAGATCTCGGTAGTTCTTTTCTAACCACTGATCATGGAAGGAATCGTAATTACCGTGTGGAAAAATGTGTACACCCTCTGCAGAGTTTACTTGAATCTATTCGAATAGCCACGTCCTTGGAATGGGCAGATGCCGGGATGAGACGCTATGATTAGACTACAACAACAATGGATAATCTGGTAAGATGTATTAATAATTTGGTAACTATAACTTAATTCGGAAGGCTGGTGAGGATGGTGAATACCCTACCGGGGCCCAACCTATAATTATAACTACTACATATTTAACCTCCATCCACCCAAAGTTAGGGCTTTGCGAGTACGTATGTACTCAACCCCCCTTCTCCCTATGTTTTTAGGCGGGGAAGCTGCGGGGAGTATATCCGAGGATGAAGTCGATCGAGAGCCTACACCGAGATGGACTCTTTGGAGCTACGCGAGGATTGGGCCCGAAGAATACATGAAGACGGAGCCGCACGACTACACGAAGGAGCTACGCTAGGACTACGCTTAGACTATGATGTTCGCAATATAGGAATATGCTAGGGTTTTGTCCGCACTCCGAGTTGCCTGTAGGAATGGAGCCACGATAGTATAGATCCGCTGTCATAGAACTCTGATATATAATATATAAGGCCAGTGGCCCAAGCTATGTAAACGTGAACCATGTATCATGTTTTTCTATTAGCAATAAAAGTATGCCTTTTGATATCAATCTTGTTTAATTGTGCATGTCAGCTACTGATCCAGGGACTGACATATGATGTACAGTGGATCCTAAAAATTAGGGGCCGACAAAAAAAATCTGTAGTACCCATCAAGTCTCGGTCGATTAATCCATTAATAGAAAAATATGATAGAAGGTTAATATGTCAATAAAAAGTCATAGAGGCAATCTATCTACACTAACAAATAAGATACACGTATGCCGCTAGACTGCTTTATTATTTATATAAATAAAGATGCAACTTTTGTAACCATATGGAAGTTGAAATTAGCTCTCTAAATTTACATCTAAATTATGCACATGTGCCATTTATTCATCATAATTCAAAATAACCCATAAATTTGTATGTAAAATGCCTACATTGATCATTACGAAAGAGTATCCAAATTGCCCACATATGTCCCTAACAAAGATAATATAAAGTAAAACTTTTGATCAAGAAAATTATCAACTTTTTATATCATAAAAAATAAATAAAAATATATCTAAATCTACATGTAAATATTAATCTTAGTTATTATAATAAATAAATTAATAATCATTGCTATTTAAAATAAGTTTATTATATGCCAACTAAAATATCATGCCAATTCAATACTGGTAGTCTACTTTATTAAATAAAAAATAGCAGAAACTCTATGTGTAAAAACTAACATAAGTTATTATGACAGATAATTAATTAACAATGCTATTTAAATAAGTTTGTTATACATTGCTAAAACATTACTACATATTAATGCTAGCAATATAATTTAAAGTGCTCCATGTTTTTAAAAACAATAGTACTATACAATAATTAATTATTTCTTCTGGTATATAGTAATAATATCTTGATTATTGTAGTCCAAGCTATAACACCTTTTTTGCATTGTATGTAGAAAAGAGTGTAGGTAGAATCTGCATTATTTTTTTAAAAAAGGTATTGTAATAACACGTTGTTAAATTTTGACCTCTAGCCAACCAATCTTGAAAACATAATATATCAATTAAGTTATTGTCACATCTATTGGTAATATATATAATATATAGAGAAAAGCTAACTTGGAGATCATCATGCCAACATAGTAAGTCATCTACACTAATAAGATGATTCTAAATGGAGTGACACAATATTTAAACAGGATGGAAACATAATAATGTTACCTCCTTTTCAAGGTCACAACAAATACATGCAAATAGTTAAAAAAAATGCAACGACAGTGTTAAGGACTTTAGAGCAACAACTTCATTATGTCAGCGACACCATGGATGAAGCAAAAGAACAAAAACCAACAAATGACAAGCCAAACATCAGTAGTATGGACTTCAGCTCTTCAAAAATGGTATGGACTTCTAAACTATCCTATAAAAATCATCAAACAAATTAGTGAAATACTAATTTATGAAAGCAATTCAAGCTACACATCTAGATATCCAATACTGAGTCATGTTATTTTTTTTATTTGTAGGTGGACTAACCTTTTAATATTGCTATTCCCACAATTTGATTTTTACATAGGGAAATCCAACATGCCCATATACTACACAAAGTCATCCATATTGGAACACTAACAAAAATGAAGAAAAAGAAAACAAACAACCACAAAAATAAAGTAATGTGACATCATTAGCTGTGCCACGATGATCTTTCTCAACCATGCCAAAGTGAATTCCATACATGTGTAGAATTTTGGATTTAAATTAAATCAATGTTAATTGTTTCAAGTAATTTTTATTACTTAATACATATTAAATAAGAATATATATATATTGTTTAAGTAAGTCAAAGTTAGCCCGTGCAGGAGCACGGGTTGGTGGACTAGTGTGTTCTAATCTGAGTGCTTGTTTAAGGTTGTTATTAGACTTGTTAATCTCTACTAAGGGCTTTATTATGGCTGCATCATTTGAACCCCACTGTTAGAGTCACTTAGATTCAGACGGCGTCGGTTAACAAGTTTATGTATAATTAAAAACATGTGCTTTTACTTTGAATGTATGATCTTTTTCCTGATTAAACCTACATGTCTAGGTTGTTGACTCTCTAGTCAGTGCCCTCATTGAAATCGGCTACCATGGCCATAAATATAGAACTGTCTAGAGCAACACCGGCATGTTTCACTTTTTATTGCTGATTTCTTTTTTCTCTTATCGATCGCAGGTCAGATTGGTGGCACGCCTCGGATTGATCAAGCACACCGGTCTGCTCAGGAAGAAGCCTCACGGATCAGAGGTTTACTCACACTCTGCTCCCCACAGGCTTGCAACGTGTTGGTGTGACACTTTTCGCGTCAACAATCAATTTAGAAATAAATAAATTATTAGATGAAAGTTGACTGGCCTCAGAGCGATCAGGGTAGCCTAGTGTCTGGCTGCCACCGGCTAGGCTCTGCTTGGTGTCCGCACAAGCATGCAAGGAGGTGGCGACGTGGTAGATGAGACGGCCCGATCGATCTCACGCGAAAAAAAAAATTGCCGTGAAGAAAAAATGTTTGTGGGACCAAAATTTTGATTTTTTAAGAAGTGAATTATTGAAAACTACTGAAGACGATCTTATTTATTGCTTCTAATACCCTTTTGCAAGTTGGAAAACACTGTTTTTGGGAAAAAAAATTTTGGGAACTCTTGGAGATGCACTCGGTTACATACTACTCCCTCCGTCCCAGGAAGTATGTCGTCTGAAAATCGTGTTTGTGAGGGGGGACACGGTTTTCCAACGACAAAGTCCATAGGACAGAGGGAGTACATCAGTATCGTATCCGATGCTGCCGAATTCTCTGCAAGCTCCTTTTGTCCATCATGGCGCAGAGAAAGTCTAGGTCGTTAAAGTGGCATAACCAACAGACAGCAGGCATCCATATGAAACCAGCGGCCATTCAGTCCATCTCGCACAATCAGTGCCGTTCACATCAGCGACTATTGATCCGCGAGTCTTCGTGACGATCTTGAATGGCTTCTATTTCTGCAATAGTAGAGGGTGACAGGCTTGTATCCTGTACTTTAAAAGTATTTTGAAAAGAATGTAATTTTAGGTTTGAAATAAATAAAAAAATTAGGTTTGATCAAATTTATAGAAGATGTACATAAAAGTATCAGCATCTCTACATCCCTAAATAAATTTAGGGTAAAATCTATTCAGTAATTAATCTCATGATGCTTATTCAATACCACAGATGTTACTACTTTTTCATAGATTCAGTCAAATTTAAATTATTGACATCTGAAAACAATAATTACATTGTTCCTGGGAAGGAGTGAGTTCAAAACTATTTTGAAAGGAATGTTGAGTATAAAACTACACATGCACCAAACATATGATTTTCATGTTTGATTGCCACCCAGTTTAAAAATGAACCGATTTTTTTTTTTTTTTTGCATAACTGAAATTTAAGATGAACTTAGTTCGGTTTGGTCAACTGAATGGCCTAGAACTTGATGTCTAGTATGGATGAAAACGGATCGGATACGGACGAATATCACTGATACCACATTTGTTTTCATATTTCTGTCCGGATTCGGATTCGAATACGGATAGTGTCATCCATGCCGGATAGGATATGATTGGATATGGACATCATAAATATGCGATTTTAGTATTCGGATACGGATACGGTACCGGATGTTGAATATCCGGACCCGGATACGGACAGATCTAAACCCTCTAAACGAATTCAGTTGAACGGACGGTTAGATAAATATCGGTACCCATAGTGTCTAGTGTGAGGGAAATATGCGACAAATCATTCCAGGATAGGTCCTTTGGTCATAGAGCATATATAGTCCTGTTCCCGAGCATAGTCATTTTCACTGTTTCGAATCCCCTCTATTAATCCATATGCCACCCGAACCAGATGCTTATTTCTAAAAAGAAAAAGTGCATGATATTCATACTACACATTGCTTTTGTAGTCTTGTTGATAGGTCAACTGCATGATACTAAAATTCACAAAAATAAAGTGCTTCATGCTATACATCATGACATCCATATACAAAGTTTTGTACATCAGGGGGTGTGATGGGGGGGTGGGGGGCGGGGTGGGGCGGGGCGCACAGAAAAGCTCCTTTATTGACTGCGTCAATATGTTGAATGGTCCTATTGCTGAAGAAGCAGAGGGTGACAGGCATTATAAACTGTGAAGTCAGATCCATACGCTGCAATATAGGCATGGAGCTCTATATAACCTCATCATATACGGTTATCCCAAAGCAGCAGGATGATCTACACATGCATCCATCCACATATGCAAAGAAACAATGTCTCACATAGCCATCCACAGCATTTCCATCCTGCCTTTGCTTGCTTTCATCTCCATCCACTTCCTTGCCCTGTGTCAGTACACATCACCCGCAGCACTGAATGATTCCAGTGCCCTCCTTTGTCTCAAGTCTCAGCTCCGCGACCCATCAGGTGCATTGGCTTCATGGAGAGACGACTCCTCTGCTTTCTGCAAGTGGCATGGGGTGACATGCGGCAGCAGACAGCAGTCATCTCGAGTCATTGCACTGGATCTTGAATCTGAGAACATCGCCGGCAACATATTCCCTTGCATCGCCAACCTCAGCTTCCTTGAAAGGATCCACATGCCTGGCAACCAGCTCGATGGTCAGATTTCTCCTGACATTGGCCGGTTAACCCAGCTTCGGTACCTCAACCTCAGCTTGAACTCCCTTCGTGGTGAGATACCAGAGGCAATATCCGCATGTTTCCACCTCGACACAATAGACCTTGATAGCAATTCCATCCAAGGCGAGATCCCTCCAAGTCTTGCTCGGTGCCCATCCCTTCAGACTGTTATTCTTGGCTACAACAATCTTCAGGGAAGTATCCCTCCACAGTTTGGCCTGCTTCCCAGTCTCAACACGCTGTTTCTCCCCAGCAATAATCTCACAGGAAGCATTCCTGAATTTCTTGGGCATAGCAAAAACCTGACGTGGGTGAATCTTCAGAATAACAGCCTTACTGGAGATATACCCACTGCTCTATTCAACTCTACGTCTCTTTATTACATAGATCTCTCACAAAATTCTCTTTCTGGGTCTGTCCCACCTTTCTCGCAGGCATCTTCCTCGGCACTGAATTCCCTCATCTTATACCAAAACAATCTCTCTGGAGAGATTCCTAGCTCACTTGGTAATGCTTCTTCCCTGGCTTTCTTACTTCTTTCTCATAACAGTTTACGAGGAAGGATTCCAGAGAGCTTAGGTAAGCTAAAAACCCTGCAAGCACTAGACCTCAGCTATAACAGCTTGTCAGGCACCGTTCCACCTGCACTTTATAACAGTTCTTCTCTTAATTTTCTTGGACTTGGGGCCAACCAACTTGTCGGTGCGCTTCCTGCCAATATCGGCAACACCCTTACAAGCATCACACAGTTGATATTAGAAGGGAGCAGGTTTGAAGGTCCAATTCCAGCTTCACTGGCCAATGCCACAAATTTGCAGTATCTAGATCTCCGTATCAATGCATTCACGGGCGTTATTCCTTCACTGGGATCCCTGGCCTTGTTGGGTTACCTAGATCTAGGTGCAAATAGGCTTGAAGCAGGAGATTGGTCCTTCATGTCCTCTCTAGTCAACTGCACCCAGTTAACGAATTTATGGTTAGATAGAAACAACCTCCAAGGTTTGATATCTACTTATATCACCAATATCCCAAAAAGCTTGGAGGTCATGGTTCTAAAACATAACCAATTCACAGGTTCTATACCATCAGAGATAGGAAAGTTCACGAATCTCACGGTAATCCAGTTAGATAACAATTTTCTTTCAGGGAAAATTCCGAACACACTTGAGAACCTCCAAAACTTGTCCATTCTGACCATATCAAAAAACCAACTTTCTGGACAAATCCCAAGATCAATTGGGAGGTTAGAGCGGCTTACTGAACTTCGTTTTGAGGAAAATAATTTGACCGGGCTCATACCTTCTAGTTTACAGGGCTGCAAACAACTGACAACACTCAATCTTTCCTCCAATAGCTTGTACGGAGGCATTCCACGGGAACTCTTTTCGATATCTACACTTTCTGTTGGCTTAGACTTGTCCAATAACAAACTCACTGGAGACATACCTTATGAGATTGGTGGATTGATCAATCTGAATTCATTTAGTCTTTCCAACAACCGATTATCAGGTGAGATCCCCTCCACACTTGGTCAATGCCTTCTTCTGGAGTCACTCCACTTAGAAGCAAACAATCTGCAAGGAAGCATCCCAGATTCTTTCATCAACTTAAAAGGCATCACTGTGATGGATCTTTCGCAGAATAACTTGTCTGGTAGAATTCCTGAATTTTTGGAGTCACTCAGCTCTTTACAGATTCTAAATCTATCCTTCAATGGCCTCGAGGGCCCTGTCCCTAGAGGTGGCATCTTTGCTAAACCAAATGATGTGTACATCCAAGGAAACAATAAGTTGTGTGCAACGTCTCCAGATCTACAAGTACCTCAGTGCTTGCCATCAGGACCCCAAAGAAAGAAGCATGCCTACATTTTAGCTGTTCTGGTTTCACTTACTAGTGTAGCTGCAGTCACAATGGCGTGTGTTGCAGTCATTATTTTGAAGAAGAGAAGGAAAGAAAAACAACTAACCAACGAGTCATTAAAGAAGCTAAAGAATTTCTCATATGGTGATTTATTCAAAGCAACAGATGGTTTCTCTCCCAACAGTCTTGTTGGATCTGGAAGATTTGGATTGGTGTACAAAGCTCAATTCAAGGATGAAGAACGTGCAGTTGCCATAAAGGTATTCAGGCTCGACCAATTTGGAGCACCAAGTAACTTCCTTTCTGAATGTGAAGCATTGAGAAATATTCGCCATCGGAATCTTATAAGAGTGATTAGTGTATGTTCAACATTTGATCCAACTGGAAATGAATTCAAAGCACTCATTCTTGAGTACATGGCAAATGGTAACCTGGAAAGCTGGCTCCATAAAAAAGAGTACACAAAAAGCATGAAAAGACCATTGAGTTTAGGCACACGAATAGCAATAGCTGTGGATATTGCTGCTGCATTGGACTATCTTCATAATCGATGCAATCCTCCTTTGGTACATCGTGATCTGAAACCAAGCAATGTCCTTTTGAATGAAGAAATGGTTGCATCTCTCAGTGATTTCGGTCTCGCAAAGTTTCTTTCTGTTGACGTTTCAACAGGATTCAGTAATCCATCAAGTGTTGCAGGACCGAGAGGAACTATCGGATACATTGCACCAGGTGACCACATGTTTCACTCTAGTTTTCTTTATCAGAATGCTTTTTCATCTTGTCTATATTTTTTCCAATTTTCTTAAAAAGCTAAGTGAGGGATTTCCTTATTCTGTTTTGCACAACATTGCAGAGTATGGCGTGGGGTGCAGAATCTCAGTTGAGGGTGACATCTACAGCTATGGAATTATTTTTTTTTTAGAAAGGACGGCAAAAGCTTTGCCGCAGTTTT
Source organism: Chrysopogon serrulatus (assembly GCA_015844335.1). Taxonomy (NCBI): domain Eukaryota; kingdom Viridiplantae; phylum Streptophyta; class Magnoliopsida; order Poales; family Poaceae; genus Chrysopogon; species Chrysopogon serrulatus. The sequence continues at coordinate 49,570 of JADLZL010002847.1, forward strand.
ATATTAGACGAAAAAAGAAAAAAATCAGCTGTACATCCGAGCCAAAACACAAAAAAGAAGAACGACAAAACCAACTAAAGGGGAGCAACTATACAAAGCGACTGATCTCCCGAAGAAAACTACTCTCACATGAAAACTAGATGCTACAAAACCTACAACTAATGATTTTCCGCGCTCCCTACAGCCGTGGCCATGTTGTATTGCATAATGTCATCTTGGCACAAATTTGCCACTTGCAGCGGCGTTTTTTGTTGTTGTTGAAAAATTCTACGGTTCCTCTCCTTCCAAATGCTCCACCAGACGTAGATCAAAATTCCATCAACTCGCCTTCTTTCAGCTTTGCTGAATTTCCTACGGCATCTCCACCAGTATGAGTAGACTGATCCAGATATCTCCACGTTGTCTAGGATTGTGAGGTTTAAACATTGTCGGATGATTGCCCAGACTTCCTTGGCGAACGGACAATCCTTACAGAGGTGTGTTGGCGTTTCGAGTTCGTTCTGGCATAGCCTGCAGTCCGTCTCATCTGTCCATCCTCTCTTGAGAAGATTATTGGCGGTGAGGATCTTTTTGTGCATAAGTGTCCATGCAAAAAAACGGCATTTGTGCTCTGCCTTTGCTTTCCAAATGGGAGAAAGTTTTGTTCTGGTTATTGTTGTTGCGAATTGTATCTTGTAAGCACTTTGTGTTGTATATTCTCCATTTTCTGTCCAGCGCCATGTAATTTTGTCTTCAGAATCTTCATTCAGATCAATACTTTGCAACGCCTCCCATAAGGTTACGAATTCTCTCACTTCTTCCTGGGATGTTGGTGGGAAGATGTGACTGATCCACTTGTTCTGGTTGAGTGCCTGCCTTACTGTTATGTTTTTCCTTCTTGCTTTCCTATACAGCGCAGGTGCAATCATCTTTGGCATCGTACCGTCCAGCCAACTGGAGAACCAAAACGGAGCAGTTCTCCCATTCCCCACGGTCACCTTGGTCGACATGTAGAAAAGGTCCCGATCCACCTTATCACACGGGATGTCCAGATTGTGCCAAGCACGCTCCTTTTGAGTCCACTGAAACCACAACCATCTCAATCTTAAGGCTCTAGTGAATCTTTCCAATTCTAGGATGCCCAGTCCTCCCTTTTCTTTTGGTAGGCAAGTGGTTGGCCAGTTAATTAAAGAGTGCCCCCCGCAATGGAATTATTCTACTAGAGATTATTACAGGAAGGCGACCAACTGATGACATGTTTAAGGATGGTGTAAACATCCGCAACTTTGTGGAATCATCACTTCCACTGAATATCCATAACATTTTAGAATCAAATCTCACTGGATATCATGAAGGTGAAGACGGAGGACAAGAAATGGTTGAAATGCAGCACTGTGCCATGCAGCTCGCAAATCTTGGTCTAAAATGTTCTGAGATGTCACCCAAGGATCGGCCAACAACAGAGGAGGTTTATGCTGAAATCTTGGCCATCAAAGAAGAATTTTCAACATTGTGCTGATTGGGAAGTGTATCTATGTTACTGTAATTCACATAGTACCTCTGTAGCAGTTGCACTTCACGTATGGAAAAAGATTTGTACAAGGCAGTTATCAAATAAATATGTAGCCAGTGACAAATAAGCATTAGTACTTTTCCTAGTATTAGAAACTGGTTCAAAACTTGGAATCCGTACTCAACCCTGGCTATAGTGTGGTACTGGAAAACAATACCAAGTGTCAATAACAGTACACATGACCGCTTCTAGCACTGCATGTTTACCTCAGAATCAGCACATGTTTTTATGTGATCCCTAACTCCCTAAGCATCATAACCTACTGTGTGATGACCTAAAAAATTCGAGCCCTTTAAGAACAAACTTGAACTCCATGCGAAATATTAATGACTGATACAATGAAACTAGTGATGTTACACTAGCCCACAGTGCTAAAATATAACACACTTCATTCCATCTAATATATAACTGAAGTCTTAGTTAATTAGATACTGCAAAGCAAGATGACCTTCCATTATTTTCAAGCAATAATTCCAAAGTGTGATGATGAAATAAACTCAACATTCTAGGCATCTATATAGCATGTGTCTCAATCATGTGTTCCTGGCCTGCCACTTTACATTTCATAGCATATATTACCTATCTTTCAGTATGCAAAAAAGCTACATGAACAACCTTCTCTGAATTTTAGAAATCCAAAGAACAGAACAAAATTTCACATAACTGAACAATACCATGCCATTTTCACTAAACAGCCTCTGAACTACAATGTCAATTAGCATCTGTGACTTCTCTATTTGGTTGTTGTTATTCCTCTTGATTACAAGGTTGTGGCTGCAGTTGATGCCAAATTTGTAACTTGATGAATATGTTGTTGCTGGCCTAATCTCTGAGATGTTTTAGAGAAGATTTCTTGTACCCGTTGTTGATTATAGTGGAAGCTTGGAGTGAAATAGTTGGTCCCGTTAATTTTTAATTCTCACCTTGAGGAGGATTTCCCGTGTAAATCGTTGTGTCGTCTATTATGTAATTTCCACTGCTAATCTAATGGTAGACGTTTTACTCATTATTCATCACAATATGAGAAATGAACTGTGCATTATTTCTGCCCTTTTATCCCAATATAGACATTACAAAGCCAACCTCCCTTACACATCATGTACCGCACACATTACAAGAAGTCAATCCCCCAGCTTTAATTTTGAGCTTAATAAGGTTGAGTAGAAGGTCAATTTTCTACTCACTCTGTCCACAAAATAATGCAACCATGGTATCTATATCAGTCAAATTAGTTCAAACTGAATTGATTTATATTAAATTTATTATGAAAACTAGTAGAATGCTCCGCGTGTTGCTGCGAGTATGAAGTAGAAATATAAGGAGTTTATAATGGTCGAAATTATATATATATATATATATATGGATGTAGTAGGTCAATGGCGGAGGTTGTATCCATTGACATACATAGTATAGATTATTTGAATTGGGTATCACTCAAATCTCATCTACCTGAACCCCCACCCCTGCTATACCTAAGGGTCATCCCCCTCCTAAAATTCTAGGAGTTTTCCTTCATAAATTTTTTTTTTATGTCAATTTCCTTCATAAAATTTTAGAGGACCAAATGTAATCCATGTGATATGCAGTTTTGCTAGGTTTTTGCTTATAAACATATTTTTGCTTAGAAACGTTATAAATTTTTGTAAAAGTTTATCGAAAAAAGTTATCGAAATATATCCATGTGGTGTCTTGTTTTGAAGAGTTTATTGTGAGGAACACCATGGTGCAATTATATTTTAATTATGATACTTGGTTTAGGTTGCTAAAACTTTTTTCTATTTCAAAAGAAATAGTTAGTGGGAGATAAATGAGCCTTAGTGGGCGTAACTGATTTGATGACGTCACATGACATCACTTTTCAGGATTGAACCAATCACGCACCAGAGAATTTGTTAGTGGGCGTTAAGATTATAAGAGTTATAGATATATTCTATAACTTAATAATATTTTAGGAAAGAGAGGCCGTTTGTAGTTGTGTGGATAGGATAAAAATATTTATATATCATCACTTGAAATAGGAACACTTAATGATCCCACTATCGATTGTAAGTAACTATCCTCATCATCTATTTTAGGATGGAGGGACTGTGTCTGGTTGTGTCGGATCCCTTTGGAGAGAGAAGGGGATCTTGAGGTCCTAAGAAAAAAACATTTAGGAAAGAGAATTAGAAAGGGTGATCTTTTTCTCCGATTCAATCCCCTTTATTATTAGGAAAATGGGATTGATTTTACTCAGAATTGCTCTTATTGAACACTTACAATTGACTTACAATTGAATAATAATAAGTTCATCCACTCGATTTCACAAAGGCATCACATACCCTCCCCTCTCTCTCTCTCTTTCTGCAACGCAGCCATCACACAAAACACACTACTCCCTCTGTCCCACATTAAAGGACGTTTTGGCATTTGCGTAGATACAGAAGAATCGTTGTGAACGTGGGCGGAGCGTCTGTCCAGATGCATGCTTGAAGCGGTGAATGCGGGTATCAAAAACCAATGCCAGAATGTCTTTTAATGTGGGACGGAGGGAGTATGTTGCTAAAATAAAAGTAGTAATAATAACAATACCGAGACATATACGCATCGCAGAATGTTAAGTGAAGCCCACATGTTTAACACAAATACGTACGGCGGAGATACTTAATAATGGGTTATTTGGATTGGTGCCATTGCAATTTTTCAACTTTTGAAATATACCATTACAATTCACCTATTTTGAACTATGCCATTATAATTCAGTTGTTCTCTTAGATCCGCCATTTTATACGTCTTTTATGATATAAGGCCCACCTGGAGCACTAGCTAACTTTGTACAGATCAAAATGCCCTTGTCTTATTCCTTCCCTCTTTTTCCTCCTTTAGCCGTCAGCACAGCTTATCTATCTCCAGCATCAGCGCCGTAGAGTCCCCTGTGTAGAGTCGAGCTCCATCACCATCCACCTCCCCATCCCTCCTGTAGCACGTTGACTTCTTCCTCCAAAAGCTCTCAACTCGTGCGGCAGGAGCAGGACGTCACCTTTGCTCCCCGACCACAACCACACCACTGCGCTCACCGGTTGCTCGTCGGCCGCCAGCCTGCTGTTGCACGGGTGCTGCTCCACGGCCACCGCGTCGAGGCAGACGCGCAACACCGCAGGTGGTCGAGCTCGCTGCCCCAACCGCCAGACTTGTGCTCCCCATGTCGCTCGCTCTGGCAGCCATGGCACCTTCACCTTGTCCTCATCAACCCGTTCGTCGCCAACACGAGCACACAAGGTAAGGAGCCGGCGTCGTGCCAAGGGGAGCGAGCAGCCGGAGCCATGGCCCTGGGGGTTTGGCTGCACATGCATGCCAACGTGCCGCCTCACGTTTCCCTTGGCTGCTAGCCACTGCAACGCTTGCCACGCGCGCATCGGTAGGGTGGACTCCGCGCCTCGCCGCTCGCCTCGGACGCCATACCGCTGGCCACTCACTGCGTAGGTCATTACTCGCCAACACCAACCTGCAGCTTGACCACCTGCGTCCGTGAGTTCGCACGCAGCCTCCCGCGTCCCGTCGGCCGCCGTGCTGCTGGCTGTAGCTCGCGAGCATCGTTGGCCACGCTACTCGCCGCGCCGCAACCCGTCGTGTGGTTGCTACTGCCCCGTCCCGGCAAGGGCCGCCGGGCCGCGACTGCATGTTCGGCTGAAGAAGATGGGGAAGGAGGAAGATGACCAGTGGGGCTGGGCCCATGCATCATTGACAGGGAGACAGTGGGGGATAGAGGGGCATTCTGGGCAATACAAAAATACAGTGGTCTGCAAATGGGCCCAACTTCATCTGAGGCGTATGCAATGGCATTTTTCAGAGAACTAAAGAATTATAATGGCATATGTCTGAATAGACGAATAGTAATGGTGTTTTTCAAATCTGCGAGAATTGTAATGGCACTAATCAAAATAACCCCTTAATAATCTCTATTAGTAATTAACTAGGGAAAAACCACCCACCGTACCGGCCGCTATAGCAGATGGAAGAAGTCAAGCATCTCTAACGGCGCATAGCAGCTCAGTACCGCCATACCTAAGTGTACCAAAGCCAGCTTTGCTTGCGAGACAGCCTTCACGTGCGCGCTCAGAAACATCCTCTTCGTGTTGTCCTTCATCCGGAGCAACCTCTTCTTGGCAGCAGCAGCAGTACTAGCAGGAGTAGTATCCGCCAGCGGCGATCCGGAACTCATTTGGAGGAGAAACGCCGCAAGCCTCCGAGATCGCGGAGGCCGGCCGCCCCGCCGCTGGCCGGAACCGCCCATGCCGCCGGCGCCACCGGCGCAGCAGGGATGGTGGTGGGCAGCAGGCGCGGCGGCCGAGCCAGGCCAACAAGGCCGATCGCATCGCCGCCGCCATCATCGTAATCCTCCTCTGTCCTCTCCTCCCTTTGGGGGTTTCCATACGATCGGGGCCTTGCATTACCGTGCGCCCGGCCAAATCCCCGCGTGGGCCTGTGCCTCCCCGATTGCAAGGCTGGGGGATACCTGACGTGTGGGCCGCCAGCCCACCTGCAGTCATCATGGGCTTTTACATGTGCGGCCTGTGTAGTGAGTGGTGGTCTGTCCTTCAAATAATTTCAGTCATCAGTGAGTTTATTAATAAATAATAACTCGTGTATATATACGAGATGAATAAACAAATACACAATTTTATAAGATTAAATATTAAGACTAATGTTTGAATTTGTTCAAAATAGAATAGCCTTGGATTAAGAACCAACAAGATCAAATTCATGTGATGTAGCACTTCGATAGTACTGGACTATACAAGCAGCAACCAATTGGATAGCAGATAGAGAAAGCACAAACAATTATCTATCATAAATTTATAATTATGAGCTTATGTAGGAAATATCAACCATGGCTAATATCTGAGACATTTACTAACCAAAATATAAAATGCATAAACAAAATATAAGTCTCTTGTTCTATATGTGATTAATTATTAGTTAAGGCGAGAAAAATACTTGTATATTTTTCAGGGTCAAGGTATGGATACACAGGTAGCTCGTTTTATTGTATGCGTAGTATGGGTAAGTTATCCTAAAAATTTCATAGCAATTTGTTTGGGAAAAAAAAAAGAAAAGCTCTTCGCATTCTCGTGTACTCCCTCCGTATCCTAATTAGATGACGTTTAGGATATAAGTACAATTACCAAAGGGTACCTAATTAGGGGTTAGTTTTCCTGTCTTGCCCTTATTAAATAGAGTGTGTGGTGCTACCTATACAACAATCAATCATAGCTCAACTGGCCAACGCTCCACAGCCCGAGTCCACAGGTGGACGGTTCGAAACCTGGTGGCTGTGGTATTTTTTTACATAGTGGCCACAATTTTTTACGTAGTGGCGAGCGTGAGGGAGATGAATGACGAGGCGGAGGATGTATGCGTGCGGTCGACTCTTCAGTCGAGAAGTCCGCGATTAATGACACGGCGGGCATGCGAACAGGCGGTCATGTGAACGGGCGCGCGCGTCCTGGCTTAGGGATCCAAAAATTCCATCGATACTGAGAACGTCTTCTATTCCAGCAATCGTGTACACCGCTAGAACGTCTTCTATACGGAGGCAGTACATTAGCAATTTTTCTTCCGTCCTAAAGGCTCATGTGTGGGGTCATCAATCTAGGGTCTGAGTTGGCCGGCACTGTGCTCATGGGCTATACCAAGATGTGCCATCCTCTCTTTGGTTCACCTGGACCATGTTCACAGGAAAAGAGAGAAATGGGAGGTGGGTTGCTGAGACTGCCGTATGGGGCCCTAAGGGATGGTGTGGTGCTTTCCTATTGGGCGGAGTGACGTGGTCACCAGGGGCGCGCGGCCTTCACGTGGCCCATCCCTGCCGGTCGTCCTCTCTGAGAGAGAGGGAAGGAGAGATTGGAGGGATGGGGAAAGAGCAGGAGCGGCGGCGCTCGGCGCCATAGCGGTGTCGGTGTGCTTGTTTGAGAGGGGGGGGAGAGAATGGAGGGGGCACGGCAGCGGTGCTCAAAGACCGGCCACGGGAGGCGCTGCGCCGCCACGACGCTGCGGCCGGCGAGCGGGCGTGGCTGTGCGAGGGCACCCATGGTGGCCTAGCTCAGCGGAGAAAAGATGGCGGCCGCGTTGAGGACCCCTCACCGCTCTGTCGCTCTTCGCCCTTTCCTCCTCCTCCACCTCCTCCCTCTGCAGGAAGGGCCTCGTACCGGGGCTCACTACTACAAAAAATCTTTTGCGAGGCACTTTAGAATTGCTCTCAGAGGCGGGCAGCTCAAAAAACTGCCTCGGTTAATGCCTCGATTAACCGAGGAGGTCACTTTTCATTAACCGAGGCGGTTATAAAAAACCGCCTCTCAAAATAAATTAACCGAGACGGGCATCTTTAAAATGTCCGCCTCGATTAATATACATTAATCGAGGCGGTTGTTTTAACCGAGGCGGGCACACTATAAGGCCCGCCTCCTAAAATGCTGGCCCAATATCGGCCCGTCTCAGCCCATATCAGTTCACGGTATATATACGAGCACTTAGCCAGTTAGGGTTTCTCGTTCTTATCCTCACACCAGCACACAGCACTCTCCCTCTCTCCCTCCCACGTTGCTCTCACTCTCCCACCTGGCTCGGCGCTCCCTTTCCCTCTCTCTTCCACGCCACTCCAAAGGGGACTCCACCGGGCGGCGCCACGTGTGCTCTCGGTGCGGGTCCATGCTCGCCACGGCGACGATGGGCGAGCCGGAGTGGGAGGCCGGAGTGATGGCGGTCGCCCGGCGCGTGCACTGGTGGTGGCGGCGCTGTCGGCTCGGCCGGTGGGAGGAGCTTCCTCCTCTCCAAGTGCGTGCCGCACCCTCCTCCCCTCCTTCCCTCCTCCATGGCGGCGATCTAGCGGGGAGGACGGCTCCGGCGGGTCCAGCTGCGCCTCGGCCTCCTCCCTTCCCCTCCTCCACGGCGGCCACCAGTCTGGCGGGGAGGGACGGCTCCATGCCGGATCCGGCCCTCCAGCCGGCGATCCGCCGCGCCCCGCCCTCCTCCCCTCCCTCCTCCATGGTGGCGCAGATCGGGCGTGGAGGGCGGCTCAGCCGGCGGATCCGGCCCTCCGGCAATGCGGATCCAGGCTGCGCCCAGCCTCCTCCCCCTTCCTCCACGGTGGCCCAGGATTTGACAGGGAGGATGGGCTGCGGCGGTGGATCCAGCTGCGCCCGGCCTCCTCCATTCCCTCCACGGCGGCGTAGATCTGGCGGCGCCGGCTCCTTCCGGCAGTTCTGGGCCGTGAGCTGGGAACGGGCTCGTCGTTGGGCTCTCGAATGGGCTCACTGACGGGCTCAGTTATTTTTTTTGTTTTTTTTTGTTGATTAACCGAGGCGGGCAAGAAACCGCCTCGGTTAAGGCCATATTAACGGTGACCTTCATTCCGAGGCGGTCGGGGTTGCCTCGCCACGGAAAATAGTTTTCAACCGCCTCACAAAAAATTTATGTAGTAGTGGCTCCTCGCGGTGGAGGTCCGCGGCCCCTAGCCGGCGGCTACGTGTACGGGCTGGAGCAGCGGGGTGGAGGCGGTGGAGGTCTCCCCTAGTCGCTTGGGCATCAGGCGCTGGCGGCCGCTGGTTCGTTCGGATCGGCCCCGGCCAGGGCGGCGGGATGAGGCGGCGTGGTCGGCTCTGGGGCAGAGGGGAAAGGAAGAGGCAGCGGCGGCGGGACGAGCTTCGCGTGCAATCTTGGCCGTTCGTGAGCCCGATCCGACGGCCGAGAAAGGTAAGTGACGTGGCCCTATGAGACGCCAGAGCTTGGGCCAGCTTTCCACTACTACATAAATTTTTTGTGAGGCGGTTGAAAACTATTTTCCGAGGCGGGCAACCCCGACCGCCTCGGAATGAAGGTCACCGTTAATATGGCCTTAACCGAGGCGGTTTCTTGCCCGCCTCGGTTAATCAACAAAAAAAAAAAAAATAATCGAGCCCGTCGGTGAGCCCATTCGAGAGCCCAACGACGAGCCCGTTCCGACTCATGGCCCGGAATAGGAAGGAGCGAAGGCCGCGTGATCTATGCCGCCGTGGAGGGAATGGAAGAGGCCGGGGCGCAAATGATCCGCCCAGACAGCCCATCCTCCCCGTCAAATTGGGCGCCCGTGAAGGAGGGGGGAGGAGGCCGGGGCGCAGCCGGATCCGCCGCCGGAGGGCCGGATCCGCCCTGGAGCCGTCCTCCACGCCCGATCTGCGCCACCGTGGAGGAGGGAGGGGGAGGAGGGGCGGGGCGCGGCTGATCCATCGGCGGAGGGCCGGATCCGCGGCTGGAGCCGCCCCTCCCCGCCAGATCTGTGCCGCCGCGGGAGGGAGGGAAGGGAGGGAGGCCGAGGCGCATTGGACCCGCCGCCGAGCCGCCCCTCCCCGCTAGATCGCCGCCATGGAGGGAGGGAAGGAGGGAGGAGGCCGCGGCACGCTGGAAAGGAGGAGCTCCTCCCGCCGCTGGGGGGACGAGGGGGCCGCCCCCCGCCCAGATCTAGCCTCAGCGCCCGACCGCCATCGCTCCGGCCTCCCGCTCCGGCCTCTCTCTCCGGCTGGCATCGTCTTCGTCGTGTGAGCATGGACCCATCGCCGAGAGCACAGCCGCCGCGGTGGAGTTCCCTTTGGAGTGGTGTGGAAGAGAGAGGGAAAGGGAGCGCCGAGCCAGGTGGGAGAGTGAGAGCAGCGTGGGAGGGAGAGAGGGAGAGTGCCGTGGTGCGTGTGTGAGGATAAGAACGAGAAACCCTAACGGCTAAGTGCTCGTTATATATACCGTGGAACTGATATGGGCCGAGACGGGCCGATATTGGGCCAAGCATTTTAGGAGGCGGGCCTTATAGCGTGCCCGCCTCGGCTAATATATTTACGGAGGCGGTCAGTATTAAAACAACCGCCTCGATTAATGTATATTAATCGAGGCGGACATTTTAAAGATGCCTGTCTCGGTTAATTTATTTTGAGAGGCGGCGGTTAATGAAAAGTGACCGCCTCGGTTAATCGAGGCATTAACCGAGGCGGTTTTTTGAGCTGCCCGCCTTCGAGAGCAATTCTAAAGTGCCTCGCAAAAGATTTTTTGTAGTAGTGTTCATCATATAGAGATAGAGATAGAGATTACAACCCAAAATATTCGGACTAAACACCACTGGACAGGATACAAACGATCAAATAATAATGGACCCGTAACAGAAGATAAGAAATTGAACTTACACCCTCATCCAAAAATAACATCACATTGGGCCAGAATTTAAACATGGGGGAACCATTTTAGTATATCAATAATAACCATATATGATAACCAAATCAATATTTGTTTTGCGATTAAAAAAGTTAAAAGTCTAAAATGATACTAAAAATTATAACCAAAGAAAAGATTGAATAGCCCTAAGTCTCTAATTTTCTATCAACTAATCTAATTCATGGAAAAACACATTGTAATAACTAGAATAAAAGAGGAAGAAAAGACTTGCCAAGCGTCCACACCCTTCCCTCAGTGTCACTCTTCTGCTAACGGCTCCATGGTCACTGTAGTGGCAGCCAGCAGTAGCCGTGTTGTAAAGCAGCCGAACAGGTTTGAGAGCCGTTAGCAGTAACAGCAGAAGCACAGCTGTAAAAAACTAGCAGCCGAACACGTTGTTTCTTCCTCTTTAGACAACTATAAGACAAAAAATTGAAATTACCTGCAAGAAAGAATTAGTTGCTCTGTTTCCACCCAACATTGTAGCGCATTGCGGCCACTCACCATTTACTTGGTTTCTAAATTCTAGACCAGGCTTGTTGGTTTGCAGTGTAACCATTCGGAGTTAGAATAATTGTCTAAATTTCTATAGCAACCGATCATCTGGGATTGGTTCCTGGTCTCATTCCGTGTCAAATGAACAAGCCCAATATTTTATTTTGCTCCAACCATCTATAGGAACTACAGTCTCTGGATCGGAAAAGTATACATGTACCTACACACACATAAACGAAGATGCAGTTGAATCCAACCCCTAATGAAAATGTCAAAAGACGAAATCACCATTTTTCCTACGCCTTGAAATCAACAACCTTGAAATTTCAAATTCGATCTGGCCATCGTCGCGTCGACACGTCATGAATCGACTTTTTTTTTTTCTCTCTTTTCGTTAAGATAAGAAAATTGGAGATTCGAGGCGAGAAGTCAAAAGAGAGGAGTCAGGAGGCGACTCGATCTGTCACGTTCAGAACCGGCGGCAGCTGCCGGCACGCAGGTACGCCCGTCCTTGGATACGTACGGCCGGCCAAGCGGCTTTTTCGTGGGCCCCACTGGTGGACCGTACGGAAAGTCCCCGCGATGCTACTGCTCGGCGACCGTGACATGAGGGGGAGGGCCCACCTGCAGCGAGGGCAAAAGCGGATGGATGCAAGAGTCACACGTATTGAGTTGCATGCACCGACCAATTCAACCCAAAACTTAAGGCGATGGGGAGGGGTGGACAATTCACTTATATTTCAACACTCCCCTCACGTCAAGGCTCGGGAGAGATCTCGGCGGACGGACGAGCCTTAGGCGTGGAATAGAAAGCGGACAACAATTATTTATTTAATTGTGTCTACTAGGATTCGAACTCGAGACCTCTGGCTCTGATACCATATTGAGTTGCATGCACCGACTAATTCAACCCAAAAGCTTAAGCTGATGGGGAGGGGTGGGCAATTCACTTATATTTCAACAACACGGAATCCTGTATGGAAGCTTCGGTATCAAGGCGAATCTTTAAGTCTCAGCCCCTGGGGAAACGTAAATCTTACGGATGAGGACACGCTGGATCCCTGTTTCATTTTGGCGGTCCTTGTGTTCCTTTCTCAGCTGCTTGTTTTCTATTCTATTCTAAAAAGGCATTTTTGGAATTTTAGATAGAAGATTGCTTAATTACAGACTAGGAATTTGAGGATAATAAATTGTATGTGATGGAAAGTAAATGACGCATGTAACCCTATGTTGCTTACCATGTTTTAAACCTAGTGCTAGACAGTGCTAGACAACACGTATGTATGGCGGATATACATTATCTATGTCGCTACTACTTCACTGAACGTACGTATGACATGATTTACCGTTTAAACAGTGAAAAATACAGCAGCAGTCTTTCCTAGCAAAAGCGACCACAATTTTCACTGGTATATGCCAGAGATCCCTATATATATATATATATATATATATATATATATATATATATATATATGTATATATATATATATATATATATTTCAAAAGGCAAACTACACTTATCCGATTTTAGCTGGGAGTTGTACTGCAACACAGCAACACAAGCATGTGCACTAGGACGGGCCACCATTGCAAATACCACAACTTTTGAGGGACCTGTCCGTGAAAACCACACAGACCTCGTCATCCACTACGCCAGGGCCCACCTGTCAGTTACCCTCAGAGTAACACTCCCTGCTTCCTCTGCTTCCACCACCATTAATAAACAACTCCTGTGCCAAAGCTCCCCGCCCTTTCCCTTTCCCTTTTCTCCTCTCTCCCACCCACCAGCCCACCGCCCGCCTCGCCACGCCGCCACCACCGCAACCAACCCCTCTTCTCGTCCGCCGCCGCTGACCAACGCCCTCCCACTCGCCGCAGTCTTCGCCTTGCTCTCGCTCGTCCCAGCACAGCACAACCAAGCCTCTCCTCCCCTCGCCAGCCAGCCAGCTAGCTAGCCGCCCCTCGAGCTCCCCGCCGTGCCCTCGCCACCGGCGGGATCGATCCACCGGATCTCGCCCGTCGCACCACCTCCGCGATGAGCCACCGCGACTCCGGGCCCAGCGCCAGCGCCGGCCCCGCCGCCGGCGTGGAGTCCCTCTCGCTGGACCTGCTGGCGCACGCGCTGGCGGGCGTGCGCGACCCGCGGGACCGCAAGTCGTGCCGCCTCGCCAGCCGCGCCTTCGCGCGCGCCGAGGCCGCGTCGCGCGCCGCCGCGCGGGTGCTCCGCCGGGAGGCGCTCCCGCGGGCGCTGCGCTTGTTCCCGGCGCTGACCTCGCTCGACCTCTCCGCCTGCGCGGGCCTCGACGACGCCTCCCTCGCCGCCGCGCTTCCTCCCCCGGCGCCGCCTCCGGTTCCGCCGAGCCGCCGGGCCTGCCCGTCCGCCGGGTGCGGCTCGCGCGCGGGCCAGCGGCGTGGGCTGGCGCGGGCTGGAGGCGCTGGTGGCGGCGTGCCCGCGGCTCGAGGCCGTCGACCTCTCCCACTGCGTCGCCGCTGGGGACAGGGAGATGGCCGCGCTCGCCGCGGCGGCGGGGCTCAGGGAGCTCGTCATGGACAAGTGCCTCGGCGTCACCGACGTCGGGCTAGCCAAGGTCGCCGTCGGGTGCCCCGGGCTCCAGAGGCTCAGCGTCAAGTGGTGCCGCGAGATCTCCGACATCGGCGTCGAGCTGCTCGCCAAGAAGTGCCCACAGCTGCGCAGCGTTGACATCTCCTACCTCAAGGTAGCAGCGTCAGTTCTTGATATTGTTTCACATGTCAGAGAATTAAAGTCATGTAGAATTTCGTTGAATGTACTTACTGTCAACAAATTTGGTTCATGAGTATACTAAATTTCCCTTAGGCCTTGTTTGGCTGCTTACAAATACACCCCAATTCACGTGGATTGGAGTGCATTTGTGTGCAGCCAAACAAGCCCTTACAAACGCCCATTTGAATACACAGAGTGTGTACACCTGCTACCTACAATGTATACACCTAATGCAGCCCGTCGGTCCTGATTGTTTCTTATTTGTATCCAAGAATTCTCAAATTTCTTGTATCTTGTTTCCCAGGTGACCAATGAATCCCTCAGATCACTCTCCATTCTTGAGAAGCTAGAGGACATAGCAATTGTCAGCTGCTTGTTTGTAGATGATGATGGCCTACAAATGCTAAGTATGTGCAACTCGCTGCAGGTATAACACCTTGCAAGGATGCAGATCTTGTATGGACTTCATACTTTAATACTATGTGATGCCAAGCTTTCCTTTTGTTACCTCTGTGCCTATGTGCTTACTAGATTTTCAATTTCACCTGTTTTAGAGTATTGATGTATCGAGGTGCCCCCATGTGTCTTCTCTGGGCTTAGCTTCACTCATGGACGGTCAAACATCTCTCCGAAAAATAAATGCTGCACACAGTTTGCATGTGAGTGGAGTTCTTTTCCTCTTTGCCTTTCGAGAACAAATCGTTGAGACCATGGTTCCATTTAAGCAGTACAATTCACATTTCCAATGGTTGTTCACCTTCTGCCGTCACACTTGCAGGAGATAGAGACTTGCCTTTTGAGCAAATTATCGACAGTAGGTGAAACTTTGACTGTTTTAAGACTCGACGGCCTTGAAATCTTTGCCTCAAATCTTCAGGAAATTGGTTCTACCTGCAAGAGTTTGGTGGAAATTGGGCTTAGCAAATGCAATGGCGTTACAGATGATGGTATTGTTTCACTAGTTGCTCATTGCTGTGACTTGAGGACTATCGATGTGACATGCTGCCATCTTCTTACAAATGATGCCCTTGTTGCAATTGCCGAGAACTGTAGAAAGATTGAATGCCTTCGACTGGAATCCTGCCCTTTTATAAGTGAGAAGGGACTAGAGCAAATCGCAACCCTCTGTTCGCACCTTAAGGAGATTGACCTCACTGACTGCTGTATTAATGATGCAGGTAACTGAAAATAGCAGTGCCATATTTTTTATAGGATAAGTTCATTCCTTAATTTGAGCTCATCATTTGAAATCCCTCATTTTCAGCTTTGCAGCATTTGGCAAGTTGCTCGGAACTGCTGACCTTGAAGCTTGGCCTCTGCTCTAGCATTACTGATGAAGGCCTTGTTTATATTAGTTCAAACTGTGGAAAGCTTGTGGAACTTGATCTATACCGGTAATCGATGTTTATATTTATGCTTTACAAATTATTTATTGACTAATCATTGATTCTCTAAACTAAAGCGCACTTGTTTATCTTTCCCACAGTTGTAGTGCTATTACTGATGATGGGCTGGCAGCTGTAGCTAGTGGCTGCAAGAAGATCAGGATGCTAAACTTGTGTTATTGCACCCAAATCACTGATGCTGGTCTGAAGCATGTTAGCGCTCTGGAAGAACTCACAAACCTGGAGCTGAGATGTCTGGTGCGCATCACGGGTATCGGGATCAGCTCTATCGCCATTGGTTGCAGTAGCCTAATAGAACTGGACCTTAAACGCTGTTACTCTGTGGATGACGCTGGCCTGTGGGCTCTCTCAAGATACTCCCAGAACCTTAGACAAGTAAAGAACTCAACAACTCCATCTTTTCCTTTTGTAATTTGTGAAGCATCAGGGACATTACATGTTACTGTCCGGTTTGTTTGCAGCTTACCATCTCCTACTGTCAAGTCACTGGCCTGGGTCTGTGCCATCTGCTGGGCTCACTGAGGTGCCTCCAGGACGTGAAGATGGTCCACCTCTCTTGGGTCTCCATTGAAGGGTTTGAGATGGCGCTGCGAGCCGCATGTGGGAGGCTGAAGAAGCTGAAGCTGCTGGGCGGGCTGAGGTCCGTGCTCTCCACCGAGCTGCTCCAAATGCTGCAGGCCTGTGGTTGCCGTGTCCGCTGGGTCGACAAACCGCTTGTCTACAAGGGATGAGCTTGAACTGGCTTGGCAAATTGAGCAACGGGCATATTTGAGATCAGAGGATGACGCTGGTCAACAACGGTAACTACCATACTTTCATGCAACAATAGAAGAAGCGTAGAAGACCATGTAGCTGTGATTGTCTGTAACCTGTCTTTCAATGAAATGTTTAAACTTTCAGAGTTTACACATTATGATGACTGTCCATTTTGTAAGATCACCTGCATCTGGATTAAAAAAAAGTTTATCCCATTTAATTTTTGGTCCATTTCTTGCCTGAATATTTGCAAATAGTCCCTGAGTTTCTTAATTAGATCCCTAAACTGGATCCTAATTTTTTGAACTGTCAACAGCCTCCCGTATTTACACCAATACCCTGGATCGGAATCACAACTCTAATTAAAAATATTGCCCCTGCTTATTTACATATGGACGCTGATGTTTCTGCTCTTCCTGTGATGGCTGACGATTCAATATGCACTAATCTGGATTCTAGCCTGAACTCATGAAGTCATAAGTGCATGTGACCTACACTATCAATACTGCCTATCAATCTTCTTCCTTTCTGTTTTTTTGGGGGTCAGTTAGCTCAACCGGTTGTCATTGTTGTCCTAGTCCTCTGCAAGCTTGTCGATCAGCATCTCCATCGTCTCGATGTACCTCGGCATGTAATGGTCACTGATCATGGTTCTCGCCAGTCGGATCTTGCCATACATGCTGCGGGGGGTCTCATAGATGGCAGCTACCTCATTCTGGTGGCTTTGCTCGCCAGTGCTCGGCCCTTCTGGTGCTGGCAACTCAACCATGTGCATGATTTTGCCCGGAGGGTACAGCTGGTGAGGCTCCTGGGAGACTATTCGCAATGATCGGAAGGCCTTCAGAAGTTGATCCATGTGTTCTTGGTTTGGAGCTGATCTCTGATGGTTAAGTTCTCCAGAAAAGCATAAGGCTGGTTCTGCAGTGTTGTGCTCAGTTCCTCTGTATGCAGACATCATTGCTGGAATGCCCTGAGTGGGGTTCACCATGGACTCCAGAATTTGCGTATTAGAAGCAACAGATGACCAGCAGGACAGTGCAGAGTGCTTCTGCACAGAGGCATGCAAATTTGCTGAAAGTTTCAACTTATCCTGGAATGGCACCAGGAATCAATTCAGTGCATTACAAATAAAAACATGAAGGAACAGAGACTAGCCACATCAGTAAGACAGTAATATAATGATTTTCTTCGAAGAACATGGTGTTTAGGGTTTACCATAGGAGTGTCGTCAGACCCTGCGTTGGATACAAAGGGAATGTGGGATCGCATGAAATTCACAGAGCTATTTACAAAACCCAAGATTCTTGTTTGCTGCATTTGTTCTTGGAGGTCTGGAGCCCATGACGATGCCATAACCTGGAGCAAATTTTAAAACAAATTAAAGCCTATTAGTGAGAGAAAATGTGTTTAATAGTTCAAGACGTCACTACTATATATAGTACTACTTGAAACTCGGTAAACATGGGCACATGGCGTACCTCTCTGCGAAGGTTGGCAGCTGAAGTTTTGCCGAAAGATGGCACCACGTCATTTTTGTTGACAACAGAGGTAACAAAGTCTTTGCATGATTCAGCCAAGTCCCAGGTCATGCAAGCAGCTGGACAGGAGCACTTCAAAGTGTTAGAATACCATAGAAGCACATCTGATAACAGGTGTTTATATGGCACATCTTGCAACCAGATACCAGGAAAAGGGGAATATGACAACTTTCTTGTGGAAATTTATGGTTGCTCCTACATAGTACTCTGTGAGGTATTAGCTATCTGTTTGTGAAGTGTTGACAAGAATCCGTGGCAGTGAACTTTTCTGTTCTTATGTTAGCATGCCATGATTTTTTTATTTTTTACTTTTTGTTCATATTGATGTGTTTGATAGCGGACTCTTAGTTTCTACTTGAATTCTGTACCTGGTCCAAACGCAATACATGAGGATGATGATAACTTATTGTCCTCACGTAGCATGTATGTTAAGATTGCAGCAATACCAGCTCCCATTGAATGCCCAATGATCTAAAATTAGATTAAAATAATGCAATCTGTTAGCCAGAGGCAAATTGGATGCAACAAACTAGTGGAGCATTACTTATTTACTTTAGCTTCAGACATGCGGTATTTCTCTATTGAATTTTCCCAATATTGATTGCTTAAGAGAACAAACAGGCACATTATTACTCATATTAGGTTCGCTGAGTTCCTTCTAAACTAAACAACCAAGTACTAGTGGGTTATTTTTTTTTCAGTTAACCATAAGAAATCAATAATTGATATTAATTTAATATCACGATAGCACTTATTGTTTGACAGCATAAATTAAATCCCCATGCACATCTTTTTATGGCGTTCACTATAATCAGATCAGAAAAGAGTGTTAAATTACCTTAACTCTGTAGTCTGGGAATTGTTCGATTGCTTTGCTTAGACATGGGATGGCCTGATCTGCAATCCAACGAGCGGCAGCAACCATTCCACAATGCGCATGTCCAGCCACTAAATTGGATCTACGTCCATCTTGTAACACTGAATGATGGAATGGAACTTCTGCAGCAGTTGCAGCAGTCAGACGATCCTTAGTGCTGGTTGCTCCCCCGAATGAAAAGGAGGAAGCGTTTGGTACTTTCATCGCGGACAACCGTGAATGCAGGCTTCATAAACTGAATAGAATCGCAATGTTCTATTGAGGTATCTCCACTTGCAATGTATGCTATAAAACATCAACTGGCTCAGGGTAATACAAACCTGTGACTTGGACTTCCTTATGAGAATATCACTCTGTCCATAACCACCAAACTCTAGAAACACTTCATATGGTTTCTTTGAGAAGAACATGCAGAGTCTGAGGTATCTGAGAAGCCCAATCAGTTCCTGCCTTACTCCAGTACCAGCCAGGGGCACACAATTGCTGCCAGTACTGTACTCATGCTGCAGATTGCCCTGGAAATAAGCATTAATGAGAGAATGCTTTTCAGTATGATGCATCAAAGAATGTTACCGAAGCAGATGGCCAAAATCATGAGTGTTCACTAACAAACCAAATGGTGATTCTTTACATGTCACCAATACAACAAACTTTTTAGTTACTTTCCAGAAAACTGTCAGTTGGACAATCAAGCAATACAATTGCATCTTTCTCAAATAAAAAATCGGGAAGGATTGTATTAGGTTTCACAAGCTCATAACCTACAATAGGAGAAATTGGAGAGGGAAGCAAAGCTAGACACAGGGTAAGTGGTCAGAACGCCTGATTATCCTGAAATCGTTAGAGCTGTCAATGCAATAAGTCAACTGACAGAACATATTCTGTTTGGCAACCTCGAATAACTGAAAAAAGAAGCTAGATGTTCTTGCAAAAGTTCTGAGCTACCACACCACAACCCAAGTTTTGTTAGTTCTAATTAATCAGCTTGCACTAATCCATTAAGCATCGATCAGTCTCAGAGATGAAGAGCTGGCAATGTACAATTCACGTTTTCGGAAATGACCGACAAGGCCAAGTTATTGTTTGAATGTAAAAGATTAAAGGAAAATAAAGTTATTCCTGAAGGAAAATGACATGTGAAGGCTGGCAATGATCGAAACCCAAACAAAAATCTGGCAAATTAATCAACCGAACATATTAGCTCCATAACAATTCGAAAAAGGAGAAACTGCCGCAAGGCAGAACAGGGTCAAAGGATCTAAAAAGTACGCCAAAAAACCATTCTTTTTCTCCAGTTGCTCCTTTTGTTTTCCCGAAAGAAACCAGAATAATGACGCAGGTTTGAGACACTATAAGATCATAGTTTGTTCTATATCATCGTGGCTGAACAGAGCTGCATTTCTACGACGATGATCTCAGCACCTGGATGCGCATGTAGCGGTTGATCCCGAAGGCAATGTCCCCGAGCGGCCACTTGCCGAGCGTCTCGGCGTACGCGAACCCCGCCGTCCTCGCCGCCACCGCCAGCGCCTCCCTCCAGCTCGCCGGCGCCCGGTCCGGCCACCTCTCCTCTCCTTCCTCCGCGCTCCTCCGCCGCTGCTGCCTCTCCGCGTCATCGGCGTCGCCGGACGCCGAAGAGAGGCGCCCCGAGAGCGCCACGTACACTAGGGCCGCCGTCCCCGCCGCTGACGCCACCCGTTTCGCCCCCATTCTGCGATCGACGGTGGTGCGCGCTGCTGGGAGGCGGGAGGCGGTGGTGGAGTGGAGGCGTGGCCGGCGTGGGCGCCTAAAATTGGGAGGACGGATAACACGGGTTTAAGGACGGATGGACAGACTTACCCCTAGTTGCTAAGTTCTTCTAAAAGTTTTTTCCCCTCTGTTTTGTTTTTGATGATTTGATTTGAAGAGTTCAATCACATCTAATTATGTGATACTGTAGTTTCGCAAGGTTCTGAAAAGTACCATTTTTAAGTATCGTTTGTCATCAAGTCTCTCTACCACGAAACATAGAAAAGAGAATAAAAGTGAAACAGAAAATATACTAAGCTATTTTCACCTTTAAAGCAACTCTAAAAGATTCTTTGTATCCTTGCTAATTTAAAAAGAATGGTAATTTTAGTGAAAAAATACCTTTGAACAAATTCTTTAAATAGATTTCTTGTTAGCTAAAAATAGAGGTTGATGATCTAAAGAGCTCTAGATGATTATTTAAAGAGTAATATTTATTCGAGGGTACAAATATATGAAAGCGCTCTCTAGATGATGATTTAAAGAGTAAAAATTTAGAAAGACTTTTATAGATATTTTATAGAATCTAGATATAGTCAAACGTCCATATACGTACATTTTTATTTATCCTTAGTTAAAATATACTTCCTCTCTTTTAAATTGTAAATTATTTTGGTTTTTTCTACATATACATCTTTTTAGAGACATTAGCAAATACCAAGGGAGTGAGTACTTTTGAAGATCGTGTCACTATCCGAAACACTCGAACACCACAAATAAAACACAATTGCAAGCTTATGCCCAATCGACGCTGCAAATCGAGCTCACACATCAGACTGTAGGAAAACTCCGCACGCATGCAAAGAACCTCCTTTGTCAAGCTTGCCTTTGTTCTCCTTTTAGGCCTTTATTAGTTGGAGGGCATTTTGGGGAAGCCAACGTGAGGGCATCAGCGCGGGATGCCGAGGCCTATTCTTGGTGAAATAGGATATTCCAGTGGCGCGAGCCGGATCGGAAGATCCTTCCCTGCCGCAGTGTTATGCTGTGTACTCCCTCCATATAGGAAATTCTAGTTGTTTAGGACATGATCACTTCTACTAAGGAGTGATTAATTAGGGGGTATTTTTCCTGCTTTGCCCCTATTAAATAGCGCGGTGGGTGTTTCCTATGCAACAGTTGTATGTAGTTCGATTGGTTAGTTCTTTGTGTCCCGAGGCTGCCAACGGCAGTTCGAATCCCAGCGGACACACTTTTTTTTTATTTTCATGGCACTGTGCACGTGTACAGTACAGGCTTGCATGGCGCTCGATGGAAACGTTTTTTTTTTTTTTGCACTGCGCGCTCTGTGTTTTGCCAGCGCTCGTTTTTCCCTCTGCGCGCTCAATGTTTCGGCCGTGCTCGCCGCCGTTTTGAAAATTTTAGTGTCCTCCGCGGCGGCGACCTCCTCCGAGTCCGGCTCGACGTCGTTCGCGGCGTTCAGCACCCATGCGCCGCCGGTCTCCATTGCGAGGAAAGGAGCTGTGGGCGGCGAGAGAGCTGTGGGCGAGCGTGCTGTGGGCGGCGAGAGAGGCAAGCGTGTTGAGACGAGCAAGCAGCGCGACGCGAGCGGCGGCGGCATTGATGGCAGCGCGCGCGGCGAGTGGCAAGCAGCCAGACGCAAGTGCTAGCTGTTAATGGAGGCAAGAGGACGGCGTGGACGGCGCATGAGAGGCGAGTGGGTGCGGCTGTTTGGGAGTCGAGGCGCATGCATGCATGTGGATGGGAAACGAGGCATGCAGCCGCAGCGGAGCAATGCTTGTGTGTGCTTCGATCGATGAAGGGCAAGGTCGTCCAAAATATCGGCTGTTTCTCCAAACGACTAGAATTAGTGAGTTGGGGTTGAGGGCCAGGACGACTTGAATAAACAATACGGAGGAGGGAGTACGACTTCTTGATTGACGTACTGAAAACGAACTCAAGAAAAGGCATACTACCCACAATGTGGGAAGAGACCGAGATGCTGAAAAAAGAGTGATTTTGGGGGAGAGAGAGAGAGAGAGTAACATCAAATATATAAATGGGGCCTTATTCAGTTGGTGAAAAAGTTACACTCGAGCAACTGTAGCACTTTCGTTTGTATTTGGTAAATATTGTCCAATCGTGGCCCAACTAGGCTTAAAAGATTCGATCACGTGATTTACAACTAAACCGTATAATTAGTTATTTTTTACTAACATTTAATGCTCTATACATACGGGTAGAAATTGATGTGATGAGAAAATTACATGAAAGTTGCAACTTTCATGTGAAGAGAACAAGGCCTGGGTGTTTGGGGGTTCCACTGCAAAGACTCGTAGGCTTCCCCAACGCATCTACTCCCTCCGTCCACAAAAAAAGACCGCCATTATAAGACTTTTTAAAAAACATGTTTGACCATTCGTGCCTTATTTAAAATTTTGAAATAAATGTCATGTATCTTATTACGACTTATTTTATTAGTTGAGATATTTTAATAACAATTTATTTATTTTGTAATATATACAAAATTTTTAAATAAGACAAGTGGTCAAATACGGTTTTTAAAAGTCTTATAATGGCGGTCTTTTGTGGACGGAGGGAGTACTACCTGGCGTGCTGCCTGGAAGTTCCATGTCACCGTCGTGCGTCCGTGTCATATCAGATGATGGTTTCGCAGTGCTTCAGAGCAGCTTGCAGAAGCAGTATAGCTTCGTCTGACAAAAGCTGGAAGCAACCGGTGAGGCTCGCGTTGTGAAGAGAAGAAAGACCTTGACGTGACGTCTACAGCTGGTACACAACAAAAAAGATGAGAAAAGTACTAGTACTATATAGTGGGGCTGGGAATAAAAATACTGAACCATGCTACGTGATCTAGGTCTTGTTCAGTTCGTGAGAAAGTTGTTTTCATGTAATTGTAGCACTTTCGTTTGTATTTAACAAATATTGTCCAATCGTGGTCCAACTAGGCTCAAAAGATTCGTCATGTGATTTACAACTAAACCGTATAATTAGTTATTTTTTTACTAACATTTACTACTCCATATATGCGGGTAGAAATTGATGTGATGGGAAAGTTGCATGAAAGTTGCAACTTTCATGCAATCTGAACATGGCGCTAGTTAGTGCCCGCACGGTAAAACTGACTGTCTCAAACGCAACCTCATCTACGTGGAGCATAAACTTTGGTTGAGGCTAATGCTGCTATTTGCTTGTGTTGGGCATGCCCTAAGGTTGACAGGAAAAACACACCCTAAGAAGCATATTCATGCACCAATGCTGAACAAACAAATTAATAAACCTCTTTTCTGGCTAGTTTCAGCATGGAAATGCTATAGGTTGTCTTATATATAACGAAAAAGAAAAAGGGAACCGTACCACAAAGGATTGTGGATGGTGCTTTCCATGAGTAGTACACTTTTACAGTGTCAAGTACAGTACTCCCTCTACCTACTAGTTGACGTTATGCACTTGCTAGTGGTTCAGATTAAATTTTCCTGCCAGAGGTAAAGCTCAGGTTGGAGACATGGGACTATACGCGTTTTATCACGCGACGCATTTTTGGTCGCTGTGCTGGGCCGCAACTGTTTTGTGTTGTGATGGCCTATTACCGGCCCATAAAGTTCATTATCTTAAGAAGTAAAGATTAGAAGTTGCAGCTCAAACTCAGAGGGGGTGCTGTTGATAGCTATATTGTGAAGAATCTCAATTTGCTTCTCGTTTTGTCCAAGGCCCTTCAAATCGCAGGTACGGAGTGCGTAAAACAAACACACTGTTAGATATTAAGGTGTATCATTATGAGTTTATCTTATAAAGTTTGACGAAATGGCTTCATTATATATGCTTATGCTAATTGATGATTTCTGATGGATAAAGAGGCGATGCATCAGCCCGTTCCATCTATTTGTAAATAGAAAAAACCTAGAAGCAAAAATAAAAGGATGCCTAATATGGAAACAACCACATTCCTAAAATTAAACAAAAAGCCAAATTGAGCCGGGGGCATAGGACTTTCTTTTAAGAAAAATGACAACAAATTATGTATAAGTGTCCTAGCTACAATATTGGGCGGTTTGCTGGGCCTCCACGTACTGTTTGTGATGGCCTATTAGCAGCCCATAAAGTTCAGTAAAGACATGCTCCCATTATCTTCCGTTAATCTGTTCGCTTGGACGACTAAAACAATTAATAAGCTGGAACGATTGGTTTTTTTGTGTGAGAAAAATACTACTTGCCTGGTTGGCTAAAATGGCTAATAAATCTAAATGAACAGATTGCATGTTCCAAAGAAAAAAGGGAAAACTGTTTTTGCCTCTCAAAAAAACAAAAAAGGGGAAAAATTGCTCAAGAAACAAAAAGGGAAAAAAGGGAAAAGCAAGTCAATGATTTGTTTGGATTCTCTTATATACAGGGATAGGGAAAAAAGATGTAATTTGTCCGAAGGACCTAAATTTGTATGCATGTGCCTAATTTGTGCAGCAGTAGCTTTCTAGGCTACTGTAGACACAACGTGCCGCACCAGTAGCATGTATGTAGCCATACCAGCCAGCTATACCAATGGAACCATACACGTGTCTTGCGCGCGATCACCGGCTAAATCAGAGCAAACACCACAGTACCACAAGTATAGGGCGTCGTTTTATAACCCTGCTGGTTGTACTGGACAGATGCTAGTCCTTGGTTAATGAAGACTATATGCGAAAGAATTTGTAGTAAAGTGACTACAAGGAATCACGGACGTCAAGAACTGAACATGATTAAATCAAGGATAGAAAGCCAACAAGGATCGTCACTGAATCGCTGCTGGGGGCCTGTGCATGCTGCGCCTGACGTGGGCATGGTGGACGTCTGTGGCCGGTGGGCTGCGGCGGTTGTCCGAGCTGCACTTGTGTGTTCTGCAATCGCGAGGCACGATTGGCAAGCTTCTTCGCGGAGCTGCATCGCAGTGTGGCGGAGGGTCGTCGCCGGCAGCCAGCGGGTGGGAGCGCTTGTCCTTGCTGTAGATGCGCGCGTGTGCAGTTGTGCGGGCGGCGGCGCGGCGCGATGCGTACCGCATGAGACACAGAACAGAGTAGGAGTGGGGCTGGCCGTATCGGTGCGCTGGCCTAGATACGTATAGCCGGGGCGTATCGACATTTGTTAGAATTATTTTATTTCCGATACGCTTCCGATACGTATCGGAGCCGTATCCTTCGCGTATCCGTATCGGATACGTATCCGATACGGGATACGCTGCCCATCAGACGTATCTATGTTACGGAGGCTAGCCTGGTGTGGCGACGAGCTGCTAACGTCATCGTAGCTGCAGCTGATTGGATGGCGATGGTCGATGGACCGTCATCGTCGTCGCATCGTGCATGCATTCAGAGACGTCGTTTAATTTTGCGCCATGCATGCATGCGATGGCACATAGCAGCAGGCACATGCACATGCACATGCACGCAGATTAATTTCATGATCGAATCCTATTGCATGCAGGGACTTTGGACTTTCTCTCGTTGTCTCCTGCATCATCGGCCGTTGTTGAATGCCATGCATGCCAGCGGTAGGCAGCCTATAGCCGATAGCTCTCCTTTTTCTTCTTTTTTTTAGATGGACCTATAGCCGATAGCTGGTTTTAGGAGTACGTACTACCTTGTCTATAGCCGATACCTCATTTTTCTCGTCCCGAATCCGCAACTTCTTAAAATTGTGTTTTAAGTCAAAATTTTTAAACTTTGACCAAATTTCTAGAAAAAAAATACTAAGATGTATGGTACCAAATTAGTACCATTAGATTTATCATACGATGTATTTTCATAAGATTCTCATTTTATGTCATAGATATTGATACTTTTTTACGTAAAGTTGGTCAAAGTTAAAAAGTTTGACTGCACGGATTCTCTGAGTTCCAAAAGATTCGGGGGACGGAGATAGTAGGTTATTAGGAGTCAATCTGATCGTCCGTTCGGGCGTGCGCAACAATATTAGCTACATAGTCGGTCAGCTTACATGAAAGTGGTTTTTTCTGAGAAAGGTCCCATAGCTGCCATTTGGCTTGCCAATTTCAAGAACCAACCAATGTATATCCCAATCGGTTAGAATTCAAGGCAGTTCTTAGATCTTCCTTTTGCTTTTGGTTAGATCCTTTTAGTTAATTATGATTTGTAACTCTCGACTAATACGGGGAATCTACCACGATCGTCTTTGCATCAAAAAGAGATAAAAAAGAAAAGATTATTTCATAAATTTATGTATGATTAGAACCACGTGCTCTTATCTCATATTCTTAGTCCACGTCAAATGGATCAACTATTTGCTCGTCGCTAATGAGTACTCTCTCCTAATTTTTTGCGCCACCTGAGATATAGCTACCTAAATAGCTAGTTGTTGGGGCGTGCGCTCGGACCGTCAATGCATCATCTGCATGCATGCGCCACCCCGCCGTCATTGTCGTCGTTGGCAGTGGCGCGCGTGGCGTGGCATGCCGTCGGAACACAACCTCCAGCTTGCATTTTGACAAAATGGAAAAACTCCAGGTTGCATTGCATTAGCTGCATGTCAGCATGTTTGGCTAGTTTTTTTATGTGACATGGTAGGAAAAAAGCAGGAGAGAATGTAGTCGACGAGCAAATAACTAATTTATTTCACATAGTATAAGAAGAATATAAGGAGAAAAAACACGTAGGTTTAATAGCACATAAATGTATGAAATAGTTTTTTTTATTTAATCTCTTCATATCATTAATACTACCTCTGTTTAAAAAAAATATACAATTCTCATATCCCGAGGAGTCAAACATTGCAAACTTTCACTAAAATTATATATAGAAAACAATTAAACTTATGAGACAAATAAAAATCATTATATTGGTTATAAAATATATTTTCATAATAAATTTATTTTGAGATATGATTACTAATATTTTTACTATAAAATTATTTAAAATTGATATAGTTGGAACGGCATGTTTTCTATAATTACTTTTTTAAAATAAAGAGAGTCCATGGCTAGCACCGATGTAGACACCCTAACCGAACCCATTCGTACGTATGGTCGATGGCTCACGGAGTCACACTGGAATAGAATACGGGAAGACTCGGGTACACACTGCCTGCCTGCCTAGCTAGTGGCCGGCAAAGCGAAGCGGAGCGGAGGCGGCCACCGGGCCGGCAACCGGGCCCGTCCGAGTTTGTGAACCGGAGCCCAGCCACGTCAGGGACCCAACTGGGCTCGGGTCCCTAGGCCGCACGTGGGGCCGGGGAGAGCGTGGGGCCAGAGCGTCAGCGAAAGCGAGAGAGAGAAGGGACAAGGGAGGCGCGCAGTGGCATGCCATGTGGGTGGGGGACGCCAGGCGTGTCGGGTCGTCCGTCCGGCCAGTCAATCGTGCAGCCCCGTCGGCCGGCGCCGGCCGTTGCCTCGAATTCCTCGCGCGCACAGTCACTCAGTCAGTGTCAGTCACACACACACCTCCGCTGACCGCTCTCATAAGTTCCCGTAGGGTCAAGGGTCAATTTTTATTACTACTACAGCTTCACTAGTACTACTTCACAAACAACTTCATTAGTGGAGCTAAAACGGTTCATATCTTTCCCTTTGTCTCCGAATATTTGTAACTTCTAAAGTTATCTTAAGTCAAATTTTTTAAACTTTAACTAAATTTCTGGAAAAAATACTAAGATGTGCGGTACCAAATTAGTACCATTAGATTTCTTGTATCATCTATTGTATTTTCATAAGATACTACTCATTTTATGTCATAAATATTGATGCTTTTTTTCTATAAAGTTAGTCAAAATTTAAAAAGTTTGACCGACATGATTCTAGAAGTTGCAACTTTTTAGGGACGAAGGTAGTATGTTACTATCTTTGCCTCAAATTATAAGTTTTTAAATTTATATAATAATATTTATGACACCAACTAAGTATCGTTAGATCTTTATTAGTTATATTTCTATCGTATATCTATTTGATGTAATAAACTTTTTTGTTTTTTATAATTTTTGTTAAAATTAAAAAGTTTAAACTCTTCAAGATTTTTGAAATGACTTATAATTAAGATGCAGAGAGTGGACTTTTAAATAAATTATATATAATATACTGTAAGTTAAACCTTTTAACTTATAACAATTTTAAACTTTTTAACTTTTTGGCAATATTTTATACAACAAGATATTACTACTTCGTGATGCAGAAATAGTGCACCTACTAGATACAAATCATCTTTATACTATGCTTTACGAGTCAAAGATAAATATGATTTTTGCCATCCATTTTTGGCAAATGAAGCCGAATAAATCGCTTCATCCTTACAAGTCATCCATCAGAAGAAAGTTGAGCTGGTTTCACCTCTGTAGAACGGATCCAGCTCATTGGGGAAGCCGTTTCACAAGGTTCTTATAAAAAGCTAAAAAAAACTGCAAAATTTCAAAAAAAAAATGCAGACTTTATAGGCAACACTTATAACCGCACGTACACTAACGTTTTATTAGGAAAAAACTTAACCAGCCTTATAGGAACACCTAAATTCAATTAAGAAGATAAAGAACTCCTAAATTCGTCATAAGCGTAGCTTTAACTTGAACAGGCTATTGAATTGGACGTACAACCACACGTCCATGACCACGCTGATGCTCGTGCTACAAAATAATAGCCACAATTTGACCATTTGCAGATAAAATCAACGCCTACAATGATATCCCTACCAAAAAAATCATTTGATTTTGTTGGTATATCTATTTGAGCTAAACCCTAAGCAAACTATATAGTTAGAAATGTTATAGAAGAGAGACATGTGTCCCTCTGCCCTCTCCTTGGCATCGTCAGCATACTCACGGAGGGAGAGACTAAAGGAGATGGGCTCTAGATAGCGACGGTGCCGGTGTGCAAAGTCTCCATGTTGGCTACTATCTATGAGGTATAAGGTTGACGACATGGCATGCATAAAAAAATTTTCAAGTTGGGGTTGCCCTTATTTCATGGATGATATATTATGAACATTCAAGTAAGTAGGACATTAAATAGCCTCCACATTCTTAACTTCCTTCGACAAGTTAGGCAACCATGCGTCGCGCTCATGAACTTTAATAGCTATTTATTATTCACACACCCTGATTAAAATCCTTGTAGCCGAAGTATGAATTTTTTTCTTTCACAAAGTAGGCATGGACGTGCCAAGGAAAAGTAAGCATGGGTTTACAAGCCGCAAGTCCAAATACTGAGGACAAACGTACCGACAATGGTTTTGTAAGATGATAGGAATCCTCAGATTCATAAATAATGAACCAAATACAAATGTTGCCATTACAATGGCTAGGGGCATGCCTGGTTTCAGGAGAGCTTGCCTCGCCTCGCCAATGCTAGGCAGGAGGAGCTTGCCAGCTCCGGCTAGAATTTATTTCGCTCACTTGAGCTAGCAAGAGTTGACCTCACCCACACAAGACTTGATAAAAGTTTGCTCAACATCTAAACGTCTAGTTCGCTCTTTATCTTGGCTCGGCAAGGTGACACAGTGCCCAATCAAGAAACCGAGCATGACCTTGCTTTCTCCGTGTCAAGCTGGTCCTGAATGACAATCCATAGGCCTATAAAACTATTTTTTGGGTTGATTAATCCACGCTACTGGAATTCATTGGTTTTAGTTTTAAAACACATCGCCACAAGTTTTGAAACTAGAAATATGCCAACGCAATTTTTTTTACATATGCCACTAAGTTTCTTCTATGGTTCTACCATAGATGGGACCACAATTAACCATACGTGGGACCGCAATTAATCCACCCCGGTCACCTCACCTTAAATTCATATAAGTTTCATGAAAATAGTTCCTATAACACATAATGTGCTCGTGAGTCGTGATGAATATTTTTGCATCTATCGTCTACATGAAAAAAAAAAGAAAACCAAAACGGCAAGTCTTGTTTGCAAGGCTGTTCTCTGCTGGGTACCTACAGCATGTCCTGCCCTAATCAAGGAACATTCTTTGCAACCATAATAGCCCACCAACTCTGCTCACCTCCCACCATGTGATCTGTACTAGTACGTGTTGCAGTTGTCAATTTGTCATGCACGCCTAGCTGGATATGTGCACATACTCCCTCCGTCCCATTGAGAACGTCGCCCGGGAAACGTGTTTGTGAGGAGGACACGGTTTTCCAACGACAAACTCCATGGGACGGAGGGAGTACATCAACTCCTAACCTTTTCCTGCTCCCCTCCAAATCAATTTGTGCCTGCCAAATTTGATGCCAATTTGTTTTTTAATTTTTTTTCCTAACAAAAATCCAGCACAACTTGATGCCGATTTGTACCTGCCAACATGACATCAATCGTAATTAGTTAGAGGATCCAATAATGTTTAACCTTATCATGTTGTCACACATACTCGTACTTATGTTTTCAGCCATCGTTTAGGTTAATTCAAAGAGCATGATGATTATGTCTCTTTGGGCACCCAACACATATTGAAGACAGAAAAAAAAGGGGTTAAGGCTCTTGTTTCCTCCTTGCAAGCTTGACACTGGCAGTCTATCTATTATTAGTGCCATGGTACTACCTTCTCAACATGATGTCAATCAAATAAAAAGATGTTGGACAAATAACGTACTTAAGCGTGCCACTCCTAAATAAAAAGTCCTAAGTATCCAAGGAAGGAATTGGAGGGTCCCATGCTCAGATGCAGCACATGGACCCACATAAAAAGACCCCAGCCCCACCTGTCATCATGATTGTCCCAGCTGCCTTGTGGGTCCATTCCAAGCCTATACAGTACAGCCCTGCACCGGGAGTGGGACCCTCCTTGATTGAGGTTTCCGTTTTCCATCCCAGAGCAGCTGAGCAGCTGTTATTGTTAAACTTTGAGGGCCAGTATTTATAATAGTAATAAAAATATACGTACTACCTGGAGTAGCGACCAAGTTTAAGCCTACTATTTTATGAAATGAAATCACAAACAATGTAGTGTACTCCCTCCGCTTTTTATTTGTCGCTTCGCTTCCCGAGACACAAATGTCGGCAATTTTAATAAATAATAAATATCATCAATTAATATCATAATTAATATCATCGGAAAGATTTTTGGATCTAGTTTTTTAACAAAATTATTTGGAGATATAAATATTGTACGTATTTTTTTTATAAATCAAGTCAAACTTGTGGCACGCATCCCACGACGACAAATAAAAAGGGACGGGGGAGTAGTGTTTTGTAAACTTCAATAAATTCATTATATGCCCATGAATCTAAGTATATATATACTAAGTAAAGAGTTTATTTTGGATTTCTCTCTCCCAGCTACAATATAATACTCTACCAAGAAAGGGGACAAAGTTGATCTTGCCATCTATTTTTTTTCATTTTTATTTCTGCATACAAAATTCGAGCACCACTATCACATTCACGGGCAAAACAAAAATGCCAATCTTTCGTTAACCTGACGTACCTTGCAAAATTGCAACACAGTTTTTTTTTTTCGAAAAGAATTCCATGCTCCATTTCACTAATTAATTTTGTCTTTCTCCGGTGCCCGGTAACCAACAGCTCATGTACACATGAACATACATTTGCCTGGTGACAAAAAGATAATTACTACTACATATACCCCCAAAAAAAAAAAAAAAAAAGAGAAGACTCTTTCCATCTGTAAACCCGATTTGAATTTCCCTTTCCTTTGAATCCCTATACCATTTATTGGCTAATCATCAACCAGAGCCCCATTTTCCTTCAAAATCAAAAAAATAAATAACAAAAATAAAATAATAACAATAAGGAGAATAATAAGGGGGATGCCAACTCATTGCCACACATACTTTTCGCCCCCAATTCACCTCCTTCCATTTTAGTTTCCCAATTTAAAACCTTTCTCCCTTCCATTTTAGTTTCCCAATTTAAAACCCTTCTCCTTTTGTATGCTGTAAATCTCTCTACATTAGAGAGGCAGCAGGCAGAGGAGGCCAAGAAACAGAGCATTTTGTTACTGCTGCTAGTAGTAGCCTCCTCCTCTCCTCTCCTACTCTCCTACTTCTACTAGTAGTAGTAGCAGCAGGGCAGAGTACAGAGGCATTGTGAACACATCCCCTCCCCTCCCTCCCCTGCCGCCGCAGGAGGCGCTGCAGCTTCTCCCCACCTCGCAGCTGTAGCGGCGCCGCCGGCGGCTGTTCTGTTCGGCTCCCCTCGCCTCCCGCTTCCGTTTCTCCCCGGGGTGGGGGTGTTATCTCAACCGATTCTCCCGGGAGAGAGGAAAAAAGGAGCCTTCTTTTTCGGAGTCCGTGTGTTCCGGTGTCGTGTGGGGGCGACGGGCGGCGCCTCTGAGTGGGATCGCCGCTGCTTCGCCTCCCTCCTCTCCCTCTTCCTCTCCTCCCGCCGGCGGCGGCGGCCGAGACGGACTCATGAAGGGCCTAGTAGTAAGTACGTTTCCTCTCGTGATTGGATTGATTCAATGGCCTGCTGCTAAGCTGTGTTGTTCCCTTATGATTTGCTGCTCGCTCTGGGATTTTTTTTTTTGTTCAACTCGCTCCCGAATGGGCGGGCGGGCGGCTCTTGGATTCTTGTTTGTTCTTCGCTTTATGCGCGTGGTATGTGTGTGATTTCGCTGTTCCTGGCTGTTGTCGAGCGCCTGCCGGCCGTCCCGTACGATCCGTGCCGGAATTCGGGATCTTGGTCAGGGGACGAATGAATGGCGGGCGCTTTCGTTGCTCCCCTGATCGTTCGGCCTTCCCCGCGGGAGATCTTGTGGCAACCAAGACGCCCCTCCCATGCGCGCGCCGCGAGTATTGCTACGTTTGATTCGAAACACGATTTTGGCTTCCAATTCAATGCGCCGTGTTTGGTTGGCGTGGATAGATTGGTTTCTAAACTCTTGCCGCGGCACGGCCGTGAATGACGGCAATGCCGCTCTGCTCTGCAGGTCGTCCTGGCATTGGTGGTGCTGGCCGCCGCTCTCCTCGGCTCGGCCCGCGGCGACCTGCGGGACCAGGCGGCGCCGCCGGGGTCCCGCCCGCACAGCGTTACCATCACCGAGTTCGGCGCCGTCGGGGACGGCAGGACGCTCAACACGGTCCCGTTCCAGAACGCCGTCTTCTATGTCCGCTCCTTCGCCGACAAGGGCGGCGCGCAGCTGTACGTGCCGCGGGGACGCTGGCTCACCGGCAGCTTCAACCTCACCAGCCACCTCACCCTCTACCTGGAGGAAGGCGCCGTCATCGTCGGCGCAAAGGTAATGCCGGCATTGCTTTGCTTTCGATTCCGTTTCTTGTCACGGGTTGTTAAGGCACTAGTAGTTACAGAGATTCTGCTCGCGTTGGCATTCGCGATTGATGTGGGTTTGGTTGCATGTATGTGAGGGGGTGCCTATCCTTTTCAGCCTGCATTTGCTGATTGTGAGCTGGTAGGATTGGTATTGCTGATCTGATCATCCTAGTTTGTTTAGATATGGTTGTTGGATGTACCTCAGGAAGGAGTGATTTTGACATCTGTAAAGCTGAAGTCACATGCCATGGGTTTGGACGCCATCTCTCTTGCCCTTATGCTGTTTGCTACTGCTTTATATGGTGGGGAAAAAAAAAATCCTTTGCAAATATTGCTGCAATAAGTAGTATTCACGTTTTGTTTGATTTTTCGTGTATGGAATGAGTTCTTGGAAGGTGAAACAGAGCTATTGCTGTGAGGGAGGTATCCAAGAATAGGCAATTTCATTTTGCATAGTTTTCAAATCAAGCTTAACTCATTAATTTTGCGTCAAAAAAGATCCAGGCGTGTTTCTTAGGTCCTGCCATGATCTTCAGATATGCAGATTTTCTGTACTTTTAGCTATTAAAGGTACTGACATAGGTATCTATTTTTGTTTTCTTGCTCATTGCAGGACTCATCGCAATGGCCGATTGTGGAACCTTTGCCATCTTACGGCCAAGGGCTAGACCTGCCTGGTGCTAGACATCGAAGCTTGATAAACGGATACAACTTAACTGATGTTGTCATAACCGGTAACTGCTTATTTCTGTCTTGTATATGGATTTTCCAGTTTTGTTATGTTCTTTAGTCAAAATTTAATGGCCCTTGCATATCTTATCCACTTATTCCAGGGAACAATGGAGTTATTGATGGTCAGGGTTTAGTATGGTGGCAGTGGCTGCGCTCCCATGAGCTGAACCATAGTCGCCCTAATCTTTTGGAGTTTCTGTATTCTGAAGATATCGTGATCTCAAACTTGACATTCTTAAATTCACCAGCCTGGAGCATACATCCAGTGTACTGCAGGTGCAATGCCATTAACTTAGCTTTGTGTGTAAGGTGTGGTTTAGTGAATATTAGTTCCATTTGTGTTAACGCATATTGTTTTTGTATTCTCTAGTAATGTAAAGGTCCACAATGTGACGATTGAGACTTCACTGGATGCTCCACTAACTGATGGCATAGTTCCAGGTATGTTTTTTTCGCTCTCTAGTCTGAATACATTTTTTTTATGTTTATTTTCATATAGCATAGATATTTTAATTCATTCTTGCTGGTAGCATTTAATGCCCTGGTGCTGAATGCAGCAAAAACATCCTGAGTCTTTTTTTTTTCTTTCTTTTTGGTAACATCCAAGCCTGTGTAGTATGCCCCAACCCTCCATACTGAACTACTCATAGTTTGTAACTCCTAAATGCACTTGATAGCAGTGACAAGAATTTTTTACTTATTCAACAATTGTTCATTGTTGCTCCAGATTCATGTTCAAACTTATGTATTGAAGACAGCACCATAAGTGTCAGTCATGAAGCTATTTCACTGAAAAGTGGATGGGACAAGTATGGAATTTCCTTTGGGAGGCCTACGTCTGACATTCATATCAGCAGAGTGGATCTGCTATCATCTTCTGGAGCTGCTCTTGCATTTGGGAGTGAGATGTCTGGTGGGATCTCAGATATTCATGTTAACCATCTCCGGATTCATGATTCCCACAAAGGTATTTCTTTCAAGACATCGCCGGGCCGTGGAGGTTACATAGAGGAAGTGGTCATCTCGGAGGTACAAATGGAAAATGTACATGTTGGCATTGA
Organism: Chrysopogon serrulatus; assembly: GCA_015844335.1. Taxonomy (NCBI): domain Eukaryota; kingdom Viridiplantae; phylum Streptophyta; class Magnoliopsida; order Poales; family Poaceae; genus Chrysopogon; species Chrysopogon serrulatus. The sequence continues at coordinate 84,890 of JADLZL010002847.1, forward strand.
GTTCACTGGTAACTGTTCAACCCACCCAGATGACAGTTTCGACCCGTCTGACCTCCCGACTATCCATCAAGTCACCATGAAGAACATGGTTGGCACAAACATCTCAGTTGCTGGAGTTTTGTCGGGAATCGATAGCGCCCCATTCACAGCTATCTGCCTTTCCAATCTCAATTTCTCTACGGCTGTTGATTTTTCTGGTTCAAGCTCCTGGTCTTGTTCCAATGTTTCTGGCTACTCTGAGGAGGTTTTTCCTGAACCTTGCACAGAGCTCCGTGATCCATCCTCCAGTCCTTCCATCTGCTTCTCCCTTGCTAGCTACAGTGCCATTGCAACAGCATAAATGTTCATCCTTCCATTTCTTGGTCTCCCCATTTCTTGTTACAGTCCTTGCACGATGCGATTGAGACTCCGTCACCATCTTTTTCTCAATTCTTTCCCAATAAACAAATCAGGAAAAAGAACAATATCACTCCCCCCTTCTCATGGCCCTGAGGCTCAGATTTAGCTGCATGATGACCTTGAAGGGGAAGAATCAAGTCGGGTTGTGGACAGCTAGGTGCTTGCTTGTACAGCTACATTTCTTTATTCAATCTGTAAGAAGGAAATTTTTTTTGGTAGGTGTTGAGTGCAGAACAGTTGCTTCATACATTGTCATCTGGTTATAAATTATCAAACATCATGATTAAATTATATGTGTATATTCCATCCCCCCTTTGAGCATTCATTCAGTCTGATTGATTGAAAGGCATGGCATGTTATCTTGCAAGTTTGACAGGCTGGCTGTGAATGTAGAGCCAGGGTGCTTTGGTATAAACAACTTGCTGTCAATTGGGTTGTTAGACTGATGCTGATTGCTGCTTTTGTCCTCTCTGGGGGACATTATTAGCTTGGCACAATTGGCATGTTTTGCTCCAGTGAGGGCACGTTAGGCTTGCCAATTGTGCAAGCCTCTTCAACTGCCACCTGCTGCCGAACAACTGATAGATATAAGTAAGCTGTTGAGGAGAGCCGGTGATAATGTTTGAGCTGTTCATCATGGCCTTATTCTTGTACCCTTTCGAGGAATCTCTTGGTGTTCGTAAAGGTTGTTGAAGCTTTTTTATGTTCCTATAGGGCTGCAGGAACTGCTACATGAACTGAACGTTTACAGTGGGGTTTGCATTAGATTTCCATTCAGTCGGTTTGGTTACTTGCATGCCCTGGCACCAGGGTTGGTCTGGAGTTCCTTTTTTTTTTCCATGGCACAAATTTTTTGTCTGTTCAATCATTTGTTTTTATTAATTCTGTTATATATTTTCCTTTTAATAATCTGTTATATGTTTGTTTGAAATTTGCTTATGTTGTAAAATTCGTGTGATAACTATGGTTGTATCACATCAATTAGTGAAATTAAAAAAAAATCTTAGTGATTTGACCCTTCCAATTGCTTGAGCAATCAAAGCCAACAAATCACTTGAGCTCAAAATAGACAGATCTCTCTTTTTTTTTGGGAGCTGGTGTGCGTTGGATTTCTTAATTTTATCTGTTGTTTTTTTGTTATTGATTCGGTCTCCGCAAAGGTAAATTCATATATCTTGCTGTTCTCTAATCCAAGTCACCTTTTGTGTCCGGATCTTCCTGCATTCATTTCAGATTATGTATTTTTTTTTTTAATTCTATCCCTCTATAATTGCTTCCTCTCCTGACGCAACCCAACTCCTCCTAAACACCACAACAGCCGTGTCGCTATCTTTGCTTTTCACAGGGATACATCGTTGGGTTTATTCACGAAACACATAATTCATACAAAATAAAAACAAAAACAGACGATGCAGTAATTTTTTTTTTTGAAATTACAAGATGAAACAGTAATAAGATTTTTTTTTTTTTTTTTTTTTTTTTGGGGGGAAGATGAAACAGTAATAAGTAGTGGAGCATTCCAGCAAATCAAGGGGGCCCAGTTTGAGTTACTAAGTTGGGCCATGCAAATTCAGTTTACCTTCCTACTTGCGCCATACTGCTATGAGACCACATGTTTCTTTAAGTGGACCACAAGCACACAGCCCACCTAATCATATTAATTCAATAAAATTGTTTGAATTGACTGCGAATCCCTGAATAAAGTAAGAAAACACTCCATAGGTTCACATATATATGAAATTAAAGTCTAAAATTGCATCCCACAACATCAAAATCTACATAAAATGAAGTTAAGTCATAAAAATATTTATTAAATTAATGGTGATTATTATATCATAATTTTTGATATCCTTAAAAGACAAGCTCCTTAGTTTGATAAGCGCATAAGTAGGTACTTCATCCGTTCCAAATTATAAATCGCTTAGACTTTTTGATTCATCCATTTTACTATGTATCTAGACATATTACTATATCTATATACATAGCAAAATTGATGTACCAAAAAAAGTCAAAACGACTAAGCCACTTAGATTTTTTTGTTCATCCATTTTTTGCTATGTATCTAGACATATTAATATATCTAGATACATAGCCAAATGGATGTACCAAAAAAAGTCAAAGTGACTTATAATTTGGAACGGAGGGAGTAGATTGTTAGCTCGATGGGTCATTTGAAGCCAAAGCTTATATGTTGAGGTTGAGTGGTCTTTCCATGCATGGATGTTCGGGAAAATATGCAATAGAAACCAAAAGACTTGTGGCAATAGGTCTTACTCTTAGAAGATTTGTGGCAATAAGTCTGGCAGAAAAAGATGGAAAAGAACCTAGAGACTAGAAGGAACGGAGATGAGGATACTGATCAAGTTAATGACAAGAAGGCTTCAAGTAAAAAAAAAAAATGAAAAGGAGGAAATGATCACAAGCAGAAGATCAGCTGATTTTCTCTTGAGGAGGGGATGGTAACCCATGCAAATCTAAACAAGAGAAGTTATGCCGCTAATCTGCTGTGACCTTTGTGTCTGAAACATTTCTCCAAGTAAGTCAAAGGGGGAGCTATCTAATTTTGCCATTTCGAAGGAGATGCTGAGAGATCAAAATTGCAGTGATCTGGGATGAGCAGTTATGAAAGAGCCCTCTGGGTATAGGGTGTAGAGCTTTATAAAAGCCTTGTTTTTCCAAGATGTAACTGTCTGTTCTAATAAACAAGTAATGATGTTTAGGGTATGACACAATAGAATTTTTTTATGGGGCAATGTCACCTGACAAATGAATACACATGTATAATGCTCAACCATTACTTGCCATCTATAGAATGGGCTAGAAAATCATTGTCATTTTTAACCCTGTTAATTTTTCATTCGTGCAAAGATGAATGCCTATAAACTACTAGTTAAGTGCCCAATCGTTTTATGAAAGCTATACCATAGTTTACAGGAGACGAATTGACACTTACAAGAAAGAATTGGCTACAATCAACATATATTTTACATTGCCAGTGTTGCCTATACACCAATATTTCCTACACATTTTGCATTGCTGATTAGTTTAGTGATATGGATATGGTAGCGCCTTTTGGGAGCAATATTGTCTCCGATTTTTACCTTAGGATCATCCGATCATCACTTGCTGGTGCTGAGATGGACTGTGATAAACAACGGCGTGATCGAATGAGGCACTTGCTAGAGTTGTTGCTGCAGGAAGCTGATGGTCAGAGATTCAGTCATGGTCCACAAGGGAGACCAAAATTAGTTAAACACATATAATGCCAAGATAAAAAATCATAATTGCCCATTTTTCATAATCTTGACCGTGACATGACATGACATGACAGTCCCTAGATTAAACTTATTTAACAATGGGAGTATACATCTATGCACCATGCTGTTAACTGTACTAAGAAAAGGGAAAAAAATAAAAGAAGTCTACTTTTCAAACCTCAACTATGAAACGATTCCTTTGCCACCCTACACTATCAAAACTGTTCACCATTGGCTCAAATTTGTTTTTCTTTTTGGTAATGATGTGGAGACATATGAGCAATGCTAAAGTAGTTTTGCATCTTAGAAAATTAGGAAAAATTTAGAATTTCTGTTTTTATCTGCACTTATAATATTTTGTTCACTTACACTGAGCCATATACTAAATTTTGCACGGTTTTCATATTTTAAATATAATAAAAGAATTTAAAAAGACAACAAGTTCCCATCGCCCATAGGATTTCTCAGAACTTAAACCAGTTTGATATGGAGTGAAGTAAATTTTAATCAACATGGTGAAAATGGTTCAGTTTTAATTTTAAACACATGTATCTTCGCTGTACTTTAGTGTCACCAATAGAAAAATTTTATCGAAGTTACAAATATTCCTCAGTTGAGATTTTTTTTTAGTTTTTACAATTCAAATGAGCTTTTGGCTTAATGTCATGTTAACCAGAACAATGGAGTAGTTGGGGACTGAATGAAAAATAAAAACTATGTAGTTGAGTGGTTGTGAAGCTGACTTTAGTCCGTGCCTCTTGGGTTAGCTTATGCAGAATGAATTTTTTCTTAAAAAGAATATATTGAAAATGTTTGACCAGACCTGTAAACTTGTGATAGCAAATAGATAAAGAAAGTTTATATGTGGCAAAACAGACAGTTATGAAAGTAATCATCAGTGTAAAAGAGTGGTTTGCTCTTATGCATGGCCACTCTCATGAGCTCGGACATGGTAGTATGGTACTCACTTGTGCAGATGACGACTGTGGTTGCTGGTGATGCTGCTGCTGCTGATGGTGATGGTCAAACATGGCCGCGCCACATGCCGCCGCTGACGCCCAGTTCTGGAAGCTGGCCTCGTCGCCAGGCCTAGGCAGGTCGAAGTGGCCACCGCCGAAGTCCATGCCAGCGCTGCCGTCGTGCAGCTCAACTGCATCCGGCCTGAACATCCGGTCGTTGAAAAGGCTGGGGTGGTCGAAGGGTGCATACGGGAACTGCGCGCCCAGGTGCAGGGACGTCAGGCACTCGGGTTGGCTGAAATCAGGCGGCGGCTGCTGATGCACCGCCGCCTGCCCGTGCTCGCTGCCGGTGTCGGTCTCCTGCTTGGTCATGCTAAAGTACCCTGGGTAGCCCGGTAGCGACGTGCTCGTCGAGCAACCAGCAATGTCTCTGCAACAAGATCATATCAGTTTGTTTGTCACTTTACAGAAGATGAGTTTGTTTATCACAGAGCAATGTGCATTTTGGAGGTTTGAACTCACCTCTGATGGAGCAGGCTGGTGTCGTCCGGTAGCATCATGGCTGGTTGCCCATCAGCAGCGCCGTTTTGGAACCACGATGAAGGGCCCGGCTCACCGGTCAGTCCTAGAGGCAACTGCATGTCGGTTTGGTACTGAAAAATGGCAGGAAGCAACATCTTGATCAGATATCCAAGCCTGAAAAACGTCTGATATGCACCTGAAGCTGAGGTAGGTTAGTTACCTGGGCAGCAGCACACTGTAAACCGATCAGATGCTGCTTTGCAAAGTTCTCCTGGAGAGATCAAAATCGATGCAGAAGTGAGAACTAATTTGAGTGACAACGTTGACCTTACTGAATTTTGTTACTTACAACTGCACTATCTGACTTGATAGTCAAAACTCAGATATAATTTGATGAATTGCTAGATATTGCAATTATAAAGTTTTATTATATATCATCTGAAGTCAACAAGAAGGTTATGGATATGTACCTTATGGATTTGGATGCGATTAAGAGATTCTTTGAGAGATTGCTCCATTGCTCTTATATGGTCGATATTCTCAACTTTCTCAGGATCGCTCCAATAACTGAAAAACAAATCGCCTTGCTGTTACACTTCTCTCATTTTTTTGCCCATTATTTCCATGATAGGCTATTATGAATTTTACATCAATGCCATACATGCATACCAGGGCCAAGATCATGTGTCATGAAAGGAAAATCACAGCAGCACTGAATGGAAAGATTTCAAGAGAGATATGCATCCCTATAGCATTTATCGAATAGGGTACAGAATTTCTTATGCTGCATGCTCAAGTGAGTTGATGCTATTCACCTGAGACGCTTTTGAACCTCCGCCATTTGACACTGCAGTGAACCTAGATGGCTTGATAACTCCTGTCAAAATATTGAATCCAAACAGAATTAGAAACATGAAGAAGGCAAGAAAGAAATCACATGACTTGCTTGATCTAGTTGTCGTTCTTCATACTCTACCTCGACTGTTTGACCCCTGCAATAGATTCAGAATTAGCAGTATGTCAGTGATTTTTTCTTTGTAATTAGGCATTTCTGTTTGCTATGAGCATCCTAATTGAAAAAAAAATGGCAGAATTACCCAGAGCCTAAGAAGTCTTGAATATTTACATCGTGGTCAAGCTTCTTGAAAGTCTTCTTTAGGGCCTTTTGAGTACAACAAAGGAGATCATTGAGGTCATGCATTCTGAAAAGTGGTAAGGTAAGAGAGTGACACGATGACAAATCTGTTGGTTGAGACAACTTACTTCTAAGCTCTCCAATTTCCTGTTCAGCGGTGGAAAAAGAATATTAATTAGTATATTTGCATGAACACATATGGTTAGAAGATCAATATACAGGATCAGAATGACCTTTTAGCTCTCTCTTGAGGGGTTAGCTGCGCATATTTTGCTATAACTTCCTCAATGTTGCTGCAAAGACAGTTGAAATGTGTAAAAGAAAGGTTTGATGCTAATAATTAATAATTCGAATTACCATCTGTTTATTCTGACAAATATAATCATTGAAGGAGCTACTTAATTCCATAAGGACGATGTTTTGAACAGACTGACAGGAAAAAAATCATAAATAGAATGCCATTAGAAAAATGGCAAAAAAAAAAAAGAGAGAGACATTTACAATCCGCATGGTTATCCCAATGCAATTTCACCACCAAATTAACCAACTCCAAAATTGAGTAAGGAAAAAAAAAATCAATCCAGGTTCAGAAAACCTGCAGTGCATGAAAATCGTACGACGAAACGAGCATGCATGTGTAGTCAATCAATGTGATGGTGGAGAGCAAACGAATAGAGTTAGGAGTAATGGACGACGATGCATGCATGTACGATTGTAGTAGGTACCTTCTTTCGCCGATGCAGATGGTGGGTTTTCCGGTGGGCGAGAACATGAGGAGGATGAGATCGATGTCACAGAGAATGGAGAGCTCCTTGGCCTTCTTGAGGATCCCCGACCGCCGCTTGGAGTAGGTCACCTGCCTCCCGCTGCTGTTCTCCAGCCTCTTGATCTTGAGCTTCACCCTCCCCATCGCCGCGGAGACGAGAGGTACCGGTGCCGCCCCTCCTCAAGAAAACCACACCGACGATCTTCGTCGCGGATTCCGCCGCCGCCGTCTGCGTGTCCCAATCCCACCGGATCGCGTTCTTCCTGAACGGATGAGCGGTCGATCCGTGGACCTCCTGCTGGTCGCCTAGCATATGTGCATATGCTGGTCTCTTCGTTCGTTCTGCGATGTCAAATCGGGCGGACAAAGCGGACCGCCGGCCGGCAGAGACGACGGTGATCGGCGGCCGGGGAGGAGGAGGAGGGATCGGAATTTAATGGCGATCGACGAGGAGGCAGGCCGGAGGAGCTTCTGACGATCGATGATCCCCAAGGTCACGGCTTGTGAATGCGCAGGGGAGGGGAGGGAAGGAGGAGGAGGAGGAGGGAGGATGGGGCCAAGAACCGACCGGCGAAATCGGCAGTCGACCGGGGCGGCGCGGGAGAGAAGGAAGGGGGCGAGGGGAGAGAAACGGGGGAGAGAGAGCGGCTGTGCGTGGAGGGAGATCGAACGAAGGCGAGGGAGAGAGAGAGAGAGAGAGAGAGAGAGAGGGAAACAAACAAACAAACGCCAAGCGCGGGAGGCGGAGGCGGTTCACGCGCACGCGCCGTCGCCGTCGCGTTGTTCGTCGTTCGCGCGCGCGCGCGCTTAACTGATCAACCGTACCGATCGATCGACAACGCAACTCTCTCATCAACAGATCAACTTATCACAAACCGGATGGAAGGAAATGCCTACTCCTACTACATACTACTACTTATTTGGTTGTTTCTCTCCTCTCTCAAGATCTTCGTTCGTGATGCCTTCTTATTGAACCGAACTGTAAAAACCGAGTATTTTGGGTGGTTCAACCTCTTGCGAGACCGTACGATCTGTTCTGGATAATTTATTACCTCACAAGTCACAACACATGACAGTGGTTTTGACCGGTCAACATATGACATGGCAAATGATCAATTAATATAACTAACACATAAAAAAGATGAAAATAAAAGGAACATCAGACCCACATGTCATCCTCTCCAACATAGACGCTAATCAGTAGTGATGGGATGTACATCGAAGCCCTAGAAACTCATAAACCGTCGTAAGACGATTAGATTTATATATCCCGGTGAACATGGTTCGTGTGAATGAGAGTGATGCATAGGTCTCATTTTTCTTAAAACCATCTGAAAAAAAATTAATGGCAAGTATATCCATCTTGAAATATGCTCCACTAGAGGCTTCACACGCGTTGCGAGTGAATGTTAACGAGTGGTGGAATGGATGAACCGTCAAGTTAGTTCATATATACACGAGGAGAGGCGATTGAGATCGATCATGGATGTGCGTTCGTGTAGTGACCAGTGAGACGTATGTGCGACGTGCATCATCGTCCGAAGATGTGCAAACGTGTGCTCATGGACGGCTAGTTGGCCGAGATGCGTCCTCTCGGAAACAACTAACCACATGAGATCATCCCTATATGAATATTTGTAACAACACGGATATGGGGACCATGCATGCATGCAGTGGTGGGTAGAGAGGTGGCGATGGCAGCGGGGGCGGCTTGTGCTCGCCGTACATCCTCATTTCCATCGTCAATGGTCAAGCCGTACATCTAGGGAATTCTCCGCGGACCCCCAATCCGCCGGATGGCAAAGACGGATTGTTGTACTGGACCAAAGTGGGAGTGGTGACTATTGAGATGTTGGGGTGGGGTGGGGGGGGGGGTGCTAGGCTTTGGGATGTATGATCCTATCTTCCTGCAGATCAAAGAAGAGAAGGGAGAGTTTCGTCAGAGTAGAGTTTGTTCATGAAGGAATAATGCAATCCAATTTCAATGTGCATAAAGTTAGTTAGTTTAGCCTTTGGTAGAAATGTGTGGTTTATCTCTCCTCCTTATGGAGTTTGTAGTATATTTGATGATTACTGATCAGGATGCAAGCGGGGCGGGTTGTGGACAGCCACCAAGCCGCAACGCTTGCCACTAATTAATTTGGCGGGTTTACGACTGTCCGCTTCTTCAATTCTGGCGCTCATATGTGTTCCGCAGCCTTGGTGGCCAATACCTGCAAACCCGCATGACCCGCAAAGCTGTCAATGGAACCTGTTGCTGCTATTGGATCGTGCGGTACTGCGGACAGCGAACCCGTCTGTTGGTCAGACTCCCGCTCCCAAGCGGCAGCGTATGGCGGCCACAAAGTAGACGAAATGTTCTGGAGCTTTTCCTTTTCACTCTACTAGCAATACCAACAGGAAGACTAAAATACGATTAATAGAAGATAGCTATACATACCTCTGTACCTATCCGTTTGACAAGCAGAAAGCCAGGTTTCTGAACCAAAACAAATATTAAACAGCTGAAAACGAGATCAATCAGCAATCAGTGAAATCCAAATGACCCACCAAATTTGAAGAAGGCAGGAGCAGCCGAGCAGGCACGACCTGACGACCACACCCACGAGATGAGAACAACAAAAATGTCATCACGCCATGTCAGGAAAGTATTGATGAGGGCACGCGTTGGCCGGTGGGAGTGCTAGGAGCTTGCACCCCTGCGGAGGGCGACACCGGCACTGCGGCGGCGGTAGCGATATTCTGGAGAGAGCGACGCGGATAGAATCAGTGGCGACTGCGGGTCTTGCGGGTTTGCGATGGGATTTCTTGTGTCCAACGGGTTTAGCGGGCTGAACCACAGAGGTCCGCAAACAATTGGCAGCTGAGCCGCAACAGCCGCATAGAGTTATTTTGCGGGGCGGGCGGGCAGGTACTGTTAAGAGCCCGCCCCGCCAGCATCCTAAATTACTGAAGTGGAGGAGGGGTTGTTTCTAAAAAATGCTAGCTAGAATGCGGCGAAGGAGCGCCGGTGCTAGGATGGAAGCAGCGCTTGTTTTCGGGCATTTGTGCGTTGGCATGGACATCCAATTCATGGGTACGGTACAACGAATTCATGGGCTGGCTCACATAGTGTTAAGCACAACTAGGCCAACCATGGGCTGGTTCAACTAATCTCGAGCTGGTTGGCCCAATAAGAATATAATCACTGCCCTCCGACACCACTCAGTTCATATTCTTTATATTCCCTCTGAAAGAAGTTTAATTTTCTATTTTTATTAGTTCTTTCCTAGAAAAATTGTTGTCCAATTAATTTTCCACGAATTTACTTCTATGGCCAATCGACATGATGAGGTTTAAATTTTCGGCACCTGAATTGGTGGAATTTTGCTTTTCAACATAGCATATCTTAAAAAGAAAATAATATTTTTTATATGATCATGGAAATAAAAACTTATATAAAATAAAAATTGTACAGATGAGTGATTGTCAATGTGACACATATCCACCTCTGTTAATTGATTTAGAGAGGGAGTAGCATATTTGGTGCCTCCAAAAATGGTCTGAAAATTGGTGTACATTTTTGGAGACACACACTCTTTGACCGCCTTGATAATCAAAGGGATAGCTAGTCTTCTAAAATCAGTTCTGTAGAAATGAAACCTTTTGAAATTACCAAACAAGAATTTTGATAATTTGACTCAGGGTTGTAGACAGATAAATGAAGGAATCCTGCTTTTCAGATATCCATAAAACCTAAGGAGAAGTTTGGTAAAGTTGAGGTTCAGGAAACCTTCTTCCAGGTGGAACTCACTGAAGTGCAAGGATCTTATACTGGTTTTATCTGACACATTATTTTGTACCATGCAAACCTAGATAGCTCGCCAAATCCAAGATCCTAGCTCCTTTCCTACGTTGGCCGCACTCTCTTCCAGGAGGCATCTTCTTTGTCCCCCACGTACCATACACCAGGTACAATAGTTCCAAAGCTCAATAGTGGAGTCATTCTAGCCCACTCTCCTGCTCCAGCTGCTTGGACTCTGTTTTTGTCAAGACAACCTATCAGGAGGCATCGCTCTCTAGACGGATTGCTGCTTCATCATCTTTATTGGCTTTGGATGGCTCTGATAACTACTGGTTCGTATATGAGAGCAAAAAATCTTGCCATCTATGTTTATGGCCACCACGTCATCCTTGGGCCCAGTGTATCAGTTGCCTCTATGCCTTGCCATGCTGCCATCTGCCACAGTGCACTTCTTTTTTTTTTGCTAGGAGGTAGGTCCCACATGATGTTGTGTTGCAGTACTCCCAAATAACTGTGGACCATTCATTTACACATATTTTGATGGATATTATTATATATTACTTCTTGAGAGGTAATAGGAGAAACATATTTTTTATTAAGAAGTAAAAATATTAGGCAAATATCATGCACTTAATTTAACAAACATGCACGTGCATGCATCTATGAAACAGATATGTATATCTGGTGTAACGCTTTTATTGGAGTATGACATACATTGTTTCATGTGCATAGTTAATGTAACATTTTGTAATGTGTACGTTCACTTGCTTTGTGAAGCTAGCACATGTTTCCTCTGGTCCTTCCTGACCTCAATCCATTTATTAGTAGTCATCACTATATATGTAATATGTTGCATACCATGAACGACGTACGTCCTCATTCGTGGTGTCAACTGGGCGGTGGACTCGAATATACGATTTCCATGGCGCCAGACGATCGAGAGCTAAAGTGAGCTCCATGGTGCAATGCGATGTGGTAGATTCAGATGAGATTTATTTCATGAAGGACTGCTCGACAGTGAAATGGCATGTGAGCGAGCAAAGTGTTGCATGAAACACGCATGACACATCTGTTCTGATCGCCGGGTCTCTTTAGGAAACACTACAGGAAAACTCGGCTTCGCCGACTGCTAGTAGTCTTTGCCGCCCGCCAAAGACAGGGCAGTCGGCAAACACGCTCTTTGCCGACCGCCCCACCGGCGATCGGCAAAGGAGTCTTTGCCGACGCCCTTATGTCTGGTGTCGGCCACTCCAAGTAGTCGGCAAAGACGTCGTTTGCCGACAGCCAGGCAGTCGGCAAAGAAAAGCAGGTGGCAAAGGTGGCCGGGCTAGACGGCGCCCGTCGCCGTCCTCTTTGCCGACTGCCCTGCCGTCGAGGCGTCGGCAAAACGAAATTTTTTATTTTTGAAATTTGAATTTAGGTTTTGGACATTCGGACGTCGTCACTTGCTCCAAACTTCCTAAAACTTATTCCATAGCCTCCACATGCAATAAGAGTGAACCTTAAAAAGTTTCGTGATTTTGTGACCCTTTTTGTTATATTTTGTTAATTAATTTCTTTTAATTGAATTTTCGGCCGCATAATCCAACTTTGAACTGCAGGTGCATGAAATAATGAAACTTAGCCATTCAGAAAATGATATTCATGTTGGAGTATATATTTTGAGGCCGTGTCAGAGAAACTCACCCAAAATTTTGAAGCCCTTGTCCACGGAACATGACCATCTAGGTGTGGTAGAAATGCTTTTTTAATTATATAAAATTCAAACAAACTCGGAAAATTATGAAACTTGTCGAGGTGTCATGTTATCACATGTGGAGGCTACACAAAAAATTTGAGAAAGTTTGGAGCAAGTTGCGATGTCTAATGTCCAAAACCTAGACATCTCACGTATGATCACATATGATCACATGTGGAGATGTCCGAAGTTTTTATACATCCGACGTTGCAAATTGGTCTAAACTTTTATAAAATTTTTATCATAGGCTCCACATGTGATAACATGACACCTCGACAAGTTTCGTAATTTTCCGACTTCGTTTGAATTTTATATAATTAAAAAGCACTTCTACCACACCTGGATGGTCATGTTCCGTGGACAAGGACTTCAAAATTTTGGGTGAGTGTCTGGACACGGCCTCAAAATACACTCTCCAACATGAATATCGTTTTTCGAATGGCTAAGTTTCATTATTTCATGCACCTGCAGTTTAAAGTTGGATTATGCGCCCAAAAATTCAATTAAAAGAAATTAATTAACGAAATATAGCAAAAAGGATCACAAAATCACGAAACTTTTTGAGGTTTACTCTTATTGCATGTGGAGGCTATGTTTAAAATTTCAAAAAATTTGGAGCAAGTTGCGGCTGAAAAAAATGGAGGAAAAAATACATAAATTCTTTGCCGACTGCCTGAGTCTAGGGCGTCGGCAAAGAATACGTATTAAAATATTGGGTCGCGCCTTTGCCGACTGCCTGTCCCGGGGGCAGTCGGCAAAGCCTCGAACCCTAAAAATCGACCCGCCCACTTCTCCCCTTATCCTTTTCCCTTCCCTCTCCCCGGTAGTGCCTCCACTACAAGAAATGTGTTGGTTTATATTGTTTACGGCATGACATTCGATCAAAAAGTCACTATAAATCAATTTGTTTATGACGTTTACTTTGGAAGCATTTCAACTTAGTGATATAACTAAATAATCGTCACAAAAAACGTCTTAAAGGTAGTCAAATGCTATATTGTGACTATATTTATGGTGTCATAACAATATTTATGGTGTCATAAAAATAATTTTGCCAACTTAATAAATTTAGGATAAGATAGGGTGTCAAAATGATTTTGTTAGAATATTTAACACTATATTGTCCACGGTGGCATGGCATATGGGGCCAACTACCGAGATCGATCCCACGGTCCCCCCCCCCTCGTCGCGCCACCCGAGCCGCCGCCCGGCCGTAGCCCGCCGCCCTTTGCCCGCCCCGCCCGCCCCCCCTCCCCGCCCGCGCCTCGCGCCCGCTCGCCGCCCGCGCCCGCCGCCCCGCCCCCCGGCGCCGGCGGCGCCCCGGCGCCCAGCGCCCCGACCCCGCCCGGCCGCCCGCCGCGCCCCGCCCAGCGCCCCCCGCGCGCCCGCGGCGCCCGGCTGCGCCCGGCCGCCGCCCGGCCGCGCCTGGCCGCGCGCGGCCCACGGCCCCTGATCCCGGCCGCGGGTCCGCAGTCCGGCCGGGATCCGGCCCCCAAGGAAAGAAGGAGAAGGGAGAAGGAGAAGGGAAGAAGGAGAAGGAGAAGGGAGGAGGGAGAAGGAAGAAGGAGAAGGGAGAAGGAGAAGAAGAAAAGAAGAAAAGAAGAAGGAGAGAAGAAGAAGGAGGAAGAGAGAAGTGAAGAGGGGGTGAGGAGGTGCCTCGACCGTCTTCTTGGCGTACGCCCCGGCCGACACCTCCACCGTCGTCGAACCGACTATGAGAGCAAGGTATATTAACCCCTTCACTACTTGTCGGCCTTCGTGCGTTGTGATGTCGGCCTTCGTGCATTGTGGTTATCGGCCTTCGTGCCGTTGAGGTAATCGGCCTTCGCGCCATTGTGGTTATCGGCCTTCGTGCCGCGGTGGTTATCGGCCTTCGCGCCGTTGTTTTTTGTAGGTTTTGGAACCTCCCCGTGTAGGGGAGGTGCTGCCGAAATTTTGAGTGGATACTAATCTTTTTTGTCCTTTTTGTAGGATCACCTGTGGGAGGTACTCGGTGACTCCGATCGTCTTCGTGGGCGCTGTGGGTCTTCCAGCACCGCGTCGACTCTCCACCGCCCTGCTACCCACCTTTGTGCCGCTACCCTAGGTATAATTCACCTCTCATCCTTATAGTAGTTGTAGATTGCGCAGCCGAGTTAGGCGTCTCCCATCCGAAAGGGATACGCGATCGTTGGTATGCTGATCAGTGCATATCTGCGACAGTATCTCTTTCGGATTGTCCACGTTTTTTGGATAGCCCGCGGATGTGTAGATGGGTTAGCTTCCATGTTCCGCTCCCGTTCGAGTCAGAGTTTCGGCCGCACCTCTCCGTTGTTCTCCGGATACACACTCTCCCCGCCGGGATGTGTATCGGGAGAACAGCGGGGAGGTGCTGCCGAAATTCCGTCTCGGACGGGAGTGGAGCATGGAAGCTAACCTCATCTACGCATCCTCGGGTGGGATTAGGACCTGTCCTTCACATATTAGATGGTAGGAACGCCTTGTAGATGTAAATGCTGGTTTTATTACACGCTTACATTGGCGCATAACAGAGGATGGATGACCGTGAGTGGATGTACATTGGCTGGACAACTAAGAGGAAGAGCGATGAATGGGTTAGGGAGACCAATAATTTTCTAGAGCAAGCATTTAGGCCGGCCGCTCAAGGGTCGGATCGGACGTTGTGTCCCTGCAGAGAGTGTAAGAACCAAAAAGGAAGAGTACAGAGGGAGGTATACAAAGATCTTTTCAAGTACGGATTTGTGGAAAACTACAAGAGGTGGATCTTCCATGGTGAAGCAAAAGCGCGTATTAGAGAGGAGGAGGTGAGAGCACACCTCGAGGAGTATGATGGAGATGCTGGGGTGGCCGACATGGTGGTAGACTATAACGAGGCACATGGCAATGAAGGATTGGTGGAGGAGGATCCAGAGGAAACCGCAAAGGCGTTCTATGAAATGATGTCTTCGGCGCAGAAGCCCCTTCACGAGAAGACAACAATGTCGCAACTGGATGCCATTGGTCGCCTTCTAGGGTTGAAGTCGCAGTTGAGCCTGAGTCGAGACGGCTTCAATCTCATGTTGGCAGTTTTGGGCACAATGCTTCCGAAGGATCACATGCTGCCAAAAAACACGTACGAGTCAGTGAAGCTCCTCCGTGCACTTAAGATGCCATATGAATCGATCCACGCTTGTCCTAACGGGTGCGTCCTATTTAGGGGAGAAGAACTAAAGGCAGCAACGCACTGTCCAAAGTGCAAGGCCTCTAGGTATGTGGAGGTAGATGGCGGTGATGGCAAGAAGGTGGAGTCTAAGATCCCCGAGATGGTCGTCCGGTACCTTCCACTCACCCCGAGGCTCCAACGGATGTTCATGACAGAGGAGTCCGTGAAGCCGATGACATGGCACAAGGATGGCAAAAGATACAGTGACCAGATGGTACACCCATCGGATGCTGAGGCATGGCAAGATGCCGATATGCAGTATCCGACAAAGCTAAGGGCGCTCGGAATGTACGTGTAGCCATAGCAACAGATGGGTTCAACCCGTATGTAACACATGCAGCCCCGTACACTTGTTGGCCCGTATTTGTGATCCCCCTCAATCTTCCCTGGCGTCATGTTTGAACCCAAGAACGTGTTATTGTCGCTGATAATACCTGGACACCCGGGCAATAATATGGGTGTGTTCATGCAGCCGCTGTGGGATGAATTGGAACATGCTTGGGAAAAGGGGGTACTGACATACGATCGAGCTACAAAGAAGAACTTCACAATGCATATGTGGTATTAGTATTCAATGCATGACTTCCTGGAGATCCCTGGTTTTAGATGTCCTCCGTTGCCTTCTGTGATCTTCGCTCCACCACCTGTTCTCGCTCCACCCCCTGTTCCTAGCCCTTTAGGGACTCCGGTGAGTTTCTAGCAGTCATTCTACTGTTTTCGCTTGTGCGGCCATCCCGCAGTACTAATGAGATCGCTTCTCCTCAATGCACCCATCGTCGGCGGGTTCAAACCCGACTCCACATGGCCTTTCTCCGGGCCATGTGGGGCCGGGTTGCCCCTCGCCCACGTTCTCGTGGGCAGTGGCGTTCCTCCTAAGCCCTATTTGGAGGGGCCTCGGGGTGGGCTAGCGACCCTCCGCCGCCCAGCAGATCGGATCCGGGTGGGTGTACAAAGCGCAAGGCCAGCTGGACCCGTCCTCGTGGCCTTCGTGGGCCGGTGGGGAGCTCTTCACTCCACGGTGGCGGCGGGTCGCGGGGACGCGCGGATCGGGCTATATGGTTCTTCTACTTTGCAGGATGTTGGATGTTGGTTTTACACACCATGTTGGATGTTTGATGTTGGATGTTGGATTAGTACGATTTGTTGGATGATGGACTTGTTGGACCCCTTTGTTATGAATTATATGTGCTATATATGTGGATTTGTGTGACATATATGTGGATCTATGTGATATATGTGAATTTTAGTTATATAATCATATATGTGATTTGGTTCTTTGTGATACATAAGACAAAATAGAAAAAAACAGACCAAAAATTTACTTTTTTCAGCTTTGCCGACCGCCACGTGGAATGCAGTCGGCAAAAGAATTTCTATTCTGAAAAAAATAAAAAGCCTTTGTCCACCGCCAAGTAAAGGCAGTCGGCAAAGAAATTCTGTTATGAAAAAGATAAAAAAAAAGCCTTTGCCGATCGCTGCGTGGCGCCGGCAAAACGGAACACGCATCACCATCATCTCGACGGCCAGACGCCGTCTCCTTTGCCGACGCCGTAGACAGGTGGCAAAGCCTTTGCCGACTCCTTTCCACGTGGCGGGCGGCAAAGTTTTTTTTGCCGACGAATTCTTTGCGACGCCTTCTTTTTGCCGGCGCCACGTGGAATGCAATCGGCAAAGCCTTTGCCACTTTTCGTGCCTTTGCCGACGCTTCGGCAAATCGGCAAAGTGGGGCATTCCGAAGTAGTGAAACAAAAAAGGCACATTCTCGAACTTATTTATGACTGCTGGGTTTTTTATTTTTATTTTTCTAATTATTTCAGTTATTAATTATTTTCTCTTTTGAAAAATCAAGATTTATTTGAAACCTTACCTCATCAAAAGTAATAGGAGTACCGTAACTAGTCCCACTGGACAATGTCTTAAGAACATGCAAATGTGTCCCGCTGCACTTTTACAAGCCCGTGTGGGAGCATGTCTGTACATACTCGTATGTCAATTAATTTGCCAGTCTCCACGGAAGGTAAGCTGTTGTCTTGGTTAATATCGAAAGCCGCAGCGAAGGATGGAAACCGAAGTCGTCAGTTTGCATGTTTTGCTTCCAGCTTTCACCGATCGGTTCCCAGTATATTCCAAACCAGTTCTTCCCAGTATATTCCAAACCAAAGTTTCATGGCACCAAATAAACTGAACCGAAGTAGTCAGTGCAAAGAAAAAAGGTTCATTGCATTAGGTTCAAAAGCATGTCAGGTGTTCCAATAGTACTGTGTTGCAAAGTTCTGGGCCATGTTTTTCTTTTGTTTAATACTTATTCTTCTAAATGCCACATAATTAGCAGTTGAATTAGACAAATGTTGCAATTATGTAATAACTGTTATAAGGAAAGCCTTGTATGTGCCAATAACTCATCAGGCAACGAAGCATGTGGAGACAATTCTGCTGAAATTCTCTGCCGTTCTTCTGATGACTCCAATATTGGTGCGTGTGCATTGCTGATTTGAAGGCTTGAAGCATTGACAATGTGTTTGCATGGCCTGTGCAATACATCGATGATGGCTCCTGGTTCTTCTTAGGCTTGTTCAGCTGCTTTAGGCCTTGTTCAGTTCGTGAGAAAGTTTCTTTCACGCACTGTAGCATTTTCGTTTGTATTTTGCAAATATTGTCCAATCGTGACCTAACTAGGCTCAAAAGATTCGTCACGTGATTTACAACTAAACCATATAATTAGTTATTTTTTTTTACTAACATTTACTGCTCCATATATGCGGGTAGAAATTGATGTGATGGGAAAGTTGCTGAAAGTTGCATGAAAGTTGCAACTTTCAGCTCAACTAAACAAGGCCTTAGTAGCAAGGTCATCAGCCTGCTGATTGTTTCTTCGGGGCTATGCTTCGAATCAGACTCCTCTGAATCACAGCTGTTCCTTCCAGAAGAAGCCTCTGCAGTATAATGCTACAGGCATTTCAGACATACAAATTCCTGGTGTATCTGATGCCTAAGTAATCCCAACTCTACAACCATCATGCATTTCTCTGCTTATGCATCCCTGTTCCTATATAAGCTGCAAGTTACAACGAGCTGTCAGCGTATATATATATGGGGCACGGTGTGCATGGCAAATTAACCTTTGAGGAAGGTGAACAACATGGAGAGAGACCAGTGTATATATATGGATGCAATGTGAGGTGTCTAATTATGATTTATGTCGTTTGTTTTTTTTTTCTTTTTGGAGAGGTGAGGCCTACATAGAATCTCAGTGCAGAGCTGCAATCCAGAACATTTATTGTCACCATAGACAACTTCTGCTGATCTGCGTAATTAGATTGGTGGCCCATTTGAATCAAGTTGTACGCATTAACACGCATAGCATGCTGGGTGTGGTTCTAGAGTTAAGCAGTTAACTGATGATTGGAGCTGAAAATAGTTTCCCATTTTGAAATTAGGCCAAACATAAAATTTAATTAATATTTACATGTTTTTTTTAGATAAAGGATAGTTTATATCCGGCTTCATCTATCAAAGATAGAATCAGGCCAATTATTACAAAGTTCTGCCCAAAGGCCACCACACACAAAGGAAACGTCTGACAAGGGATAAACTAAACAAAGTAAAGTTTTGACTAAATAAGACCAATAAATCGAGTCGACAGCCATCCATTGGATCCGAAGAACTGTAGAGCTGAAGTCTCAAGGTGTTGCCCAACTGAGACTAACACATCCCGTAAATCCTCACGCCATTTGCAATTGTGCCCATCGGGCGAAGCGATGCGTTCCCCCGAATAATACCTGCAAAAAAGATTTTGGTCTACATTTATCAAAAACCACTTCGTTTCTTGTTATCCACACGCTCCAACAAAGAGAGGCTGCTGCTGTCATTAACAATGCATTTTGATTCTTATTTGCCCTTTTTGACCAATTATTAAATAAATCATGAATACTTATGGGAGGAGATATTCCAAATAACATATGAACCGCTCTCCACAGGAATTTGGCATAGTAACAATCTATAAAAAGGTGTTGTATGGTTTCTGGGATATGACAGAAGGCACACTTCTTGTCACCCTGCCATCTGCGCCTGACAAGGTTATCCTTAGTCAATACTACTCCTTTCTTTAAGTACCACAAATTTTTTTTTTATTTTTGTAGGTACTTTAATTTGCCAAATATCTTGTGAGACTCTAGTTCCATTGTTAATTAACGCAGCATACATAGATTTGATAGAAAAACTTCCCGATGGATGTAAAGTCCGGACAAATACGTCCCTCTTTGCAAAGTAAGTTCACTTCTGTAAAGAATTAACTATTCTATGCCGGTCTCTTAGATTCGCTCCCACCAAATTCCGTCTGAATGAGATATTTAGTGGTGATGAACTAAGGACTTGAGCCACCGAATCTTGTTTTCTTCTCACAATGTTAAACAACGCAGGGAACCTATCCTTTAGGGGTTTGTTTCCCATCCAAGTATCTAGCCAGAATCGGGATTGTGAACCATCCTTCACCTTGAAAAGTCCAAACCCCATAAAAGAATCTTTAACATTCATCAGGCTTTTCCAAAAATGTGAATCAGTAGGTTTTTTAACGCAACTCCCAATGGTCTTATCCTTAATATATTTATTTCTTAATAAATCCTGCCACATGCCATCTTCATTTAATAATTTGTACAACCATTTACTCAACAAACATTTATTTTGTATATCCAAGTTTTGTATTCCTAATCCTCCTTGTATTTTTGGCTGACACAGAATTTCCCATTTAGCTAGTCTATACTTCCGTTTATGTTGATCATTTTGCCAATAAAATCTTGATCTAAAACAATCAATTTTTTCTAACACTCCCCTTGGGAGTTCGAAAAAAGACATCATAAACATCGGTAAACTAGAAAGTACCGAGTTTATGAGGACTAATCGACCTCCTACTGAGAGTATTTTTCCTTTCCAACCACTAAGTCTCTTCTCGATTCGTTTCTCTATTATTTGCCAGTCCTTGTTATTTAACTTTCTAACATGCATAGGTAGGCCAAGATATCGAAATGGAAATTCTCCAATTTTGCATCTAAATAATTGCGAATAAAATGCTTCCTGTTCTTTGGCTTTACCAAAACAGAAGATCTCACTCTTGTGAAAATTTATTTTGAGTCCAGATAGTTGTTCGAAAGTGGTAAGGATTAATTTCATGTTTACCGCTTTTCCGACATCATGGCTCATAAAAATCACCGTGTCATCCGCATACTGAAGGATGGACACACCATCTTGAATAAGATGAGGAATTACCCCTTCGACCTAGCCCCTTTCTTTTGCTCTGGCAATTAGTATGGCCAGCATGTCCACTACTATATTAAATAGTATTGGAGACATTGGGTCACCTTGCCGTAAGCCTTTTTTTGTTTGGAAGTACGATCCCAATTGATTTTCACCTTGATGTTAACATTTCCCCCTTGTGTAAATTGTTCCACCCATTTGCACCATTGTTGTAAAAAAACCCTTTCATTCGTAATGCCTGTTGTAAAAAGCTCTAATTTACCTTATCATATGCCTTCTCAAAATCAATTTTAAAAATTACCCCATCTTTCTTTTTTGAATGAAGTTCATGGATCGTCTCATGCAGGATCACCGCACCTTCCATGATGTTTCTACCAGGAATAAAGGCTGTCTGTGTTGGTCGGATAACTTTTTTAGCTATAGTTGATAGTCTATTAGTTGCCACTTTGGTGAAGATTTTGAAAGATACATTCAACAAACAAATTGGTTTGTATTGTTGAATTGCTTTCGCATTCTTCTGTTTAGGTAGCAAGATTAATGTTCCAAAATTTAGAATATTTAAAGGAAGAGAACCAAGATGAAAGTCTGTGAACAAAGCCATCAGGTCATCTTTAATCAGATCCCAGAAAACCTGATAAAACTCTGGCGGAAACCCATCTGGCCCTGGTGCCTTATTATGCTCCATTTGAAAAATTGCAGTTCTCACTTCCTCTTCGCTAAAATTGGCTGTTAAGAACTCATTTTCCTCTACCGACACTTGCGGGATGTCCTCAGTGAGAAGCTCATCCATGGAGATGGTAGAAGTTACAGATGGGCCAAAAAGTGATTTATAATAATTGGTGATATGTTTTTTAAGTTGAGCATCACCACTTATTATATTATTCCCATCTTCCAATTGGAAAATACGAGTTTTCCTATGCCTACCATTAGCCAACAAGTGATAGTACTTAGTGTTTGAATCTCCCTCAAGTAAATGTTTAACCTTGGCTCTTTGGTACCATTTTAATTCCTCCTCACGAAGTAATTCTACCAGCCTTTCATTCAGTACATGCTTTAGATTCAGTTCTGTTTCGTTTTAGAGTACAGTATTCTGCCTTTTGTCTAATTCATCTAGTTTATTTAATAATGTTACTTTTTTTCCTTTTTATACGCTCCACTTACATCCTTTGCCCACCCTCCGAGGTATTGGCGTAGCCTCCTAATCTTAGCTTGCCACCTCTCAATAGGAGTTCCGGGGACATCAACGCTCTGCTACACGTTACTTACTAGATCACAAAACCCATCTCTCAACAACCATCCCAATTCAAATTTAAATTGAGATTGATAAGTGGAGGATGAGCTATTCGAACAGCAAAGTAATGGTGTATGGTCAGATATCTCTCTAGAAAGGGTGTTTACTGTAGTACATGGATATTTTGACTCAAAATCCGTACAGACTAATACCCTGTCTAGTTTTTCAGAGGTCTGATTTTGTAAGTGGTTCGCCCAAGTAAACTTCCTTCTTGATAATTCTATTTCTCTAAGGTTTAGAGAATCAATCACTGCATTGAACAAAAAGGCCATCTATCATTGTAATTATTATTATTTTTTTTTCCTCGGGACTTGAATAATGTTAAAATCACCACCTATCATGATAGGTAAAGTATCTTTTGAACATATCCGAACTACCTCTGAAAAGAAAATTTGATTTGTGTTCCGTCTGGGCTGGGCCATACACCGAAATTAAGTTAAATTTGAAATCATCTTCCTTATTGCGAACTTTAAAACGAATAGAAAAATCTCCTTCTTCAATTTCACCAATATCATGTGTTACTAGATTAATTCCTAGAATCATGCCACAGAACGACCCACGCTGGGCCATACAATGCCACAGGAAGTCCCTACCAGCACATATTCTATTTAAAATGTGTGGTGGAAAATTGGCTCTACCTGTCTCTGATAAGGCAATGAAATCTAGGTTCTGCTCTTTTGATAGGTCAGATAAGAAAGTATATTTTTTTGGATCCGCAAACCCATTACAATTCCAGAAAATTCCTTTCATCTTGACCGATTTTTAGTTTTCTTCTTACTCCTAGAACGAGGCCTATTTTTGGATGATACGGGAGTCTGTAGACACAGCGGGTCGCAACCCCCATCATCTAGGCCTTCAGCTATTTCTGAACAAATAAGATTCAAAGCATCTATATCTATATTTTCTTCTAATGAGCAAACCGTGGAAGTGTCATCAACTTTCGTTGCCTCATCTAATCTAATCCTTTCATCCATCCTATTATTTTCTGCATCTCTAAAAGATTTTAAATAATCATAAATCTCTTGTTCATTATTAGCAAGTAATATCCCTAAAGAGTTAACAATAGAAAATAAAGCAGAATCATCAACAGTATTAAAAGCAGCTGGGACAGTTTTATTACCTTCACTTGGAGTGGAGTCCAAGTTCTTACGAGCTTTCAATTTGGATGCCTTTTCAATGGAATCCTGATCTGAAGTCCTCGCATTTCTTTTGCTGGACCTTATTGGAGACACTGTCCCACCCTTAAGCATAGTAGCCTTCCACTGGCCAGAACCATCTGCTGCTAAACCACACTGTGAGAGCACTGCCACTGGTTTTTTCGTTGCATGTACAGCTGGTGGTGCTGATTGGGTACCTTTTTCTATGGACTGATTGACCCCAGAACCATCACCCTTTGTCTCAGGTAGTTGGTCCTTAGGAGCAGTCTCATCTACTGGACCCTCTTTTTTACCGTCCTCGTCCATTGGGTCACCTTTTTTCTCCCCCTCTGGATCCTCGTCTATGGTAGAGTCCATATCAATGACCTGGGGCTCACCATCAGACATCCCATCCTCCACACGGAATTGTAGCTCGTAAACATAGTCCCCAATCACTATATCCACAAAGTCAGGGATAAGGGCGGGGTCTAGCACGGCTACCTTCAACCTTGCCCGACCATATTTCTTAGTAAATTTTGTATCAACAGCACGGGAAACACCTAATATGGACCCAATCGCCCAAATGATAGGGAATTCCCGAAACTCTTTGGGTAAGCCACGAAATTGCACCCAAACCTTGTCAATTTCATACTTGTACACCTCATTCTCAACACCTTTCTCAAAGCGTATTTTTCCTTTGACAGACTTAGTGTCCATGGGACCCCAATTAACAACACAATCCAACAGATCGGATGATGGGAAATTAGTGACAAAGGAATCAATGCCTTTCTCCTTAATTTCCCATTTGTGTTTACCCGGTACTAATTTGTCCAGTTCCACTGCCAACTGATCAGCAGTAAGGGCACCTTCCAAAACACGCACCACAGCTGATTTTTCTTCTAAATTTATCTTGGGGTTCTCATCCATTGGAATAAAATAAAAGCCTAAGCCCTCAACCGCATAACCACAAGGAATAGCAGTAGTATTCATTTTCTTCATATTCGGGCAAAGTTTTGTCATATGGTCACCATAGCAAATTTCACAACACAGTACAGCAGTGCATTCAGATATGGTATGGCCTTTGGTATGGCAACGATAACAATATGGTTTACCCTTGCCTTTTGGTTTTCCTTGGTTGGCAGATTCTGGCGCATCATTAGTAGGGTTAGCACTTGGTGGAACAGTGCTCTGAGTACCTTCCAGTGTTGCCGATGTTGTTGCCGACGTCGTAGTTGACCCATGTGCCTGCGATGCAGCCCCGAAGCCGGGTGCTTGAGCAGCACCTTGGGGCTGTCCCGCTGTCGCCATTGCCTTCCCACGTCCCACATCGCCTCCTTCATCTGCAGCCCCTTGGATGCCACCGGAAGCAGCAGCGATGGGCTGTCCTCCATGCAAGGTTGCGTGAGATGCCATCGGCGCCCCCCCATGAGGGTTTGGAGGGGGAGCTTGGCCTCCCAACGCGCCTAGCGCCATGATGTGCTGCTGTGGAGGAGGCACCATGAGGTGCTGCTGTGGAGGTGGCGCAGCCGGCTGATGGTGATGACGCCGCCCAGTGTTCCATCCAGCACGTCCCCGTCTTCCATTGAAACCATCCCCATATTGCCTTCCTCCACGGTACATTTGATCACCGTAGCCATAGCCACCTTGGCCGCCGAAACCACGACCACGTCCTCGTGGGAAGAAGTGGTCGCGGCCGCGGCCACGGCCTCCATAGCCTGGTTCGAAGCCGCCTGGATGGAAGCCGGGATTGAACCCTGTCCCTCTGCCGCCACCACGTCCACCAAAACCTCCTCCGTCTCCCCGACCTTGCGCCGCCATTGCCCGGCCCTCCCTGACGACCTCAGTGAAAGAGCGTGGCGGCGGCTGCCTTGAGGATCGATGGGATCGGTGATGCGTGCCTGTGCGAGCAAAGAGGGCGCAGAGGCCTTTGGTGGGCCGGAAAAACTTGCCCGACCCAAGTCGAACACGATCCGGAATTCCAGTTACGAGCCGATCCACTCTCGTGGCCGTAACACGCGCTGCGGCAACCGCATCACACGCGACGCCTGCTGCTTGTGCGCCAATTAACGGCGGAAAAGTAGGATCTGACTCCTGGACACCCGATCGCTCCAGCATCTTTGAAACATTCGAATTTTGAATGTTCCGCGCTTTTGAACATACCGGAGAACTCACCGGTGACTGAGATCGATCAGGGGCGCCACACTCGATTGTGTGAATCGGCAGTGACCCCTTGATCAAATTGGATCTAGCCCCTCGGTATGAATTACCCGATTTTCGGCTTGAATTACCACTCTGGTACGCAGCCATGGCAAGAGCATCTCCAAAAGTTCTAGGTGGAGATATGCGTGGGGATGGCAGAGGACCTTGCCATGGCGCACCATGAAGTTTTCTATCAACCATCGTGGAG
>JADLZL010002848.1:600000-862106 GCA_015844335.1 Chrysopogon serrulatus
CGTATAAGCTCCAGCCATAGAGTAAGGCTACTGGCAGCTAAGTACTAATTTGGCTTTGAGCAAAGCTTGTTCGCACAAAACTTGCAATTCAAGGCATAGTCCATTGTTCCAGTTGTGGATAAGTGTAACTTAAAGTTCTAAGCAGAAGTTCAACTTAACAGTCTCTACCGAAACACTGGTATATCAAACAGTAGTGAGAACAGGCATATTTCTAAATGGGTATTTGAGATCTAGTAGGGGATTGTAGGAATTTATGTATATGGGCTTGGCCCAATAATAATTCAGAAATTCCTAATAAATCTCAAAAACCTAATATTTGTGTTCCCTAATAGGCTTTATTGTTTAAGCCCAAGAGAAGAGGTGGAAAGGTACAACATCAATAGTACCATATTGCTAGTTGATGTGAAAGCACAGGATTTTTCTCCATATATATGTGCCAAGCCTTATGGGAAAAGACACACCAAAAACTATAAATTAAGAGTTTCAATTTGAAAATCCTAAAGTAGTAAATCAATATTTTCCAATTCTCGCTACTGCGGCGCCGTCGCTGAGTCTCCAACCCGATCGTTCGCGTGTACTAGCGATCGGGTGAGCAGGTGTCCGGAACCGTCGTCTTTGCGATCCTACACTGGAAGAAGGCGAATAAGGTTTTTGGGAAACGCTCTTCACGCGACTGCTCCCAATTTTCATCACGGCTCATCTACTATTGAGGACAAGAGGCGCTACGTCTCAGCGTCGTCTTCATCGTCAGCTTCTTCAAGCTCTCCCACCACCGCTGATCGATGACAGCGACAGCGACCTGGAGGATCTTGACTTCGCCTTTGGGAACCTTTCTATCATGCTGTCATCTATGAACAACAGGTATTATTCCCGTGATCTAATTTTATTGTCCATATTGTCCAATATGTTCAATCTATCGGGTGTGCTAGTTGTGCTTACACCTATTGCTATGATCATGCTATGTTTGCTTACACCTATTGCTATGATCATGCTATGTTTGATATGTTATATGATATTGAATCATGCCATAATCTATGATATGAGTTTGTATCATGCAAGTTTGTTTAACATGCTTAATCTAGTTGTTCAGTTCATCATGATTTATTTTATGGAATTAATCTAAAAATTACCTAATATTTCAACATACCAAACAATATGCATTCAGCTTCAGCGATTTTTCAACAGCAAATGGAGGTAAGTAATTGGACTGAGTTTTGGTATTTCTTACCGAAAATAGCCAAATCCGCAAGCGCACGGAATTACCATCGTAGCACTTCACCCGGTGATAGACAGGGTATCATAATCTCACGAAGAACGGTTGTGTCTAGTCAACTAGCTTAGTCCGCCCTGGTGGGTTGAAGAAAAGAGATCCTGGGTAGTGAGGTTTTCCTACGATTTAGATTCTCTACTTGAAGATAATCTTACTTACTACACTCTTGTTTCGGACACCAGATCACACCTAGTTTGCTAAGTGATGCCAGCTAACAACTCTACGCCACACCCGAACGTGGGGGAATACAAAGGATGTTAGGGCTATCACCACCTAACACCTACCCCTCACCTGTGGAGTGTGAGGCAAACGAGGGTAACCTATAACTTAGACACCACGTCTACGTTATCGATTACTATTCTAGCGTCGGCCAGGAACATCCGTCTTTATCAGGAGTCCTCTATTAGAACATCCGCTACTAAGACAAGTAACAGACAACGAACCCGCAAGAATGTAATATGTAAGAGAATACGAAATAGAGACTCACCACCGTAGTAGAACACGGACCTTATACTCCAAGCAGTATATGGCCGTAGAGGTACACGTCGAGGGGGAGCCGACACATCCGGCACTCCGCCTCCTCAACCAAGAGAAGCCGGATCCGAGACAAGAGATGGCGGACATGCCCGAACCTTCTCTTCTTTCCCTCTCTCACTCCCTACACTATACTAGCTAGGCTAGGATGGAATTTGAGCTTGGCTCTCTTCTTCTTCTCCACTTGAATTGTATGTGTTGAGAGGGAGTAGGGCCTCCTTATATAGCACCATGGAGATCGATTTGGAGGGGTATTGATCATAATAACCATCATGAACCGCCTCTGGGTGCCATCAATGTACTGCCAGAGAAAGGTCGGCCAGAGAGGCGGTTAGGGGGGTGCAGGCGCACCCTGGTGCGGACACACCGGGGGGAGGCACTGGTGGCCCCCTTGCCTTTCTCTCGGTCGGTTCTTTGGTTGGCCTGGATGCCTGCCACGTGTGGTGTTTGGCCCAATTCTGTAGATGGGGGAGGTTCTCTTGTATTTGCCTTTGTCCTTGGGCCGGTTTTCTAGATTTTTGATATGCTTTTGGCCCATCTTGATCTCTTTTCATGGTTATCCTACAAAACAAGTGCACTCACCAAAACTATAGAATTTGTTAGTGTATACACCCTATATTCTAGTTATGGTGGTGTTTCTTCTGTCTTTTGAGTGTATGTTGGCGGTATATGATGTGAGTTAAGAACCGTCAATACTGAGTTACATGAACGAAAGGAACATCAGACATCTGAAGGAAGCAGAACTGAGAAAGCGTACCTAGGAATGATACTTCCTTTTTATATACTGCAGCAGTAGCTTGACGGAGACGACCACTGATGGCACGGCGGTTGCAGACCCGAGATGGCGTTGGCTGATTCGGCGCGTTGGTGATTGGTCGCTGGCTGCTCAGTGCGTCAAGGCACGGACGTGGGGATGACGGCAGCGATGGCGGCTGCTCGCAGATAGGAAGAGGTACAGGGAGGCGAGGAGGCGAGCCGGGGGGATGCGCGCCGTTGGCCGGGGCAGCATTCCCACCCGCTGTAGCTGCGGCGGCGCCGCCGTGCAGCCGATACAGGCGCAGCGGGCGAGGCTGCACGCAGGGGCAAAGGGAGATAGGAAGGCCGGGGCGCATAGATGGACAGGGGGCGGCGGCGGCGGCGGCGGTCGCCCGGACCTGCGCGGCGGGCGGCGGTGGTGCCGTGGCAGCAGACACCGGTGTGGGCGGCGTGTGGTTGTGCGTACAGGTGAAGAGGTGTTTTCTTTCTGTTGACCGTCCTTTTTTTCTTTCCTCTGTCCGCTTCTTTTATGATGGGCTGGGAACGGTGCTCTTCTGATGGGCTGGAAAGTGCTGGAAGGGACCAACGTGGGCTGCACGCTGAAGGGTGAGGAAAGAAACAACGCGTGGGTTGCTGAACGATGAGATATATGTGTCAAGAAATAAGGGTAATGGTTAGATTAATTCCTTAGTTTATCCATTGGCTAGTTATGATTATGACTAGAAAGTGCTTTGATGTTTATCTATTATTTATGATGCTTGATTACATTTATCACCTATATTTATCCATATTTATTTTGTGACCTCTACCTGTTATGAGTAGAGTAAATGACATTGATAATATCACTTATTCATCATATATAGTTGTTATCAATGTAATAGATTACAGTTTATCCAGTCCTTTTTAGTGGTATAAATATAAATCGACAACCTGATAGTACTCTAGGTAAAATGCTATAATGGTATAATTATCTGTTCGCTTGTATAATTATTCTTAGTTTATATCTATATTTATGTCTAGTCAAATAGAATGATATATATAATAAACCTATATTTATCCTTAGCATATATAATTAAGGATGACAACCTAATTTATGCTTAGGGTTGTTGGTGTTAGATAACTGGCTAGTTGCTAATGACAAGTTAATTCAGTATCATGTGTTTCTAATCTCGTTAAGAAGTAATGACATTAGAAATACCAACAGTCGGCATCCATGGTGGATCATATCTGAATCTCTGATATTAGTTGTAACACATGCGGCAGGGTGGGTGGATTGGGCTAGTGGATTTGAGGGAGAGAAGAAAGGAGAGGGCGGCCGCGCCTTCCCTAGGGGGTGGCGCGGCGATGGCGCAGGAGGAGGTGACGGTGTAAGGAGGGAGGAGGAGAGAGAAGAGAGCCGAGAGAATAGGAATAATGGGACATGCCCAATTACTTTCTTAATAGATTGAATTACAATCACTTCATATTTATAGTCCCGAGTGGACTCTAAAAGATAAGGAACCTTATTGACCGGATCCTTTCTTCTTACAATTTACCTAATATCTCCAAAATATATCTAATAAATATTAATTAAGATAACTGCACACAGAGGTAGGCCCGCAGGAGAGGGGCACGTAAATGTAAGTCACCTAAGTTTTAGCTATGTCAACTTGTCAAGCATCACGTAATGTTCTCTCTTTAAAAATAAGTCACCTAAGTTTTCGCCTAGAAAAAATAATGTTTTAATTTTTAGGGTGGAATGGAACCCGGGAGGAGGGGGTGTCCCAGAACATTTTGAGTGGATATGAACCGCATTCTTTGATGAGTAAAATGCACCGCAAGTCCATGAACTTGCGTGGGTGTGTCATATAGGTCCATGGACTTGCAAAACGCGTTTTTGGGCCCTTCAACTTGCGCGGGTGTGTCATATAGGTCCATGGACTTGCAAAACGCATTTTTAAGCCCTTTAACTTGCGTGGGTGTGTCATATAGGTCTACTTTTCGTTTGTTAGCACATGGCCTGGCCAGCGTGGACAAATCAAAAGGCCAAACCTGGCTCACGTGCACCTGTTAGTTCATGTGTGATGTATTATTTTCCTTGCTGGTTGCTGTTAGAAAGCACCAAAATTGTGTATCTACACATTTTCTTCACACGGATCAGTGTTTCTCGTAAACATATTATCAGTGCAGATTCTCATAAATATATTTGTTGCAAATTGTCATGACTACTATTCGTGCAAGTTCTCAAATTATCATAATTATTTATTGCAAATGTGAGAACTCTGGGCTAGTGCTAATTATGGTAACCGTATATACAGATTATCGTATATTTTCTTTATCGTAAATGATCTAGACATTATAGTAACTAGTTAACAGGAACCATTGGAAGTATCGTAACAATATATTTTGTATGCGCCTAGAACATTTGTGTGCTAATTATAGTAACTTGAATAAGGGGAGAAAAGAAGCGCACACAAGTTAAACAAATAGCACTATCTACTACGACTGTTTCTATATATATGACAGCAAGCACCACGTACCGGTCCGGCGGAGGACACTCGATCTAACGATCTCTTTGGCAGGCAATGGATATGCATGGGCGACGGCGACGTCAAGATTCAGAGGAGAAAGCACACGATCGAGAAATGGAGTTTTGATCAGTACGGTGTGCGTGCTTGGACAGCTAAGGGCAACATGCACGCTGCATGCCCGTCTACGGAAATCCTACCTGATTAAGCCACTATAATACTACTACTGTAGATGATCGATGTCGCGAGCAGAGCAGGTAGCCTTGGTTTGCTCCACGGAGGATCGAGTCGCTGTCCTGCTTGACCTGCTGCATAGCCGCTTCTTTGTTCAACATTGCATGCATGGCACTGTTCACGGGTTTGTCCACGCTGGCTTGGTAAAAATGTGCTGACAAAGGAAAAGTGGACCTACATGACACACCCGCGCAAGTTGAAGGGCTCAAAAACGCGTTTTGCAAGTCCATGGACCTATATGACACACCCGCGCAAGTTGAAGGGTCCAAAAACGCGTTTTGCAAGTCCATGAACCTATATGACACACCCATGCAAGTTCATAGACCTGCGGTGCATTTTACTCTTCTTTGATTATCTTTAGTTACTAAAAAATTTGTGACGCATTTCAAAATAGACCTAGGCACTACTACACAAATTTTTTTTGCAAGGCACTTCAAAATTTACCTTGAAAGCAGTTTTGCCTGATAACAGCCTCGGTTAATCAGTTTCAACTTAACCTATGCCACCGGTGTAGCAACCGCCTC
Organism: Chrysopogon serrulatus; assembly: GCA_015844335.1. Taxonomy (NCBI): domain Eukaryota; kingdom Viridiplantae; phylum Streptophyta; class Magnoliopsida; order Poales; family Poaceae; genus Chrysopogon; species Chrysopogon serrulatus. The sequence goes on from JADLZL010002848.1 coordinate 605,826, forward strand.
GGTTAATAGATTAACCGAGGCGGTTTTGTTAACCAAGGCGGGCCTCTAAGGATAATGACCTTGATTAACATATATTAACCGAGACGGTTGGCCAACTGCATCGGTTAAGGCCACGATTAACCGTGAACTTATGTTCGAGGAGATTAGTAAAACCGCCTCGGTTAACCTATTTTAACCACCTTGGTTAAGTTTTCTAGAGAAATGAGGAGGTGTGAAGAAATTCCAACCGCCTTGGCTAATGCCTCTGATTAACCGAAACGGTTATTTGTTATTAACCGAGGATGTCACACTCAACCACCTCGCAAACTCTATTTACAGAGGCGGATGACCTCCTAGGAAAATGTTTTTTAGAGGCGGTCATATTAAGACAAGTGCCTCTATAAATCAATTTTTAGAGACTATAAGACCCGCCTCTAAAAATACCGAGGCCTAATAGGCCTAGACGAGGCCCAATAGCCATGTACATATAAAACACGAAGCTAGGGTTCCATTCAGTCATTTATCTTCTCTCTCCCTCAGCAGACCAATAAAAGCCCACAACGCATCACTCTCCCATACGGTGAGCCCCTTCCTTTATCTCCCTCGAGCACTCCCCCTCCCCTACTTCATCCCACCTTCACCCTAACACAGTGGCACACCTCTCTCTTCACCTAGCGGTAGCGCAGGTGCGCGGTCGGTAGCCTCCGGCGACCGGCGTGCGTGGTTCTTCGGTGACAGTGGGGGCACTCACTCCAATAACAACACCGGCAACGCTCCTCCCCCACTTCAACGGTGACGGTAGTGCTCCCCATAACCCTAGCCACGACACAGCTGGCAGATCTAGGCTTTCCAGTTCTAGTCTAGGCGGCGAGGCCGTGGGGCAATGGGCCTCCTCCCCAGGCAAGATTCAACGGTGGCGGGGGCGAGCCCTCTCTCTCCTTCCTCAAGCGATAGTGCAGCATGGGGACACTGGATCTGGCGGCGGCTCGACATAGAGGGAGCAATGGTGGCGGCGACGACACATGGATGGACTCTATGGGCCCATGGATGGGCTCGTTGGGCCTGTCCGTAGATTTTCTATTTTTTGTGTTTTCAATTTGATTTACTGAGGCGGGTAGGAAAACCACCTCGATTAAGTTCAAGATTAACTATGACCTTTAATCCGAGGTGGTTGCAAAAACCGCATCGGTTAATGTTTTTTGTCCGCCTGGGTTAAGATTTGTATAGTAGTGTTTGATTATTAACAGTACTTAAACAACTTATACGCTCATAGAAATATATCTTTTTCAAAATTGATAATTAGCATATATATTCTTTTTCTAGCGGAATTAGCATATATTCTTGTGATGCCGACAATGGCCGATTATTACCGTCCCCGGAACTTGCTGGAATTGTGAATAAAGGCCGAAAGGCCGGGTACCAAATAATACGTGTGGTTCTGCTCTTTGGCGAAGACTCTTCCAAGGAAAAGTTGCACCAAGTCATCGGCCAAAGAAGGGAGGATCACGGACGTCGGAATTAAGATCCTTCCACGTTGAACGCCCTTTTCAACGTCCGCGGTCTTCCCCATGACCCAACCAAGAACAAGATGGAGAGCAGTGAGAAAGTGACCAGATCAGCGCAGCATGACATATACAATTAATAAGCTTATATATTATTATTTACTACTACTACTACTAGTAGTAGTAATCGGTATGACCAATGACCCGTTCCGCTTTCTCACTGCATACAGTGAGTCGTCCCCCCTGGCCGTGTACGTACGTACCACGTTGTTTCCTTCTATATACTCACTCTCTTGCCATGGCATGAAACACAGATCCTTGCTTTGGAGCTACTATATAGTTAAGCTCCGAGGCTAGCTCTCCGATCGACACAGATAGATAGATAATACCAAGCCTAGCGATAGGTACGGTAGCTACCGCACACAATCAGAGACGATAGATGCACGTCCTTGCAGCCCACCCAGCAGCAGCTCCTCAACTCGCGCTTCTTGCTGGCGTTCTTGACCACCGCTACAGCACAAAGGAGCTGAGACCGACCATGGACGACGTGCTGCGGCAGATCGACGAGGGGTTCCGTCTCGCCAGGGAGCTAATGGAGGAGCTCCAGGCTGCCCAGAATGAGCCGACCTACCTCGCCGACCGCTGCCATGGCATTGTCCAAGCCTACGTCGCGGCCATCCGCATGCTTCACCCGCACGGTGGCACAGAAGCCGCGTCGTCCCCACCACTGCTTCGGCCTCCTCCTCCTCCTCCACACTTGGGCGGCGATGGTAGTGGGAGCAGATACGGAGACGTCATCCCACGGCTGGACCACATCCTCCGTCCGTTCCTCGGCGATGCTCCTTCTCCTTCGGCTCCGTCGTCGTCGTTCCCGCAGAACCTGGGGCGCCTGCTAGCAGAGTCGTCGTTCATCAATACGACGCCCGTCGTCGACGCGTTCGTTGCCGGCACATCCTCGGGCGGCCCGGTGAGACGGCAGGCTTCGTCGTCGCGGTCGTCACCGCCGGTCCCGCCGCGGCAGCAGCACAGGAAGAGGTATTCGTTCGTTCGAATTCTTTTCCCGGCTTGACGTACGTTAGGGTTCTGCTGGGCGGGCCTGTTCGTTAATTTTTGGCGGTCAAGAGTTCAAACCCGGTCTGACGGGGACCCTTTACCACGTCATTGCACGGAATTTTCCACGCATGCACCTGGTTTTTGATTGCGACGCCCCCTGCGTGCCGAGTCACGCGGCGTTATACACAAGGTACACGAGGGTTTACCTGGGATTAATGGGTGCTGTTGCTTTGTTAGCCAGAGAAGAGTTGTTGATGGTAACGTTATCAGGTCTTATATTTCTCTAACTTCTGCGAAAGAGACAGGTGAACTAGTACTAATTAAAATCATTTTTGTTCAACTTGGTGATTCTTATTAATTTTAGGAGAGAGAGTGGTGAGAGGATGACAATAATGGTGCCGGTACAACGGATGGGCAATACAGATCTACCACCAGACGATGGCTACACTTGGCGCAAGTATGGCCAGAAGGATATACTGGGGTCTAGATTTCCAAGGTAATTCAATTATGTTTCGACTCCAAGTAGAAATTTACTTTGTTAATAATTTGTTAAATTCTTTAGAAACATATTGAAAATCTTTCAATTACCTTACTATTAGTTGATGAGACAAACAGAGAGAATCATGTTGTTATAAATCAAAATATTGTTGCCAATCGTCTACATATAGTATAATAAAGCTAACTTATATGATACTTCAAGTAGCTGGGACGCTGGGTTTACAAGGATTTCGTATAGTACTTATCTGCTAAGCTCTGTTGCCTTCGGTCACGAGATTTAAGTCAGTAAGCATGCATCCACACCATTTCCTATATGTTCGCATGGTTGTGGGTCGTCATTCACATTTGACTTCATTTTGCCTTAATTGCTTCACACTTTTTTCCTGCTTTCTCACGGTAAAAACCAACATCAGTGGATCTAAGCGGGTTCGAAAGTCCAATTATATTACAGTATATTAACTGTCGTAGCACATATATTGTTTGGTTTTGTTATCTTACTTTCACCTGGCTAGTTTGTATATCCTGCTTCAATGTGTGCAATCAAGAAATTGATTAGACGACAGAAGAAATCATAACATAAAGTAGTGTGAATGGCTTGCTAGTTTCCAACGACGACAATTTCGCATGGTGGAAACACACACCATATCTAGACTAGATATTTGCCTTTTAGTGTCTACTCAGAGAGACTTCAAAGATTTTATATTTTTTTTAAAAAAGACTTTATATTCTACAAATATTGATTTTAGTGAAGAAACCATTGGATAAAATGTAAAGAGTGAGGATGACTCTGCATAAGGCACGAGTTTTCACGGGAAGTTAGTTTGCACTAGATACATTCCTAATATTTAAAGGGGTAACAGAAATTATTTACGTTGTTGGCGGGCCCATGGCCGCTACTAGCTACCCGTGATTCTACCACTGGATTCTTGGAGGATCTTTAACAATTTTAAAAAATTAGAAATATGGCATACCTATCTTTCGCAATTTTCTCAAATATTCTGACATACATGTAGAAAAATCATTTGCTCATGTAGAAAAATCATTTGCTCTTGCGACATTCTAAAATGCCAGTAAAATAGAGTGTTCCCTCCATCTTTTAATATACACAGTATCTTAACATTCATATTTTATATCAAATTCTAAGTGATGTAACCTCCAAGTTTGAAAAGACAATATTCACTAGGAGAGATCCATATATCAGAGATCCATAAATCACTATTGGATCTAAACATGGCATCACTGCCGAAATTCATCCAGCAGAGTGTAATCAGCATTGATATACCTATCACTGCCAATTTTAGATCTAGCACCAGTTTTAGACCTAGCAAAGGTACGGTGTCCATTTTCACAAAAGAAAAGAAAAAAAGAGAGAGCATACCACTGCACCAGTTAGTGCCACCTACAGGGAGCACCACCCACGCCAATGATCTGGTAGTAGCGCCAGCTGCGCTTGAGTAAGGGGAGGGGAGAAAGAGAGTGGAGGTTGTAGAAGAGTAAGAGATAGAGAGGAAAAAGAAAGGATAAGGCTATAGGGATGTAGTGTCATGAGTTAGTAAATCGTGTTGTATTCGAGAAAAAAAAAAAGTTAGTAAATCGTGTTCAATATAAAAAAAATCAGGTCCAAGAACTAGAGATCACTACTAGTTATTAATACAACTCGACAGAGAACATATCACTGCAACTGGTTTTATACTTTTGCTAAACCAGCAATGATACCTTTATCACTGGTGGTTTTATTTCTTCGGTCAAGATGCGCCAAAAGGGATTTATGGTTTATCACCAATATAAATATGTAATCACAATATTGATCTCCCTCGAGATAGTAAGGGTGCGGATTTGGATCGGATGGAGTCTATAGGCACCTAAAATCGAAACCCAAAATTGAAATACGAAACCGCACCAGACACCAATTCGAATGAAAATCCGTCCCCAAAACCAAAACTGTGGATTAACTAAAACCCGACAAATTAACCAAAACCTGAGAGTATTACAATAAATCAATAAAGACAATAATTTAAAATATGATAAATTAGCAAAGTAGCTTGCCAGTGAATATTTATGAATTTTCCCAAGCAGATATAGACTATGGAAGTCCTAGCAAGTAGCCAGCAATGTACAAAAATATAAGAGATGATGCTAAATATAGTTAGAGTTTTTAATTGGACTTTTATTGGGCTGAATGTTTGGAGCCCCAATAGAGCTCCACATGCCAATTTAAGAATCTGCACCAAAACCACAGTATTTCGGATATCCGAACCTGCAAAACCGTGGCTAGAAACTAGCAACCAAAACCGAAAACCGCAAACCCGAAATCCACGGATATCCACACCGAACTCGATCTGCTGCCATTCTTAGATCTCCCCACCATCAAGAAAGGGTTATATCTCATTATATGTTTTAGAATTCTTTTTTAGAGTTATCAGAAATCAACCCAAGTCTTATAGCAATGCTAAAGATCAGCAAAATAAATAGTTTACAACCGTTGGATGACAACGTATCTCTTGGTAAGCTTCTGAAAGAAAGGATAACACTACGCTTCCTAGCCTTACAGCTACAAACCACCTTACATCAACAAAATAAAAACTCGAACTCAAGATTAGATTTCAGAAAACTTGAGACCCAACTTGGACAGGTTGAGCCACTTAACAGGGGCAGGGAGGAGACTGCCTCCTCCAAGGTTGCCTCGTACGTAGCATAGAATATCTTGAAGTTCAGCAGGGATGACGCCATCCTTCCATTCCCCGGCATTCTCATACATGAACTTTTGCCACTCTTGTCCTCCACACTTGTCTTGCTGGACAGGGAGCCCAGGACTTCATCTCCTTTAGCTTTTCGGCCTACTCTTTGTTTTTGCTTGGCCGGACAGAGCATAGCAATGCAACCAGCCTTGACACATGCTTGCAATCCTCATCTGAAAACAAAGACCATTAATTTTTATTTTCCACAATCTCCACGGTAGTAGAGCTAAACATATTCAAAACACAAAATCTTGTATAACTCGGCCAAAGCTGTCTAATCTAATGAACAGAAAGTCCTTACAACAATTTCTATTCAAGATTAAAGAAATAAAATACCATACTTAGCTTTGTGGGCTACTACACATTCTAAAAAGAAAGATGATGAATAGACTCCTCACAATAGAAGAAGCATGCAAGATCGTCTACTTTCCTCCACTTATTTCAATTGTCTCTAGTTAAAAGTTTGTTCCTCCAAAAGAGACCAAAAAAAAGAATGAGCTCTAGGGGGCAGCTTAATAATACTCTAGATAGCTGATACATGATGGGTCACCCATCTAAAGTTAATGATCCTATAAAGAAATTAGGAGTACTCGGTACTAGCGTCAAACATCCTGACTAAGAAATAAATCATTCTGTTCCAAAAAGTAGTGGAAGATGCCAGCTGGACCACCTCTAGTCACTTATCTCTATCTCTACTCTCTATCTCTACTCTACTCTACTCTATCTACTTTACTTCTACTCTACTCTATCTTCTATCTACTCTACCTAATACTAAAAAAGCAAAATTTCTGTCATAAAATCTTTCGTCTAACTAAGAGATCGACTCGAATACTATTTAGCCTTTTGTTTTTTTATCTAAAATTGAGTTTGATCCGAAAGTGTGTCCAAAACCCATGTAAAAAATACCGTACAGTGTTAGATGCGCCGGCAAAGAGAGGACGTCCCTCCCTATCTCTTCGGGCCCAAGCTCGTCAAGACAGTTAGCACCGTGCGTGACGAGAGTTCTTCGAGTGTCCACGAGTCAACGGGTGAGCGGAGCAGCGGCGTCAGCAGTGGCTCAGTACACCATGACTCGAGGCCAATCCATCTCGGAAAGATATGATCGTATTCTGTGTTCCCTCTACGACGTTGCCTGCGCACACGGCCCCGCCGTCGGCTCTCTGGCTGAGCTGTCTCCGACAGAGATGGACGCAGGAGCTGCTGCTGTCCTGCGCCACTATCGCACACGCGCGCCACGATCGGAGCTCGCCGTGCTCTGTTTTGCTATGGCAACGAACATCCTCTGGCAGCACTGCCTTGAATGGATTCCTTATTAGCTTGATGATGTCAGCATGATGCCATCAATATGCAATTAAACAGCAGTTCCTTTTAAAAAAAAATAAACCTATATATATACCATATATATATATATATATATATATATATATATATATATATATATATATATATATATATATATATATCCCTCCCTCCGTATAGAAAATTAAAAGTCGTTTTGGACAAGGTCTGTGTCAAACATTAGGAACATAAATCATGAATAACTTTTAAGTTATTAAGTTTGAAAATGTGAAAATGATATGAATACATTTGTCTTGAAAATACTTTCATAAAAGTATAAGTATATTAGTTTGTGATGAATATTTTTAAAATAATATGAAATCAAAGTTATACTTTGGAAACCATGTCGTTGTCCTAAACGACTTAAATTACCAATATGGAGGGAGTACATTAAAATTAGGACATCTATCTCAATACACCTTCATCATGGAATATGTCCACGATGGACCACACCCACATCTCACCACCGGTCCAAAGCTGATGGACCACGCACTATTCGGTTATACTTATAAACTGACTCATAAGCCAAGTGAACAGGATGAAGTTTTCAAAATGTGCACGTGCATTTTACAATCTAGCCCCTGCACTTTTGTTAAATCTATACTCTACTGCTTTTTAGTAGATTTTCTTATACTCACTCCATCCAAATAAAAACAACATTTAGAATTATCTTAAGTCAAACTATAACATTTAGAATTATCTTAAGTCAAACTATTTTAGATTTTAATGTATTTAAGAAAAGAATATAAATATTATGACACCATGTTAACATTATTGTTCCACATAATTGTGGATGGTGAGGTACGGACGATGGTGATGTGATCTTTTGAATTGGATAAGAGTCTATGGATCTCTTGAGATATTGTTTTTTCCTATTATAACGCACAAGCATTTGAGTTATAGTAATCAATGATGGAAGGTGAGGTACGGATGAAGGTGAAGTGATCTTTTGAGTTGAATAAGAGTCTATAGGTCTTGTGACATTATTTTTTTCATTGCAACACATGGATATTTTTTTTAGTTAAGCTAAAAATCCAAGTTCCTACCAGGGTTCACCCTCCCGAAACTTATAACTTTTCTTCAATTTCCTTTCAAGCCATATGTAACCAATAAGTCTTGCTGCTGTAGTCCTATCTTTCATGAAAGAGGGAGTAGTACGTAGTTTCTTTTCCCAAGACACGTGGATGGTTTTTCACTAGTAGGGCGCATGAATGCATGATATACATATGCATATTTATTTAGTACTCCCCATTTTAAATTATAAGACTTTTTATCTTTTTTAGATATGTCATATTTACTGTATATAGATATATACTACATAATAATAAAAAAATTAAAAATATATCTAGAAAAGTCGTTAAAACATCTTACTCCCTCCGTCCCATTGAGAACGTTGCGCCGGGAAACGTGTTTGTGAGGGGGGCACGATTTTCCAACGACAAACTTCATGGGATAGAGGGAGTATATAATTTACATCGCATCTAGTAATACAGTAATATATATGTAAATGCATCTCAGCTCAGATCATCTCGAATAATTTTGCATGTATGGCTATATGTGTATATGTAATTAATATATACTTGTATGTAGTGTAGCATTATTGTTCCTGTCATTTGATTTGCAATTTTGAATGTTGCTATATATCGGCAGGAGCTACTACAGGTGCACTCACAAGAACTACTACGGGTGCGAGGCGAAGAAGAAGGTGCAGCGCCTAGACGACGACCCATTCACGTACGAGGTCACCTACTGCGGCAACCACACCTGCCTCACCTCCACGATGCCGCTCCTCACCCTCCCAGCAGGCCACGCTACTGCGGCCTCAACTGCCGCCAACATGTTAACCAACTCCCCGACTGGTTCAGCAACAGTCCTCGCTGCCGGCCAGGACCTGTTCATGTCGGCTGCTGAGCATCCTGCACCAGCGCTGTCCACGGCCATCCAGCTCGGCGTCAGCTGGATGCCATCAACCCTCGTTGGCTCCAGTGCCGGCGAGGGAAGCAGCGCTCAGGTGAACATGCCGGCCGCCTCAGGAAGGGACACCACCGAATACCCGATTATGGACCTCGCCGATGCCATGTTCAACTCTGGCAGCAGCGGAGGGAGCAGCATGGACGCCATCTTCCCTGCTCATCACGATCGACGTGATACCTAGATCCATGTGGATCGATCCTTGATTCCAGTTTTGATCATTCAATTCATGACCGTTTAACATCTTCGTACAACAACCATGTAGGTGTAGGCATGGAATATATATAAGTTCAAGTTTGTTCTTCGATCTTTAGCCACATAAATCACTAGATAGATTAGTTCGCGGCTAAGCCGTGCTAAGGAAGGTGCTCACAGATAATAGGTATTGAAAGAGTCAGTGTACAGGACATGTGTCAGCCCCACTTTGTACATTGTAAAAATCAAGGGTATTTGTTTTTGTATAACTCTTAGATTTATATGTTTGTTAAAGGTCGAACATGAGATATATAATTTTACTAGAAAACCCTTTGTGTGAAAAAATTACGGAAGCCAAGCCGCGATCTTCCCTGTATGAGGATATTTTACAAAAGACGATTTATCATATATATTTACATGATGAACAGACTATAGATCTATAGAAAACAAATCCTCTAATTAACATAACTCGAATCGTGGGCTCTCGCTCTAGACGTCCATGCAAGACTAACATTAGAATTCAGATCATATTACAATAAACTTCACCTTAAAATGAATTCCGTCCAGTGGCAAATGAAAGTATCATGAATCAGCTCACTTTTAATAATAAATAATCACCGACCCCAAAAGTCTCTATGTCTTAAATTATAATACCAACTAATTGGTCCACCTATCAATAGAATAATTCCATTGATGTATTAGCAAGCCATGTTTTTCGTCATGTCCATATCATACCTCACCCCAGCACTGCTTCTGCCCTCACCCATCGTCGGAGGATGTTGCCATTGGTGCAGCTTCCATGGCTGCCATGCACGTGGCTAGGGGCGGCATAGGCGACCTCCAACAAAGCCCCAAATACTCTTCACAAAATCATGCTAGCAATCATTGGTGCAGGAGGGGCTTCAATTCGGTTGAGAAACCCCCTCTAGACCCGGTATTCTAATTGGAACTACAATTCGAGACTAAAGGTCCTCTTTTAGTTTTGGTTTTTCAATCGGAATTGAATGGTCTCCTTTAGTCCCAGTTGGTTATATAAATTGGGACTAAAGGTGCTCAGTTAGTTTCTTTTTTTATTTTCTTTTGTTCTTTTTTTTTATATATTATATATATATATATATATATATACATATAGTTTTTCTTTTGTATTTCATGGATCAGTTCGTCCGGTTCATACGCCACAAGTCATATGTACCAATCATCATACTTTAAACAAGTTCATACATACTATAAAAATGTAAACAAAGTCATTACAAAACTTGGTGTCCATAGTTGTTCATGCACCACAATTTAGACATGCAAATATAATTTAAATGAAGTTTTTGAACCAAAGTTCATAACTAACGAACAGTTCCAAACCACTATGAAAGCATCTAGGCCCCTAGTGGGTTTCGGTGATTAATGACAACGTCAGATTATTATGACTAACGTGTGTTTTGCAGAAACTGTTTGAGTTAGGTCACGATAATGGTGATTGATTGGGCAATCAATGGTATTCATGCCCCGACGATCGAGATTGTTTTCGGTTTTCAAAGGATGGACGACAAGGTTAAGGACGGCTAGTTCTAAGTGTCGTTTGGCATTGGAGAGACACTTAGACTAGTTAGGACTTTGCTTTTACCTTTGGTCGTACTATTAAGAGGGGTTTGAATGGGTAACTTGACCTAGGTGAGTCTAGTGAGTTAGGTGTGGTGCACACTTGTTCATTCTAGTCCTGGTAGCCCTAGAATTGGCCCAAAGATCAGTAGAGTCGAAGCTATGCGAGAGGTCGCAAAAACGGAAGTGTTTCGAGCCATTTTGGCTTGACCGGACGCTGGCACATAACTGACCGGACGCGCGTCCGGTCAATGTATGTGAGGTGCCAGAGTGACCGGACCCTATCCCTGGCAGTGGACCGGACGCTCCGGTGCCATCAGCTCATGGTCTAGTGTGGACCAGACGCTGATCAGAACCGACCAGATGCTGGGATCAGGGCATCCGGTCACCCACCAGAGAGGTCCAGAATATCCAAAACTGGACCGGACGCGTCCGGTCAGTGTCCATCGGACTCTGACACGCATCCGATCAGTGTGACGTCCAGCAGGTACAGTTAGCCATTAACAAACGACCGGACACGTTCGGTCAACCTTAAAACTGTCTGAAATACCTCTTCGTGTGGGAATTTGTGTGGGGGGTATATATACTCCCTTACCTCATTCAATTGAGGTCTCTTGCTCATTGCTACTGCTGAAGAACACTTTGTGAGTGCTTGAGAGTGCAAGAGCCCTAGTAAGGTTGAGAGATTTGCTAATCCATGGCTTAGGACCTCATTAGTGGAAAGAGAGTAGCAAGTGTTCATCCACTCATCTCATTAGGCTAGTCTTGGTCAAGTGAGAGTTCTTGCTTGTTACTCTTGGTGATCGGCATCACCTAGACGGCTCGGTGGTGATTGGGAGCATGGTGATCATCCCGTGGTGATTGTGGATGGCCCATCTCCTATTGTGAGTGGTTTTGGGAATTCACCGCGTCAAAGTGATGAAGAATCATCCCGTAGAGAGCACTTGATCCTTGCGGATCAAGGGGAGCTACACCCTTGCGCGGGTGCTCCAACGAGGACTAGTGGAGAGTGCCGACTCTCCGATACCTCGAAAAAACATTGCCGTGTTCCTCTCCCTCTCTTTACTTTGAGCATTTATATTCTTGCTTTACTTGTTGTATTTACATTGCTAGAATTGCCATGCTAGAGTAGGGTTTGGAACCTAGGGAGCATAACTTTTGTGTCCTAGAGTCATAGAGAACACACTTAGGCACTAGGGGTGAAATGGGCTAAGCGTTAGGCTTTTACCGTTGTGATTAAATTTAGAAAAGCCCAATTCACCCCCCTCTTGGGCATCTTGATCCTTTCAATTAGTATCAGAGCCTCATGCTCTTGATTTAGGCTTGGCCGCCTAGAGAAAAGATGACCGGAGGGGATGGACCTCCTCACATATTCGAGGGCGATGACTTCCCTTATTGGAAGATTTGCATGGAGTCGTATCTTGAGGCCGTTAACCTTAACGCGCTTCGAGCCGCCACTCAAGGTTTCCCCAAACCTAAGGATGCTGCATGCCTCACACAAGATGAGGAAACCAATGAGAAGTGGAATACAAAGGCCAAAAACATCATCTTTAGAGGTCTTTGTAAAGAAGTGTTTAACCGGGTCCAGAACCACAAAAATGCCCATGATCTTTAGGAAAATATTTGTGCGCTCCATGAGGGAACCAAGAGTGACCGTGAGGAACGCTATTATCTTGTTATGCAAAAGCTTAATGCATTTGCCATGCTTCCTCATGAGAATGCTAATGAAATGTACTCTCGCTTGAATGTCATTGTAGAGGAGCTCAATGGACTTGGACTCACACAAATGTCACTATCCGATGTTGTGAGAAAGATCTTGTGTGTCCTTCCAATTGACAAGTATGGTCACATTGTCACCGTGCTCCATCAAGGTGATCTTTCCACCGTTACACCAACCCAAGTCTTGGGGAAGATCAATGCACATGAGATGTACATGCACATCACTCTGCAAGAAAGCTCTTCTTCCACTAAGAAGAAAGACTTGGCATTCAAGGCCAACCAAGAGAAAAAGAGTAAAGGCAAAGCAATTAAGATTGTTCTTGCAAGCTCAAGTGATTATGAAGATGATGATGCAAACATTGCACTCATAGTGAAGAAGACCACAAAGATGCTTAAGAAGCTTAACAAGAGTGGCATCAAGTTTGACTCCAAGAAGAAGTTCTTCACAAGTAGCAAGAGGAAGCCTATCTCCGAGATGGATTGCTACAATTGTGGTGAACTTGGCCATCTTGCTCATCAATGTCCAAAGCCTAAGAAAGACAAGTACAAGAACAAGCTCAAGGGCAAGAAGGATGATTCAAGTGATGATGATGATGAGAAGAAGAAAGATAAGCCATACAAGAAGAAAGATTGGAAGAAGAACAAGTTCCACAAGAAGAAGGGTGGCAAGGCTTACATCGTGGGTGATTGGCTCACCGACATTGAATCATCAAGTGGTGGATCATCCGACGATAGTGATGATGAGAAAGCGAAGGTGGCCGCTCTTATTATTGGGACTTCACTACCTCCACCGCCTTCACCACCATCATCCCCTACACACCTATGCCTTATGGCCAAAGGTGATCAGAAGGTACAAAACTCCAATGATGATAGTGATGATGATTATGGTAGTGATAGTGATAATGAATTTGAAGTACCTTCATATGATGAACTTGTCACCTTGTTTAATGATTACTCTAAAATTATTAGAAAGATAAGAGCTAAAAATGAAAAGCTAAAACTTGAGAATGAGTCTCTTCTTGCTAAATGTGACATAGACGAAAGAGCTAGTGATGAGCTTAGAGAAAAAAATATGGTTGTATCATCCTCACTCAAGGAGCTTAAACAATCCTTAAAAGAGCTTAGAGCAAAACATGATAAGCTTGAGGAGATACACAATGAGCTCAACACTAGATACAACTTACTTAAGGAAGAGTACACAACTCTCAAAGTTAACCATGACAACCTTATGCTTTCATATGATCTTTTATCTGATGAGACACATGATGCTACTAACAATATTGTTAAGATTGATATAGCCCCATCATGTGATGACTTGAATGTTGAGAGCATTGAGCAAGATTCTAGTGGCAAAGGCAAGTAAGTTGTAGTGGCCGAGCATTATGATGACTATATCAAGATCAAGCATGAGAATGCAAAGCTAAAGCAAGATCTTGAGAAGCTCGCATCCACCAACACTATTGTCATTGAGTCTCATGAATGCAACAGTGAGATTGACCGAGAGATTGAGTCACTCAAAGAGGAAATCAAGAGGCTAAACTTTGAGAAGAGTTGCGCATTTGGTGCTACAGAAGTTGATCATGATGTAGAAAAGCTAAAAGAGGAAAACAAACAACTTAAGTTAGAGAAGGATCACTTGAAAGTTGGATTGCAAAAGTTCTCTCGAGGCAATTATCTTCAAAGTGAGCTACTCATGAACACCGTCATGAAGATGGATAGAAGTGGTATTGGTTTCTTGGCTCAACAAGAGAAGAAAGTCAAAGCCCAACAATATCACAATCCAAAGCTCAAGCCAAAGAGATGCTTTGAGTGTGGTCAAGAAGGTCACTTTGCTCATGAGTGTGAAACTCCACCACCACAACCCTTGCCCAAGCATGCTAGACCCTTTGCATACAATGCTCATTACATCCCTAGAAAGAATGCAAATGGAAGAGTTGAGGTCATGTTCTTAGGTCCTCCCAACAAGAATAGGCCTAAATAAATTTGGTTGCAAAGTCTCTAGTTGAGAAAGTGAAGGGCCCCTCTCAAGTTTAGGTCTCTAAACATTAAGCTTGATTTTTCATGTGTGTAGGTGAACTACAAGACTGGTAGAAGTCATTGGGTTATTGATAGTGGTTGCACTCAACATATGACTGGTGATCCTCGTATGTGCACCTCACTAGATGAAGGAGTTGACAATCAAGAGAAGATTATATTTGGGGACAACTCAAAATGCAAAGTACAAGGGTTGGGGAAGATTGCTATATCAAATAATCATTCAATATCAAATGTGCTTCTTGTTGCATCATTGAGCTTCAACTTGCTATCCGTTGGTCAATTGTGTGATCTTGGATTTGAATGCTTATTCACCGAGAAGGAAGTGGTTGTGTCAATGAAAGATGATCATCAAGTGATTTTCAAGGGCTTTAGATACAACAATCTCTATCTAGTTGATTTCTCCTCCGAAGATGCAAACTTGAAGACTTGCTTATTCACGAAGACATCATTTGGTTGGTTATGGCATAGGAGGCTTGCTCATGTTGGAATGAACACTCTCAAGAAGCTTTTGAAGAAGGAAGTGGTTAGAGGGTTGAAGGATGTTGTATTTAAGAAGGATAAGCTTTGTAGTGCATGTCAAGCCGGTAAGCAAGTTGTCAACACTTATCCCTCCAAAGCATTCATGTCAACATCCAAAGTGCTTGAGCTACTTCAGATGGATTTATTTGGACCTATAACCTACAAGAGCTTTGGAGGCAACCTTTATTGTCTAGTAATTGTTGATGACTATTCAAGATACACATGGGTATTCTTTCTTCATGACAAATCTAAAGCCACTCCATCATTCAAGAAGTTTGCCAAGAGAGCACAAAATGAGTTTGAGACTAAGATCAAAAAGATAAGAAGTGACAATGGGAAAGAGTTTGACAACACAAACATTGAAAAGTATTGTGATGAAGTTGGGATCAAGCATGAAGTCTCTTCAACTTACACTCCGTAACAAAATGGTGTAGTAGAGAGAAAGAACCGGACATTAATCACCCTTGCAAGATGTTGGCATTTCTAACATCATTACTAAAAAGCAGAGATAAATCCTACCCCTAGCAACAACGCCAGAAATGGTCGGTATATAATTAACTTATCATTGGCAACTAGCCACTTCTTAATTACTAACATTCCTAAATATGAAGTAGGTTGTCATCCCTAATTATATTGCTAGGAAATTATTATAGATTTACATATACTAATGTGACTAGGCAGATTAATGAAGATATGGATATAATATAAATATAAACTAATGGGTTCTGTAAGCGGACAGATAATTATACCGTTGTAGCATTTTACCTAGGGAAGTCATCCAGATTGTCGATTTATAATTATACCACTGGGAAAGCTATGTAATAAACAGTAATCTATTATATTGATAAGAAACTATATAGGATGAATAAGTGATATTACCAATGTCATATACTCTACTCATAACAGGCAGAGGTCACAAGATAAATATGGATAAATATGGGTGATAGCATAATCATCAAGTATCATAATTAAGGATAATCATCAGAGCATCTTACTAGTCATAATCATAGTTAGCCACTGGATAAACTAGGGAGTTAGATCTAAGGTAAGTCTATAATTATATCAATGAATAACTCTAATTAGTGCAACTACATCTAGTAATCATCGCTAAGTCAACCCTAAATCATCATTGCATGTAAAGAGGCATCAACTAATGAGGGTATTAAGACACCAGGGTCACCTCCTTCGCGACCGTGCCCATGCTAGTCCTACATACGGGGGGTGGACTATAGAGGAACTAACGTAGCTGTCACCTACGCAGACTACCATACGTCCCGGCATGTCAGGGTGCACTCGCAGATAAACAAGACATCTAGACACCACGTCTACATATCGTCTATCATGTACAATTGGATAAACGCTACACGAGCAATTACATGAATTCAATAAGATCAAAGTAACTAAACTAGACATATAATCAAAGTAGACAATGACTATTGCAATTAAGAACATATGAATCTATTAAGAGTAAAGTCTTCCTAATCTAAATAATGAATACAATAAAGTAATTAAGAACTAGATCTATTACCGAACTCTCGCGCTCCAGACAGACGCCAGGGGCTCCAGATCCCGATGAAGAACTAGATCTCCTCTACTTCTAATCTAGCTAGCTAATCCTATGAACTAGAAGGCTCTTGATGAACTTGAAGGCTTCTTGATGCTTGATGGCTTGAGGCCTTGATGAATAATGAATTGGCTCCCTCCAGGGGGGTCTACCCATGTATTTATAGTCCGGTGGGATGCGCGTGCGCCGTAGGATCAAACCGACGTAACGAAGGGCCGAGATATATCGTGGGAGGCGGTCGAGGAACATTCCGAAGGGGAAGCAAACCCTAGAGGGGGGGGCGCCCGCCCGGTGGGGGCCGGGGCCGGCCCCCGGCGGCCCTGGCCCCCCGGCTCCTTCCGATGTCTTCTAGAGTCTTCCTGAGTCTTCCCGTGACGTCCTTCGTGGCATATAAGTTTCGTGGTTATTTTGCACTAGAATCCCTCTTTTTTAGCTTTTCTGAAAATCACCCTGGAAAATACAGAATATACAAAACTCGTGGAAATTGTCAGTTAAAACCCTAGACTAGTGTGTTTTCATGTTTTCCTTCGGGTATAAGGTCCCAGTAAAAGTTGACGTTAACGACCGTCAACACAAGAATAATGCTTGATGAGTACAACACACCGGAGAGGTTTTGGGCCAAAGCTATCAACACCGCATGCTATGCGGTCAATAGATTATTCCCTCACCGGTGGTTCAACAAGACTGCGTATGAGTTTCTCAACGGAAGAAGCCGGTATCTCTTTCTTCCGGGTGTTTAGTTGCAAATGCTACATCTACAAGAAGCGGCAACACCTAGGAAAGTTTCGAAGATGTTGTGATATTGGCTTTCTTGTTGGTTACTCATTGAAGTCCAAAGCATATCGAGTATTCAACCATGCCACTGGCTTGCTAGAGAAAACATATGATGTGGAGTTCAATTAATCTAACGGTTCCCAAGGAGCACATGAGAATCTTGATGATGTAGGTGATGAACCATTGAGGGAGGCTATGAAGAATATTCCAACCGGAGACATCAAGCCAAAGGAGGATGAAGATAAAGTACAAGTGATAGATCAACCCTCTTCATCCCATGTGCCACAAGATGATGATAAAGATGGGAGAAATCCAAATGAAGACACACATATCTCCCATGAAGAAAGAGTGGCACAAGCTCAAGATGTTGATGCTCCACAACCTCCTCCTCAAGTGGTTGATAGAAGGACAACTCCTCTACTCCAAGCACATCCACAAGATCTCATCATCAGAAGTCCGACAAGGGGTGTAATGACTCGCTCTCAAAAATATGCATCAGTTATTGAACATCACTATTTTGTCTCTTGCATTGAGCCCACTAGCATAGATGAAGCTCTTCAAGATCTGGATTGGGTGAATGCTGTGCACGAAGAATTGAACAACTTCACCCACAACCAAGTGTGGACACTTGAAGAGCGACCCAAAGGTGCAAGAGTCATTAGAACAAAGTGGGTGTTCCGCAACAAGCAAGATGATCAAGGTATGATCGTGAGGAACAAGGCAAGACTAGTGGCAAAGGGGTTCTCTCAAGTTGAAGGCTTGGATTTTGGAGAGACCATTGCACCGGTTGCAAGACTTGAAGCCATTTGTATCCTCCTTGCATATGCATCTAATCACAACATTAAACTCTTTCAGATGGATGTGAAAAGTGCATTTTTAAATGGCTTCATAAATGAACTAGTCTATGTTGATCAACCTCTTAGGTTTGAAGACCCTAGATATCCTAATCATGTTTATAGGTTATCCAAGGCATTATATGGGCTAAAGCAAGCCCCAAGAGCTTGGTATGAGCGCCTTTGAGACTTCCTTAGTGAGAAGGGCGTCAAGATTGGGACAGTGGATTCCACACTATTCACCAAGAAGCTTAATGGAGATATCTTCATTTGTGAAGTCTATGTTGATGATATCATATTTGGCTCAACAAATGAAGACTATTGCAAAGAGTTTGGTGATTTGATGTCGAAGGAATTCGAGATGTCTATGATTGGGGAGCTTACATTCTTTCTTGGCTTTCAAGTGAAGCAAATGAGAGAAGGGAATTTCATCTCTTAAGAAAGTATACCAAGGATCTTCTCAAGAGGTTTAATATGGATGCATGTAAGCCCATCAAGACTCCAATGTCATCCAATGGACATCTCGACCTAGATGAGGGAGGTAACCCGGTTGACCAAACTCTCTACCGTTCTATGATTGGTAGTTTGTTATACTTGACCGCATCTAGGCCCGATATCATGTTTAGTGTGTGTATATATGCTAGATTCCAAGATAACCCTAAGGAGGCTCACTTAGTTGCCGTGAAAAGAATCCTTAGGTACCTTAAGCACACACCAAGTATTGGCCTTTGGTATTCCAAAGGAGCTAGTTTTAACCTTGTGGGCTATTCCGATTCAGATTATACCGGTTGCAAAATTGATAGGAAAAGCACATTTGGAGGGTGCCATTTGCTTGGTAGATCACTAGTCTCTTGGTCCTCAAAGAAACAAAATAGTGTGGCATTGTCAACCGCCGAGGCGGAGTACATAGCCGCGGGAGCTTGTTGTGCACAAATCCTTTATATGATGCAAACCCTTTTAGACTATGGTGTAGTTCTAAAAGGTGTACCTTTGTTGTGTGATAATGAGAGTGCCATAAAACTTGCTAATAACCTGGTTCAACATCTCACACCAAGCACATCGATATCCGTCATCACTTCCTTAGAGATTATGTTGCAAAAGGAGGTATATCTTTAGAGGGAGTAAGGACGGAAGATCAATTAGCGGATATCTTCACAAAACTTTTAGATGAAGCACGGCTTTGCAAGTTGAGGAATGAGCTTAATGTTCTTGATCTAGGTAACTTCACTAAAAGATGAGCTTGTGTTGTCGGTTGCATTGTATTTGTAATATAAACATGTTTAAATTTATGATTTGCACGTAGAGCTTGACTAACTTGGTTAAGATAATCGCCCCAAAGCGTGTGAAGAAGCTTAACCAAGGACAAACTTGACAAGCGACTAGATTCAAATCCAAGTATTGCATTGCATATGCATGTATGTTTGTTTTGTCGTTTCTTTTTGGTTAAATTTGAGGATCCGCTGTGTTCGTCCACCGATAGGGGGAGCATTCGATGCTTCTATTGGTTACATACCCTATTTGGTGGCCATACGATGTCTCCCTGTTCGTTCTATCACCTATTTTCACTAAAATGCATATAGCCTAAGGCAAAATATTTTCAAATTTGAGGGTTTGAGAGAGACATCCCACACTAGTCCCAATTTGGTTTTTATTTGGATCTTACAAAGTTGGGAAAGTTCGGTGCGAAGAAATCAGCAAGAAACAACACTCAGAGGTGCACCGGACGC
Source organism: Chrysopogon serrulatus (assembly GCA_015844335.1). Taxonomy (NCBI): domain Eukaryota; kingdom Viridiplantae; phylum Streptophyta; class Magnoliopsida; order Poales; family Poaceae; genus Chrysopogon; species Chrysopogon serrulatus. Next base: position 625,866 of record JADLZL010002848.1, read on the forward strand.
TAGACCGGACGCTGGACCGGACTCCAAAACAGTGCGTCCCGTCAATACAAATGGAAGATTTGTCACCGGACCGTCCGATCGATGAAGAAACTCGCGCGTCCGGTCAAGGACAAGGGCTCACCGGACTCTGAGGAGCGTCCGGTCGGGAGCAACGGACGCGTCCGGTCACATTTTGACCGTTTTGGAGCTCTCTGGTGGCCGACCGGACGCCACTCTTCCAGCGTTCGGTCGACCAAAGGATGCGTCCGGTCGCCATTTAAACGGCACAATGAATTCTACTTATGACACGTAGGGCCCACACGTTTTTCTCCTTCTTCCTCATTCCATTCGCGCCCACCGCCGTTCCTTTCACGCCGAACCGCCGTCTCCACGCCGCCGCTGCCCCGCACTCACCGTTGCACCTCCTCCACCACGCCGCCGCCACCGTGCCGCGCTGCGTGCACCGCCGCCGCCGTGCCCACGCTCACCGCTGCTCGGCGTGCAACCGCCGCCACCCAAACCCTAGCACCGCCGCTGCCACATCCTTGCGCTTCCATGACTGCTAGCTGCCAGGAGAACCTGCTGCTCCCCTCCTCTGCTTGTCACCCTCCACTCCGGTGACCTGAACCCCTCTCCTGCTCTTTCCTCGTCCGACAATCCTTCTTCTATGGTGAGAAACCTCCACACCCTCAACCTGTTTGATGTAATGTGCCAATGACATGCCAAGCCGTTCCACTACAGTTTCTTACCCTAGCTCCTTTCTTCTCCACCGCAGTGACCTCTCGTTCCTTGTGGTGCCCCACCGTGTCGATCCTCTCACCTTTTTCGCAAGGTTCCTCGTCGTTCCTAAGGTAGCAAGCCTTTCCTCTGTCCTCTTTTCCCATTGCTTGCTTCCGATTAGGGTTTCTCATCTCTTGAAATATTACAATGCTTATCTGTATATCCCATCTATTCATTCTATGCAGTGGCCGAGTCGATTTGATGAGCATGGTTGACAGTTGATAGCTTGCAGTGGCAGTCGAACTCAGGGCCAAGCCCGCGACTAAGGAACAACGGCCAAGCCTCTTGAGTGTCAGTTTTCTCAGTGATTGCTCAGTGGCTGTGATTCTAGCACTCAGGGGGAGCTTGTTTGATTGACAGTGATTCTTGGCAGCTGTTCTTGCTTGTGTTAGCAGTTGATCTTGTTTGGGGCAGTCAATCTTTGAGTCAGTGGTTCTTATTAGTGTTTCTCTAATTCAGCAGTGATGGATCATTGCAAGAATGTTGGTGGTGCAGCAGACCCTCCTCCACCTCCTCCTCCTCCACACAAGGGTAAAGGGAAGGTATACACGAAGAAGAAGTGGAAGAGGCAGAGTATAGAGACAGAGAGACTCCTGGCGATCACAGACGCCGTCGCCCTTGCCGCGCGAGGTGGTGCACGTGGCAGCCTGAGGATCCGTGAGGCAGACCCAGCTTCTGTGGCTCGTGCACTCCGCACACCTACTCTTCACGGCGCACCTAGCACTGTGATGATTGGGGGTGTGCAGTACTGGATCGACGAGCTTCCCTCTGACCTTGCTGGTACAGAGGCAGGCACTTCAGCTCAGCCAAAGACAGAGCAGCCAAAGGCAGTTGCAGAGACAGCTGAGCAACCCGAGAACACCAAGGAGCAGCCCAAGGACCCACCACGTCGCCGTTCTGCACGCACTCGCTCTCAGGTCACCCCTAGAGCTGAGACTCAGCGTCGTGGTGGACGCCGTCCTCCTGGGCCACATGTCCGTGCTCCAGTTGTGCACATCGACTTGCGGGATGCCAATGCCCATCGAGTTTAGGACCTGAGGTGTGTGGAGTTTGACTAGTGGTTCCCACCGGAGCGTGACCCTCATGCAGTAGAGGGCTTCTACGCTGTGTTGCAGGAGGACTTCTTCAGAGCCTACCGTGGTGCAGAGATCAGGTCTCATAGAGTGTGCCCTCTTGATAGAGTTGTTGCAGCTGCCGGCGAGATGATCAGGCCTTCACTCACTTACCTACCTGGCTTGGCTGACTTGATTGGACTACCTGGAGCGTACGTGGACTCCTAGGTGCGTGAGTTCTACGCTTCACTTTGGATCGACCTAGGCCACACGTTCATTCACTTCACCTTTGGTGGCTGATCGTTTAAACTCTATAGTCTGCGTGCTCATGAACTCCTTGGCACTACACAGTCAGACACTCGACTCCACCAGTCTTGCTACAGTGACACCGAGCCTCCTTGTCGCCCTCACGGTGGAGAGGACCTGCCTGTTGAGAAGGCCTGCAGGATTTTTAGGGAGCCGTTCGGACTAGGCTTGCGCCGTCTACCTAGGGACCTCACCCCTATGGCTCGCGTCCTGAACGAGGTCATGAGGAGGACCCTTTTGCCTAGGATAGGCAACCGAGAGACGATCACTAAGATTCAGCAGTGGCTTGTGTACTTCTTGGCTTCACAGACTGCCTTTGACATCTAGGATGTCATTGTTTTAGAGATGGAGGATACCATCACAGAGGGATTCAAGACGCATAGACAGCTACCCTTTGCTCACCTGATCTACGTGGTCCTACAATGTCTGATCTCACCCTTCCCTCCAGAGTCACTTGCAGAGTTCAGGGCCATCACTACTTCTTTCCCTGTGTACAACATGACCCAGCTGGTTGGAGCCCGTCCGCGCAACAGGGCTACGAGAGTGCCAGGACAGGGACCGCCTGTTGCAGAGACTGAGGAGCAGCAGGACGAGGCAGTTGAGGCTCTTGCACAGGCCGAGCTTGCACAGATGGAGACTAAGCCGGCCTATATAGTTGAGGACCTTCGTACGGACAGTTCTGACAGTAACTACGCACCCCCTCCGAGGATGCCTCCACGTGCTCACTGTGACAGTCCGACTCTTCTTGCCATACTTGAGTGTCTTTCACAGTCTTCAGAGTGGCACGGACAGGAGCTTCGTCAGCTTCACCAGCAGCAGGCAGCTGACACTATAGCCCTTCACGCACGACAGATTGAGCTCCAGCAGCAGTTACTCCAGTCACAGCTTGAGACACAAGCTCTGTTTCGTCAGACTCAGCAGCAGGCTCTGGAGCTACAGCGTCAGTCGTTTGCCTTCATGGAGCACGTGGTCCGGCACACTAGAGTTCCCGCCTTTGACTACACCTCTACTCAGCTTAGCGGGCCTTCCAGTTCTACACTCCCGGCTCCATAGCTACAGTCTGGCAGACATCAGAGTCAGGGAGTGTCGGCACCGTTTAGCTCACCGCCCTAGCAGATTCTATAGTTCTTTGCTTCTCCAGGGGCCGGGTACACACCGATTCGCACAGGCTTCACTCCACCTCCTACGTCGTCGGTGCTTGTGACCCCGAGAGCTCTCAGTACTACTTACAGCGAGGTCACTGGCTTTCCCACTCCGCCACGTCCTCAGGGTCCCTTTCCATCGACGGATGCTCCACTCACTACTACTACAGAGACTCACCCGTCGTCGGTTGCTTCGTCAGAGCCTCTCCTGAGTCAGCCTCCTCCTGTTTCTACTGCACCTGAGGCTTCAGTGACTGTTACTGCTTCTGTGCCAGTGAGTTCGCCTCCTTAGATTGTTCCTACTTTAGAGGCTCCAGTCACCGAGACAGTGACCGCTCCAGCTACAGTGACTGAGGCAGTGCTAGTGTCAGGGGCTCCCACTTCTCTTGTGCCACCCACTTCTGAGCCACAAGGTCAGGCCACTACCACCGAGACACAAGCAGCGGACCCGATCGGTGCGGCAATTACCGAAAGGACCTAGGCGCTTGACCTCCGAGAGACACAAACCGAGGGTCGGTCGGGAGGCTCGGCCAGTGGCGATTCGACTCCTCCCCAGACTACACGCAGTTTGAGATGGCAGCACGCTCGTTCGGACCTGACTCATCTGCAGCCCCACCTCCTCAGGAGCCTTAGGTTTTGGTGCTTGATGCCAAAGGGGGAGAGAGAGTCGAGTATGTGAGATAGGGGGAGCGTGTAAGGGGGAGTTGACTTCTTTTGATTTGTGTGGTACTCATGCATACATGCTTTACTTTTGTGCATCATGTGATAGTTGCTTTTGTTTGACATGTGGATATATGATATATCATGTGACATGTGGCTTACCATGAGTTGTGCTCTCTACTCTTGATACATATATGTTATGTCATGTCACATGTTGGTGCTCATTTACTATGTTTTTATGCTTTACCTTTGATAAATGAGCCTTATGTTTCTTATACTCTCACTTCATTCACATTCCACTGAGTACATGTTGGCTTGAGTCGTATAAGCTCATCTAACCTCTTTGTTCTTAATGTCAAAAAGCTTATACGATTCAAGTTCATTGAAAACCTCAAATTCACTCTCATACTCGAGGCTGTTGTCATCAATCACTAAAAAGGGGGAGATTGAAAGCATCTAGGCCCCTAGTGGGTTTCGGTGATTAATGACAACGTAAGATTATTGTGACTAACATGTGTTTTGCAGAAACCGTTTGAGTTAGGTCACGATAATGGTGATTAATTAGGCAATCAATGGTATTGAGGCTCCGACGATCGAGATCGTTTTTAGTTTTCAAAGGATAGATGATAAGGTTAAGGACGGCTAGTTCTAAGTGTCGTTTGGCGTTGGAGAGACATTTAGAGTAGCTAGAACTTTGCTTTTACCTTTGGCCATACTATTAAGAGGGGTTTGAATGGGTAACTTGACCTAGGTGAGTCTAGTGAGTTAGGTGTGGTGCACACTTATTCATTCTAGTCCTGGGCAGCCCTAGAATTGGCCCAAAGATCAGTAGAGTCAAAGCCATGCGAGAGGTCGCAAAAATGGAAGTGTTTCAAGCCATTTTGGCTTGACCGGACGCTGGCACATAACTGATCGGACACGTTCGGTCAGTGTATGTGAGGTGCCAGAGTGACCGGACCCTGCCCCTGGCAGTGGACCGGACGCTCCGGTGCCATCAGCTCATGGTCTAGTGTGGACCGGACGCTGATCAGCACCGACCGAATGTTGGGGTCAGGCGTCCGGTCACCCACCAGAGAGGTCCAGAATGTGCAAAACTGGACCGAACGCGTCCGGTCAGTGTCCACCGGACTCTGACACGCGTCCGGTCAGTGTGATGTCCAGCAGGTATAGTTAGCCGTTAACAGACGACTGGACGTGTCCGGTCGACCTTAAAACTGCCTGAAATATCTCTTCATGTGGGGGTTCGTGTGGGGGGTATATATACTCCCTTGCCTTATTCAATTGAGGTCTCTTGCTCATTCCTACTACTGAAGAACACCTTGTGAGTGCTTGAGAGTGCAAGAGCCCTAGTGAGGTTAAGAGATTTGCTAATCCATGGCTTAGAACCTCATTAGTGGAAAGAGAGTAGCAAGTGTGCATCCACTCATCTCATTAGGCTAGTCTTGGTCAAGTGAGAGTTCTTGCTTGTTACTCTTGGTGATCGGCATCACCTAGATGGCTCGGTGGTGATTAGGAGCATGGTGATCATTCAGTGGTGATTGTGGATGGCCCATCTCATGTTGTGAGCGGTTTTGGGGGATTCACCGCGTTGAGTGATGAAGAATCATCTCGTAGAAAGCACTTGATCCTTGCGCGGATCAAGGAGGAGCTAGACCCTTGCGCGGGTGCTCCAACGAGGACTAGTGGAGAGTGCCGACTCTCCGATACCTCAGAAAAACATCGCCGCGTTCCTCTCCCTCTCTTTACTTTAAGCATTTATATTCTTGCTTTACTTCTTGTATTTACATTGCTAGAATTGCCATGCTAGAGTAGGGTTTGGAACCTAGGGAGCATAACTTTTATGTCCTAGAGTCATAGTGTGGGGGTTTAGCCCCCTATACCCTCACGGCTAGACCTTAGTCTCGGCTCACAAGGCGGCCCAGCCCACAGGATCAAGCCCGATCGGCCTTTCTGGACTGGTCGGGGTCTTAGACGGACAATGAGTTGCTTGACATACAAGGAACTAGTCGGTTAGGAAACCAATTGTACTTCTACTAGGACACGATTGTTTTGTAACCGACCACCTCGGGATCTTAGGATCTGTAACCTTGCCCCCGGACTATATAAGGCGGGCAAGGACCCCCCTACCGAAACATCAGATCTACTCGAAACTTTTCGCAATAACAGAAGAGCAGGACGTAGGGTATTACGCATCAGGCAGCCCGAACCTGGGTAAACCGTGTGTGCTGTTCTTTCTGTTCCATCTAGCTTGTGTTCCACCGCGTGCCTCCACATAAATCACTGCCATTGGTATACCCGTGGTAGAGCTATCGCCGATATTTCGTCGACAGTTTGGCGCGCCAGGTAGGGGGTGCACGACGGATTTTAGGGCAAGCAAGATGGTGTCCTTCGCAACGACCATGGAATTTGAAGCTGGATCTACATTCACCGTCGGCTCGGTCACCTGGACCGTTACTGCAACAGGAAGCACCATGGAGATTCCGGCCGGCCGGCGACAGCGCCTCAAGCACCGCCACCGCCTCCCGGGCTCGGGCCCTAGGGGACCACGGCCGGCGACTTCGACCACCGCCTGCCTCGCTATCGAGGAGGAAGCGGTCGATAACTCCGATCTCCTCGAGTCCATCGACCAACTTGGAAGAGGCCTGGAGGAGATCATCGACCAGTTGGAGTCGGTTCGCCAACCGGGCCGATGGTGACGGCTTCACCTTGGTTCAACAACGCCCGGCGCAAAGCTCGGTCCGCCTTTGGGGTTTGCGCCGACCAGATTCCAATCTTGGCAATCGAGGCACGGTACTACGGTCGCGCCAATCCTTTCCGACGACCGAGGCTCGGGCTTGGCCACGGCAAGGCGTGACTCTCAAGCTTCGTGCCAACCCGACTGAGATCACGATTCATCCGTCCGCACGGCGCCTGAGGCCCGTGCGAGGCGAGTTCGGGGACCGAGATCCGATCTGATCGGGCTCCGTCCTCGGCGCGGCGTTCAGGCCCACACAAACCAACACGGACAATAGGTCCAGGGACCGACTACAGTCCAACTTCGACACGGCCTTCAGGGTCGCATTCCTCTTGCAGATACTAGTCTGCGGGGAGCCCAACAGGGGCGACAGCATCGGCAGCCGGCAACTGGTCGGTCGAGTCCGTGGATCAGTCCACGACACGTGCCGGGGCGGGAATTCTTCCCCTTTGGCATGCCAAACGCATCTGCTGCGTACCAGCAATAGGTGGGAGCGGCGTTTTTCCACGCTTCGCCGGCGGGCCTCGGCTCAAGCGGCCGACTTCCACTTTGACGGACGGCAAGGCACACCATCAATCAAGCGCCCACGGCCGAAGAAGCCTCCAGTCATTCCCTTCCCACTATCGAGGAGGAAGCCGGCTCAAGCTCTATCTCGGGCTTGGACGGCACAGCAACTTCGCTAAGCTCCTCGACGGCCATTGAGTCTGACGACGACGACTTCACTAAGAGGGTGGTGCAACTCGTAGACGTCACTAATTTCCCGGAATACCCGCTAGGTTTCGGAAGGACCGTCTTCAACATCAGCCAAGACGAAGGGGAGCCTGTCATAGAGACTTCTCAGGAACGTGAAGACAGGTTGGCCCGCAATGCAGATCGGGCGCGACGCCGGCTCGAGGCTCAGCCACCTCCCCAACCCGAAGCCCAAGCTGCTGGCGGAGGAGGAGCCGCTGATGGGGCGCAAGATGCCGGGCGCCAATCCACCAAATGCCCCCAAGCGAAGACGCCAAAGAGGAAGGATGCCGCACGAGAAACCTCGCCAACGAGTTTGATCTGGTCGGTGAAAGACGAGTCCACAAGACGCCCAGTGCCAACATCGCTGTAGCAGTTGAGCGACTCCGCAACATGCAAGCCACGCCGGAAATTGAAGCTATCCTCGACCACCTCAACACCGCGGAGGCTCAGGTGAACATCATGTGTGAGCCGTCCGCCGGACCCTCCAGGAGCCGTCGCTCCCGCAGTTCTCGACGTGATCGAGTCGAAGGTGGCGCCGCCAACGATCGGGACGAGGGAGAGCCATCGTGCGGGACAGGACCGTGATCGCCCGCCGACCAGATGGCAGCAAGCAGGCTGCCTGGGCGCCCAAGAAGAAGTTAACCGCCGCTGATGCCGACGACCCGCGACGTCATCAACGACAGATACCGAAGCTCGATGACGGGGCCCCGGGCCCGTGTGTTTTTTCGAGCGCTGCGCCAAGTCAATCGCCTCAGAATTTCAAGATCGGGGACCTCAGGCACTACGACGGCAAAGCTGACCCCGAGCAGTGGATGGTAATCTACGAAACCACTGTCCGAGCCGCAGGCGGCGATGAGCTCGCCATGGCTAACTACCTCCCGGTAGTACTCGGTGAGTCTGCCAACCGGTGGCTGCTACGCCAGAGGGATGGCTCAATCCACAACTGGCCTCAGCTGCGAGAGATGTTTGTGGATAACTACCGACCAACTTGTGAGCAACCCGGCTCGGCACGAGCTGGCCCAAATACACGACTCAGCTCACGAGTCACTCCCGGCACTATATTCGCCGTTTCTCCCGAGTCCGGGTAGCAGTCCCCCGACCTCTCGGTTCGAAGCAATCGGTATCTTCATCTCCGGACCGACGACCACACAACCTCGACCTCCGGAAAGAGCTCCTTCGAAAGAATCCTTCAACCATGGAGGACATGTTCAACATCGCTCAAGAATGGGCACGGGTCTACGAAGCCCTCTACGAGGACGGCTGCACTGACCTCTATAAGCGCATCAAGCCTCATGAGGACGATGATAAGGATCCGGATCGTAGCCGAGGGCCAGGTCCCAATCGTCGCAACTTCAAGAGAGACGATCGCACCGCCCAGCGCCGCGACGATCGGGGCAGCGACTGCCGCCATAACCGCAACCATCGCGGCAATGATCGACCACACCAGCGACGGAACGACGACAATGACAATCGTCGTTACCGCAGTGGTCGACAACGTGACTCCGTCTACAACGCCGACAAGGGGCAGAAGCGGGACGTCGACGGTGACCTCGGCGAGTATGACAAGATACTGAACGAAGATTGCCCTCGTCATCCAAACAGAGGACACACCTCTGGCAAATGTCATGGCTTCGCCCGCATCTTCGTTCGCAAGAAGCAGCGCACCAACAAGAAGGACTATCTAAGGAAGCCTGCCTCACGCCCCAAGTCCGACGAAGAAGAAGAAGACGGCAAGAACCCTCGACACGCCTATAAGGACCCGGAGAAGCATGTAACTGCTTACATCTTCGGGGGCAAAGGTGCGACCGAAAACGCGAGGGATAAAAAGCTCCTTAGGCGTCGCATTGTCGCCCTTGCCCAGGCCAATCACCTCGTCGCCGACGTCAGGGTTCCAGCCTGGTCTGAGCAAGCCATATCATTCAGCCGGTCGGACATGTGGGCCAAGCTTCCAGAAGCCGGTCGTTTCCCTCTGATCCTCGATCCAGTCATTGGGAACGTCCGATTCGAAAAAGTTCTGATCGACGGCGGCAGTGCCCTCAACATTTTGTTCCGCAGCGCCTTCCTAGAGCTCGGCTTACCAGAAGATCAGGTCGAGCCGTGTGATTCGCCTTTCTGGGGCATCATGCCGGACAAGCCTTCCATGCCCCTCGGTCAGATTTCACTGCCAGTCCAGTTCGGCACACCGCAGCACTTCCGCGTCGACTACGTCAACTTCATCGTGGCTGACTTCAACGGCGTCTATCACACTATTCTTGGAAGACCAGCTCTCTCCAAGTTTATGGCTATCCCGCACTACGGCTACCTTGTCGTCAAGATGCCAACCGAGCAAGGGATCTTATCTCTGCGCGGTAATGTTCTCATGGCTCATGCCTGTGAAACAAGTGCCTTCGCCGCTGCCGAAGCCGAAGAAGCCAAGAGTCGCTTGGAGGAAGTGACCTACCAGCTTCGAGTGTCCAAGCCTGCTGAACTTGAAGCTCCGGTGAAGCAACACAACTGCCCCGATGCGGTCAACAAGGCGCACAAAAAGGTCCCTTTAGTCCCCGGCGAGCCGAGCAAGACCGCTATGATCGGGGCCGACCTCGACCCCAAATAGGAAGACGCGCTCGTCCGTTTCCGGCAGGAGAACATAAATGTTTTCGCTTGGAAACCTGCGTATGAAACCTCCCAAGTGCGTAAAAGATATCCAAAAGCTGACAGGGTGCATGGCAGCCTTGAGCAGATATATATCCCGGCTTGGCGATAAGGGCCTTCCTTTCTTTCGGCTACTCAGGGCCAAAGAAAAGTTCGTATGGTCCGAAGAAGCTGACAGGGCCTTCAACTAACTAAAAACATACTTGTCGTCACCCCCCGTCCTCACAGCTCCCGTCATAGACGAGCGCCTTCTACTCTACATCGCCGCCACCGACCGGGTAATCAGCACCGTCCTAGTGGTTGAGCGCAATGAACAACAATCTGTCTACCCTGTCCAAAGACCAATCTACTACATCAGCGAGGTGCTCAACGAAACTAAGCAGAGGTACCCGCATATTCAGAAACTCCTTTATGTGATTCTGGTCACAAAGAGGAAGGTCTCTCACTATTTTCAGCAGTATAACATCACTATTGTCACTGAATATGCGCTGGGCGATATCCTGCGCAATAAAGATGCCACTGGTCGGATCGTCAAGTGGGCGATCGAGCTCAGTCCTTTTGAGCTACGCTTCCGCAGCAGGACCACCATTAAATCTCAGGCACTGGCTGATTTCCTGGTCGAGTGGACAGATATGACTTTGCCCGTCTCTGACATGGTACAAGAGCAATGGAAGATGTATTTCGACGGCTCCTTAAACATAGGAGGTGCTGGCGCAGGAATTTTCTTCATTGCTCCTTCAGGAGGACAGCTGAGATACGTCCTCAGTATCCACTTCAAAGCCTCCAACAATGCAGCAGAATACGAGGTTGCATTACACGGGCTCCGCATCACAATAGAACTTGGAGTCAAAAGGCTTTTAGTCTATGGTGACTCAGCTCTGGTCATCATTCAAGTCAACAAAGACTGGGACTGCGCCAATGAGAAGATGGATGCATACGTCGCAGCAATCCGCAAACTCGAGGATAAATTCTACGGCCTTGAGTTCATTCACGTCCCAAGAAGTGAAAACCAAGCAGCGGACGAACTCTCCAAGTTCGGGTCTTCCCGAGCAGAAGTCCCACACGGGGTCTTCGTCCAAGATCTGGTTACTCCTTCCATTCAGCAAGAGCAACAATCGGCGACACCCGTGGCACCTGCACCATCACAACCGGCGGCTCCCAGTGAACAACCGGCACTCGAGTCGGTGGCCTCCTCTGTCCACGAACTGGTCGACCAGTCGTCTGCGACGTCTTCGACAGACTGGCGCATACCCTTCCTCCAGTATTTCACGAGTAAGGTGCTGCCAAGTGATAAGGACGATGCTGATCGACTAGTCCACCGAAGCCGTCACTATATCTTTGGTCGATGGCCAGCTCATGCGAAAAAGAATGCCAAGTCCGAGGTACTCGAAGTGCGTCACACCGGAAGATGGCATCGACCTCCTCAGAGAAATCCACTCTGGTTCCGGTGGCAACCGTGCGGCCTCCAGAACACTGGTCGGCAAGGCTTTCCGAGCTGGATTTTTCTTGGCCCAATCTTTGTGGGCGACGCAGAGTACACAGTGCGGCATTGCAAGAATTGCCAATTCTTCGCCAAACAGATCCATCTCCCCGCACGTGAACTACAGACGATACTGGTGTCCTGGCCTTTCTCATGCTGAGGACTCGACATGATTGGACCATTTAAAACAGCACCAGGCGGTTTTAAGTATGTCTATGTTCTAATAGACAAATTCTCCAAGTGGATCGAGTACAAACCACTGGTCACGGCAACAGCCCAGAAAGCCTCCGAGATGCTTAACGAAGTCATTCATCGGTTCGGCATACCCAACAGCATCATTACCGACCTCGGCAGTACTTTCACGGGAAGTCATTTCTGGGACTTCTGTGATGACCTCTCCATACAAGTGAAGTACGTATCTGTCGCCTATCCAAGGGCTAACGGCCAGGTCGAGCGCGCCAACGGGATGATCATTGATGCCTTACAAAAGCGACTATTCCGTGAAGACGGTCTCTACCCAGGACGCTGGATGAAAGAGCTCCCGGCGGTAGTCTGGGGACTGCGCACACAGCCGTGTCGCAGCACAGGCGTCTCTCCGTACTTCATGATATTCGGCTCGGAAGCTGTCCTACCGGCAGAAGTGGCACACCGCTCCCCCAGGATCGAATATTACAATGAGGACACCTCAGATGAAGCACGAGAGCTCGACATCAATACCCTGGAAGAGCGACGCCTTGACACATGCGTTCAGAACGCTCGGTACTTGGCCACATTGCGTCGCTACTACAATCGTAACGTTCGGAGTCGTTTCTTCGTGGTCGGTGATCTGGTCCTCCGGCGCAAGCAGAAAACCGAAGGGTTACACAAGCTGTCCTCACACTGGGAGGGGCCATTCATGATAAAGGCAGTAACTAGGCCTACATCTTATAGGCTCTGCACTTTAAATGGCATCGATGAGCCTAATTCATGGCACATAGAACAGCTTATAAGATTCTACCCCTGATAGAAGAATAGAATAAAGATATGTACCTTTTCCCTTTCATGTACCTTTTTTATGATCAATAAAAATTCCCATTTACTTCAACATGTTTTCTATTAAAGAATTTTTGTGTGTAAACCGACCAGTTCGTGGTGCCTCAACAGGGACTATCAGAAGCGGTAGATTCTCTAACCTATTCGTTACGTGTTACGGCCCTGAGCCACAGAGCACTGGAAGGTTACTTGACTGCCCCCCTATGGGTACTGGGGTCCTAAGAGTTCCGCATCAGTGCCGTTCCACAGAGGTCACCTACGTACCGTAAGGGCTGATATGTCCGAGAGGAACCACGGGCTTTCGGTTCACCCATCTTTTACAAATAATTTTTCCGTGGCATTACGGTTTTTTCTATATTCTACTACAAATTTTTATATCAACTGTACGTTGCTTCCTTCCTAGATCGAACACGACAAAGGAATTAATAATTCAAGCACGCTCAACCCGGTACAGGCCGGGCACGAATTAAGTGGAGTGTGATATTGTTACAACAAAGAAGCATTACTAATCCATTGCGGAGATAATTTGGTAGATCCTTCATCAAGGAGCGAGATGTTCTCCATCACAATGGCAGCAGTACCCCTGAAGCTGGCCTGGATCGCCTTGACTTGATCTGGCGTGTAGGTTGCTGCTGCTCCTTCCTCGATCCTCTTTAGGTCGATCTTGGGATAGTGCGTCCGCACCAAGGACAGTACGGACGCAGCAACAAACTGGCCAGCGTCTTGGATGTAGCTTTTGAACAGCTCCCATACTCGCTGGCACACACCTACCACCGCTTCTGGGTGATGCGTCGGATCAAGCACTGCCGCTTCCTCTGGCGCCAAGACCTTCATCAGTGGCTTTAGTCCTGTCTCGACCAATTGCCATCGCTCCTTGATGCGCGTGTTTTCTTCGACCAGCACCTAAAACTGCGACATGTGCCTGCTTCGGAGCCCTAACCGATATGCAGACAGACATTAGCATGACGTTACAACACCATATGCTCAAAACAGCAGTTTCAAATACCTGCTATCTCCGTCTTCAGGTCCTCGACCTGTTGTTCTACCTTGGCCTTCTCATCTTCAAGCTCTACAAGGATGTAATACAAGAATTGGCATAGCATACAATCTGGGCATGACAAAATTTACATCGGAAGCGATATTTTACCCTTCTTTTGGCCCTCCAGAACGTTGACTTTATAAGTCAGGGCCGCATTATCTTCTTGCAGGCGCTGGTTCTCGGCCATCGTGGGCCGGAATTGGTCGATCATTGCGCCTCGCTCCTCAGCAAGATTTTGCAGCCCCTACATAACCACGGTTGTTAGTTCTGGCTAATAGCCTACACTTCGATGACGTTCTCATTATCATCCGCGTACCTGCACATGCTCTCGCAAGCATTTGAAGCTCTGCTCGATGTTGTCTTGAATCGGGGCGTCGACCACGGATTCGAAGACACGCCATTCACCACCACTTACGGGCGGGCTATGAAGTTTGGACTTCCCATAGACTCGCCCTTGGGGGCTTTTCTCGGATGCCCCTTAATTTCTTCCATTGGCTCTGGCATGTCTTGAGGGGCTCGGCGTCTTCTTCGATTTACTCGGCCGACACCGGCGAGACCGAGCTTTGGTCCGCACTACATGACCAACCTCCTGCTTTCGCGGCTCTTCAGGAGACTGCCGAGGAGACGCAGTAGTACCTTCAAAACCTGGGTGGTCGACCTCCGGGCCCCGGTCGTCTTGCGTACTGACAAGGTCGGCGCCACTTCCGGGTTGCCGGTCCTCACCTCCCTCCTCATCAACATTGGGTGGCCTGGTCACAAGTTATCAACTCAATTATGATGGTGCCATCAGTTGCATCGCAAATACAAGCACGGACTTCATCGACAGCATACCTGGAGGACTGCTTGAAAGACATGCCAAATGCCCCCGCCATTTGCCTCCACTAGAAGCCGACCACCGACCTCGTTCAGCTCTTGCCTTCATTTGCTTATTTGTTTTCGGAGTTTCATGGCTCCTTTGGGGCGTCTGATCGGTAGCTGGTTTGGTTGCCATGCCTGGTCCCTTCACCGGTGCCACTCGTGGTCCCTCTGGTCGAGCACTGGGATGGTTGGGTGGTGCTTCTCCAGTGGTCGGCGCTGGCTGGGCTTGTTCTTTGGTGTGTTTGGCCCCGAACTTTTTGCTCAAGGGAATCAGGTCCTCTGAATCTGAACCCGAGCTCTCAATAACTGCTCGGCGTCGTTGCTCCCGCTCCTCACCAATTTTCAGTTTGCCACCAAGCTTGCTCTTGGTGGGTTTCGCCTTCTTTTCTGGAGGAGGGGGCATTGGTGCTTTGCCCGTTGCTTTGCGTTTCCGTCGTCTTTCTGGGGACTCGGGCTGCTCTTCAATATCTTCGGTTTCTGGCGTCGGCCTGGCCTTTTTCTGTTGTCCCCGGAGTGCCTCGCCAATCGGCAATTCTCCCCACTTGGCACATCGAGACATACACACGAAGATCCTGTACAAATACATAAGCAATGATTTTGTCATTTGTCTAACAAGATCAATACAGGAGTACACAAAAAGAGAATTTTTGATATTTACAAACCTCGGGGCAAGGATTCTTCAGACAGTAAGGAGCCACACTCGTCCTCGGATATTCATACGAGGCATAGCTCTAGAACATCTTCGATAGCCGGGTGGATATCTCCTTGGGCTCCAGACTCTCCTCTCTTTCTTTGGAGGGATCCTTGCGGCCCTCATACTCAAACATGCAATGCACCCTTTCTTTCAAGGGCTGGATACGGTGTCCCACAAACTGGGTGGCCACCACAATGCCATCAATGTTGCTGAAATTCATTAAGGATAACAGTTCTTCAACTTGGGCCATCCCATTCTCATCAGGCATCTCCGACCAGTTCGGATTTGCTTCAGGAATCTTGGTAATGTCGCAGGGGACTGGTCGGCCTTCCAGATTCTGGTTGATATAGAACCAGAGCTTCATCCAGTTTTTGGTGTTGGAGGTGTGCTGGATGTTCATCCAGTTGGGTTTGACACCTTCCCTCAGAGCCAGGTAGCACCCGCCTGCTACTTGAGATCCCTCAGATCCTACGCCTTTCTTCTTCAGGACGTACAAATACCGGAATAGATTGAAATGTGGTGCTATTCCCAGATAGCACTCACAGTACGTCACGAAGATGGCTAGGGTTAAGATTGAGTTTGGGGGAAGATTGAACAGAGCTATCCCCCAGAAAATACACAAATCCCTAAGGAAACTGTGCACTGGAATTCCTAATCCCCGCAGGAAATAATCCTCGAAGACTACAACCTCATCAGGGTACGGGTTTGGAAATCGATCACCTTTGGCTGGCGCTCTCCACACTTGCAGATCCTGGCCGGGCAGCAGGCCTCCCTCCGCCATTGTCGCCAACGACTCCGGCGTGGACAGCGACCGCTCCCAGTTCGCCTCCAGCAGCTTCTTGCGCTCCGTCTCGGCTTTGGTCGCTTTCTTCCCCATTATCTCCGATGAGGGTTGAATGAGGAGTGGTGGTGTGTTAGATGGAAATCTAGATCGAAAGATTACCGAGATTGAAGGCGAAGGAAATGGAAACAACTGACGACGAGTGAAATGTGGGCGGCGGCCGACGGACTATTTATACTATGCGGGTGGCCCATTGACCCCCCGAGGAGATCGCTGTTGACGACCGTTTACCCTAATTTTTAACTGGGCTTTCTTGGGCCACGTTCGGTGGGTATGGTTTTTACAGCGAGGCGGTATAAAATACTACGATGGGCCCAATTTTCATTTTATACTGGTTTTAGGACCACCAGTCAGGCTGGGGACTTGAAGTCTTTTCTCTGGTCGACCAGATCAGGTTGGCGATCACGTACTTTGTTTTGAAGCGTATTAATCCAAGTGGTTGATCTGTTCTTCCTGGGGACTGCTCAGTCGGCTACAAGGGTATTAGCAATTGACTACAAAATATGCGAATGTTGGCTCTCTTCAAAGCAAACTGGTCGATCAACTTATGATATGCGCCATATTATACAAGATAGTAACATTTGGGCATTGCACGGTTTTCATTACAGATGAAAATGCAAGGTAGCAGCATTACTTCAGAGCTGTTTACAGTATGCCTAGTTACAGACTACATAATTCTTTCCCCACAAAAATCCTACGGCGCTTGGGGGCAAGGCCTCAAAGCTCGTCAAAGCTTCTGCTCAAGGGCCAGTAAACCCATGGAACTGCAATAAGCAGTCTTCAACCAAGCGCCCTACTGGGCGCCATTCGAGGACCGGTCCTAGAGCACTAGAGGTTGAAGCCAAGAAGCTCGTCAAAGGACTGCCGTAAAGCAGTCTTCTACCAAGCGCCTTGAGTACAACTGCCAGAGCACTATGGCGCGTCCTCGATGACCTTTTCGGCGGTCACCTCCTCTGCTATGGCGTCGACGGCATCGGTGAAGTCCTGGATAAGATGTTCCAGGTCGGCGACGCGTTCGCCCTCCGGGAGGCCGGCAAGGCCCCGGAGCTCGCACTGCACGGGCGCCGGGCCACGGCGTGCCGGCTGCCCCCGGCGCACACCACGGGACACCGTTTCCCGGATGCGCCCGGGTGCATTCTCCAGCCGCTCCCGGAGGGTATTGCCGGCAGCTCCCACCAGGTCGACAACGGCCTCTGCCGCAGGAAGCACCACCTCGAGTTCCTCCTCCAGTTCGGCCACCCGCTAGTCGGCGGCCTCCTGGTTGGCACGGGCCCCTTGCGCCTCCGTCTCGGCGACCTCCAGCGCCGTCATCGCGGCGCTCAGCCGATCACGAAGGTCGGCCATGGCAACCGTCCGGGTCACCATACCGTGTCGCCCGCTGCTGCTCCCTTCGCCGGTTTCCTCGGCGGCGAGGAGGAGCTGTGGCGCGGACGCCCCAAGAAGAGGAACCCTGCGCAAATCAACGAATGGCGTTAGTATCTCTTCGGTGAAAAGTAAACCTACCACAATGTGATACCTACCCGTCGTTGCGGCGTCGCCGCTGGGGCTGTGTGCTCGGAGAGCCCTCCTCCGCGCGCTTTCTCGACTCCATTTGGCTACAGCTTCAGTGGCGAGTTGATGGAAGGCGAGGATTGGGACTAGGGTTTACTCTGGGGAAGATTGTTTTTCCCCCAAGACGCGCGCCGTATTTATAGGCAGCTGTACAGAAGCGAGCCAGACGAGGGGTCGGCGTTCCAACTTCATGATGGGCCACTTTCCCACGATGGGGCGGCGCCATCATTACGTCCACGACTGAAGTCAAACCGCCGTGGTTTGGTAACTCGTACCGTCACTCGATTCTCGCGTCGGGCATCTCTTTTTTGTCCTCTGAAACACCGGATATTTTCAGCTGTGCCATTGGGCTTCTGATGGGTCTTTGGCCCAGCTAGCTATGTTACTGAACTTAGCATCTGCAAACCGTATGGTTATCCTGTCTTTCTCTAGGAAGGAAGAATTTCATAAAGGTCTATCTCCGAGCTTGCCTGACACAAGGGCGGGGGATGAAGAAGTTTATCAGTAAGCTTGCCACAACATGACTTTCATCTTCTACCAACCTTGGGGACTACGTGGGCTCACGTCACTTCAGCAGTGACTGGGCCTATTTATTTTTTGGTCTTTATATTGGCAATTATGAGCATATATCGCTTTTTTTGGAAAGTGATTAACCAATGATATCTAATATCATGTGCTACTGTGGGCCCACGTCACTTGACATGAGCTGCTTTTTTCTTCTTTTTTGAGAGCAACATGCATCTTTCGACTGGAGTCATGACGGACGTCGATTTCTTCCTCTACGAACTGGTCGGTTCCTCTACGAACTGGTCGGTTCCTCTACGAACTGGTCGGTTCCTCTACGAACTGGTCGGTCGATCTTCAGACTGGTCGGTTGATGAATTACCAGCTTTTCTGAGGAGTGGCTGATCGGAAATAGTCGACAAATAAAAGACGATGCTGTTTCCTCAAGATTCATGGTGCTCGGGGACTAGCTGTGGGGGTTTAGCCCCCTATACCCTCACGGCTAGACCTTAGTCTCGGCTCACAAGGCGGCCCAGCCCACAGGATCAAGCCCGATCGGCCTTTCTGGACTGGTCGGGGTCTTGGACAGACAATGAGTTGCTTGACATACAAGGAACTAGTCGGTTAGGAAACCAATTGTACTTCTAGTAGGACACGATTGTTTTGTAACCGACCACCTCAGGATCTTAGGATCTGTAAACTTGCCCCCCGGACTATATAAGGCGGGCAAGGACCCCCCTACCGAGACGTCAGATCTACTCGAAACTTTTCGCAATAACAGAAGAGCAGGACGTAGGGTATTACGCATCAGGCGGCCCGAACCTAGGTAAACCGTGTGTGCTGTTCTTTCTGTTCCATCTAGCTTGTGTTCCACCGCGTGCCTCCACATAAATCACTGCCATTGGTATACCCGTGGTAGAGCTATCGCTGATATTTCGTCGACACATAGAGAACACACTTAGGCACTAGGGGTGAAATGGGCTAAGCGTTAGGCTTTTACCATTGCGATTAAATTTAGAAAAGCCCAATTTGCCCCCCTTGGGCATCTTGATCCTTTCACACTAGTCTGATGTCCTTTGACTCTTGCATCTCACTAGCTAAGTGTAGTGTAGGTCACGGATGTTGCATCCGCGTAAGCCTAAGTCATTGACCCAACAAATTGAGCTATGCTACCTCCCTCGCTTCAAAAACATGAGCTTTAGAACTACTGGCGATGATCATTGGTTTCGTCGATGGTGGGTCATCGTTAGATAATCGTTTCTTGGTCATAAATAGCTTTGATTGAAATCCTTCCATGGTGCGTGTTGGCCATTCCGTATTATATTTCCATTCATAACCTAGATGATACATTGTTTAGTTTGGAATGGCTTCGAAGCTACAACCCGCGTACGTTAAATCATAATCTTCAACCTGTAAAGCATTTGAAAATAATTTATATGAGAATCAAGCTTTTCAACATATAACAGTAATTTAAATATAATTAGCTACGATTTATACTTATAGTTTACCATATCATTTGGGTGGCACCAAACATAGAGAGCACAATAGTCCCTAATCTCATACTTGTTTAAACTACCCCCTCCTTTAGTACTTCTATTGTCATGGAGGATAGCGTTGATAGGTTGTACCCATGTTTTCCAAGCTTTGGTGCACAAGCAAGGACATCAAACTCTCTGCAAGATTTTTGGTAGGAAAAAGTCTAAAAAAAACCTTACTATTAACGTTGGTCCACTTTGTTTCCTAACCTTTAAAACCAGGTATCGTACACCTTGAACCTTCGAAACCAGCGCAAATAATACCCCGAGGCGGTTTTTGAGGGTTGTTTTGCTATAGTAACATGGTTTTTTCTTTTTCTTTTTTATTTATTTTGACTGAATCTTTAAAAAATCATAATAAATTACTAAAAATCATAAAACGGAAAATCTAATTTTGTTGGACTCCACATCAGATACACGAGTGAACATATAATATAGTATATTTTAGTAAAAAGTTTTTGGTGTAATTTTAGACCTATATTTTTTTTGTAATTAAATGGAATAATTCATAACCATAATTTCTATGGTCGAATTATGATGAAATTTTATGGTAAGCTTATTATGATATGCTTGAACTGTAGTAAAAAATTTTATAATTATTGGATCATATATAACTTAGTTATAGATTTATTTAGGTTTATCTTGAGGTTTATGCTTGTTAAATATAAATAAATCTATAAATGATTTAATAATTATAAAATTTTTACTACAGTTCGAGCATATCATAATAAGCTCACCATAAAATTTTCACCATAATTTAACCATAGAAATTATGGTTATGAATTATTCTATTTCATTACAAAAAAATATAGGTTTAAAATTATAGCAAAAACTTTATACTAAAATATACTATATTATATGTTTACTGCGTATATCTACTGATGTGGAGTCCAACAAAATTAGATTTTTTATTTTATAATTTTCTGTGGTTTACTATAATTTTTCAAGTTTCAGCCAAAATAAATAAAAAAGAAAAAGACAAACCCACATTACTATAGCAAAACCACCCTTCAAAACCGCCCTAGGGTCTTATTTTGCACCGGTTTTGAAAGTTCAGGATGTACAATGCCTGGTTTTGTAGTTCAAGGTTTGAAGTGCACCAACATTAATAGTTAAAGGAGTTTTTTAGACTTTTTCCTTTTTTGGTAGGTGTCTGTACTCCCACTGCTGAGATTTGAGCAACCCTTGTTCCAAGTTGCCTAGAGGAGATGGAAAAGCCAATTCTGCATGTCATGAATCGACCACCCTCTATCTCATTATAGTCAACATCCATTATTTGAACCTCAAAATTTCTTAGGACCTCTTCAAGCTAGTCCAATGAGTCAATTATCTACGATTGAGCATCAGAACATATATTTATATAAGCTTGTTGATCGAACAATTAATAATTTATTGAAAACATCAATAGTTTTTCTTCCTATGTTTGAATGATGTAAAGGAACTTCTAGCACTTTAGGATTGAATCCACGAGCCCAAACAAAGCCACAAAAACCTACGCGTTCCGACGGAGGAAGATGTGGAACCATCTTTTCTTTATACCATGTGACAAAACCATTTAAGCTGTTGCAGTTATAAATTCTCTATTGTGTTATTAAACCATGTGTGATATACAAGTACTAAATGTGATATAAGCAATTGCATTTGAATGCCTACGTAACAAAATCATGCATGTGTGCCATAGGACATTGAACAAATTCTCTATTATTAACAAAACCATGTAACTACATATTTTCTATTATTAAATTGCATATGCCATAGGAAAACATGGTGTTTGAAGTGATGATGATTGATTCCATGAAGCAAATTGTCTAAGAAAGCAGATCGATGGCACTGAAAATTAATTAAGAACAAAAATCAAACACACATCCATACATCAGAGAGTACAGGACATTGGATCGGAGAGACGATGGCGAGGAGGTGTGCGGCGTTGGAGATTAGAGGACGATGGCAAGCTCAGAGCGCGTGTGAGGACGACAGCGATGAGGTGTGTGGCGTTGGAGAGATGACGGCAAGGAGGTGCGCGGCGTTGGAGAGGAAATGGTGAGGCGGGAGTGTGGTCAGCGGCGGATCTGTAATGGGGAGGTTGAAAGGTCCTAAATGGCTAGAGGGGGTGAATAGCCTAATTAAAAATTCTACAAAGCACTAAACAAACCGGTTAGTATAACAAATGGTGAAGCAAGTGTTGCGCTAGCCTAGTGGGGGTTGCAAGCCAACCTAATCAATTCTAGCAAACCTAATACACTAGGCACACTAAGAATAGGATCCTTAGCAATCAACTACACTACACAACCTAGTATGCTACTTTGCACAAATGTAAACGCAAGAGAGAAACCGAGATGTGCAAACCGTGCCTTCGGGATGATGACCAATCACTGTCTTGTCAATTCAATTGAAAACCCGAAGAGATGATCCAATAGAGAAATCCAAGTTGATCTCGAAGGATCAAACCACACAAGAATACCGAGGGACACAAGATTTTTATCCCGAGGTTCACGTGCTTGCCGGCACGCTACTCCCCGTTGTGTCGACCACACACTCGGTAATTCGGTGGCTAATTGGCGTCACAAGCCAAGCCCTCACCGGGCGCCACAAGAACTCACACAAAGTGAGGGTAACTCAATGACACGAGATTCCACTAAGGATTCTTTTCGCGATCTCCCGCGGGGTGGGATGAACACCCCTCACAAATCACCTCCGGAGTGGCCAAGAACATTCTTCAACCTTGCTCAACTCCGGCTCGCTGCTCCAACCGTCTAGGTGACGGCAATCACCAAGAGTAATAAGCTCAATCGCAACAAGAACGCTCACTAGTGCCACTAGATGCTCAATCACAAGGCAAATGCACTAGAAGCTCTCCCAATCACTCTCTAGATCAATCAAGAGACATGCAAAGTGAGGGAGGAGGTTTGCTTAGCTCTAGGGGATGTCAAGAATGTTAAAGTGCCAAGAGAGACTCCCCCAAGCCGGCCAAACAACTTATATAGGTGCCACCAAAGACACCTAGCCGTTACCCTCAAAACACAGCTTCTGCGCATTGACCGGACGCCCGAACAGCACCGACCGGACGCGTCCGATCCAGCGTCCGGTCGAACATAAAGAGCCACGTGTACTAGCCGTTTGAATTCTACACTTCGCACCTAACGGCCAGCACCTGCCCGCGCGATATCAGTAATGACCGGACGCGTCCGCTCCAACCACCGGACACCCAGACACCAGAGTCCGGTCACCGACCAGAGAGGTTCCAGAGAGGGTAAAACTCGACCGGACGCGTCCGCTGCACCCTGACCGGACGCGCCCGGAGTCCGGTCAGCACTCAGCTCACCTCGGCCTCGCAAGCGCACTTGACCGGACGTGGCACCGGATCGTCCGGTCGCCCAGCGTCCGGTCACTCCTGAAAATCGACGGACTCCAGCAAATGACCGGACGCGTCCGGTCCCTACCAGGACAACGTTCAATCACCTCTGAGTGACTGCTCTTCGTTCGAAAACTTCTGAGTCCCGCCTCGCGAGCTCGGCGGGAGGGTTCCACACCCAAACACCATCACCTCTTGCTCTCATGTGCCAACACAAAAGTGTCTCCCCACTTGTGCACGTGTTTAGCATTTTCAAATAGATTTTGCAAGAGATTGTTAGCACACTAGGTCCCTAATGCATATGCAAGGTCATTGCTCACCTAGTGGCACTTAGATAACCAATATTGCGCGACATCGCCCCTCTTAATAGTACGGTTATCAATCCTAAACCCGGCCATTAACTTCTCTGTTCGCCTGTGGCCGGTAAAATGGAAATGCCCTAACGTATACCTTTGCCTCTAGCATTCCATCTTGCTCCTCATCTTCCTTCATCTCCAAGTGTGGTACTTGATCCTTTGTGGTCACTTCCATCATCTTGATCACCATTCCACCACTTGGCTTGGACCTCCCATTTCTCTAATGCTACACACTTAGCAATAGGGTTAGTCCTAGGTTTCATCAATTAGTCAAAACCAAACTAGGGCTTTCAGAGGTGCGCGCTACCTCGATCACAGGGAGCTGCTATTCGCCAGACCTCCGCGGAGCATGCGCACATGTTGGAGCGAGGAGGTAGAGATGATGTGGTGGTGGTGATGATGATGGAGGGCTGCGACTGTTGTGTGGCACACGGTTCATATAGGTAGGACTTTTAATCCCAGGTTGTGGCTGCTCGCAGAATTAAAAGGTCTTTAGTCCCACCTATGCAACCGTTTTTCATAAATACCAGAATTCTCCCTATCATTATAATTACTTTCTAAAAAAAATTTTATAATAGACACTAGAATTCTCCTTATTATTATAATTACTTTATAAAAATCTTTTTGTAATAGATGCCAAATTCTCCTAATCATTATAATTAATTTCTAAAAATCTTTTATAATAGATGCCATAATTCTCTTTATCATTATAAATACTTCCTAAAAATCTTTTATAATAGATGCCACAATTCTCTCTATCCTTATAATTACTTTCTAAAAATATTTAGAATAGATGCTAGAATTATCTCTATCATTATTAATACTTTTTAGAAATCTTTTATAATAGATGCCAGAATTCTCTCTATCATTATAATTATTTTCTATAAACATTTTACAATAGATACATTTCAAAAATTCTCTCTAACATTTTAGTTACTTTCTAAAAATCTCTCGACCATTATAATTATAAAAATCACATAATTATAAGCACAAAATCAGCCATTTAAACATCGCAGCACAAATGATGGAAGTTATTACAAACACATGAACCAAAATACCACCAAATAGACTAAATAAACCAGACGCAGCTAACATCTGTCTCCACTGCCACCAGCATACGTACATCTCGGATCGTGTAACCACAGAAAGTGTCTGTGCAATATAAGGTCCTCACTAAAATACTCTCTCTCGCCTCATAACGAGTCGCACATGGTATGCCATAAATAAAACCTACTGCCGCACTATGAACGATGGCTAGGTTATGATTGAATTGCACTTAAAACTGAATTCCTTGCCTAGTCTGCATGCCAAAGTCGTACCCAAGTTGACAGAGAGCTTGTGAAAGAATATTCTGCATGCCAGTTACAGCATAGATAACATCATGGAGCAAATCCTACAAACGTACAAACAAGTAAGTATCAGTAAGCAACCTATATTAATCATAGCAATAGATGAATATGACTCTGATAGCATACATGACTTACCATATTCAATTGGTTATATCTCGCTATCTTTTTGGTTACTTATAGAGTACCCAGAGTACGCTCACGTAAAGTTTGCATCTTCAAGTATGAAAAATATCGTACCCAATACGCTCTACAGTTGTTAGCACTCAAAATCGTCTCAAGGTGAATTAGAGGTATCTCCAACAAGTTACATATGTGACAAGTATATTGGTGGCAAAAGAGCACGACAAAATTATAAAGGATTGCGCGAGGAGACGTCGAGTCATGGCGAGACAGGGCCAAATCGGCTTAGCCGGTTTCAGGCCGGTCCTTATCCTAACCGGCTTAGCCGGTTCTAGGCCAGCCCCTACCCTAGAACCAGCTTAGCTGGCTGCCAAACCCGGCTAAGCCGGGTTGTCACTTAAGTGACGTGGCGGCCGACTAAGGGGCTGCCCACGCCCGTAGAAACAGGTTTAGCCGGGTTCCTAAGTTGGCTTAGCCGGTTCACCTGTATTCTGAGGGGATTTCGTTCCTAACTCGGTTTTAAATCTATTTTTGCATATGAAAACTTAGAGAATGTGTTTTAGACATGTTTCCTACTGGGATAAGACCACCCCCTCCTATATAAAAGAGAAGATCACGATCGATTGACTTCCCATCATGCAATCAACACAAAAACCAATCTATCTCCTCTCTTTTACCCTAATCTCTCTACACTTCTTGTTCTTCGTCGGTGCTGCAATGGACGGTGGATCAACGACGGTGAAGCCATAGAGCGGACAGGCCGGCCAGGGTAGCCCATTGTTGTTACACGTCCACGCGGGGTTCATCCCGGACGTGTGGAGTTTCAGGTTTCAAGAGACTCCGTCGGCGTGTCTTGCGTATCGCGCTCCCGGTGAGGCTCCTCCGGCGACGTGTCTTGCATATAGCGCTCATCACTAGAGGCACAAAGTTTAGGTGTGTATATCCCTTAGGCGCCAGCAGATCTCAAAATCGGCTTGGCCCTACATCGAGCATGTTAGCTCCTTATCGAGTGTGGTGACCTAATTAAGCGTCAACATTCTTTTTGACGACTCCGTTGGGGAAGAATTGCTTCGACTTTATTTTGTAGCCGAATCTCTCTACCATAGCCATATTCTTAATTGACCTATTATTATTTTCTTCACGTGGTCACCAGAGCATCTGGCTTCCAGGCAATTGCATCTAATTTTCTACGGCCGTCACACAACAAATCAGGCCTAAAGCCGATTGTGTTTGTGGTGATTTCCACCCTTTCCTGGTGATTATAGGTTTTTGGCCCAAACAGCAGATTCCGATTCGAAGCAAGCTAGGCACGGGGCTCACCCATAAATTCCTAATGAAAGCTGCATCGTAAATACCAATTGGAAGGCTACCCTGCTGCTGTGCGTGTACTAGCATCTACGTGAGAAGAAAATCTGGGACACTGTTCTACTGCTCCTCCTGATGTGAAGTGCTAGCGGTGGAGGTTAGAGTTACTTGTTGATAAATTCTTGGACATCAGAAAATTGCAACAATATTTTAACGTCATGTCCAAGGTACACCATGCAAATAAACTATATAATTCTAATAATTATTTTGCAGTACAGTAAATTCTTATGTTGATGTTGCATGATATACTAGATATATTTCATCGGCTGATACTTTTGTTAATGCTCCTCATCATATATATTATAATTATAGATATTATGGTTAAGAGCCGATGTCAAATATGAATACTTTGGGTTTGAATGCATCTAGTAACATACAACATCTAAATTCTTATTCATCGTCTATAAGTTCACAATATGTGGTTGCACCACGTGATATGCCGATGAATGAGAGAATTGGCTATGACAATACTAATTATTTAATCAATTGCTCTCAGAATCCAGCATCATATATGTCGATACGGGACCGAGACAGTTACCCATCGGCATGACTCCCGTCAAGACGGAAACAAGAAGACAGGATCCGAGTAGATCACAGACCATCCTAGTTAGACAAATAGAAAGTAACTTCTGTAATAGGAACAGAACTCTTACTACTAGTCCGACTAGGATTAGAACCATAGCTCTGGCTCCTTTCTCTCATAAAAAGGAGTCAGAGCACCCTTTTTTGTAACAGACGAACAACATACAATCATACATCAATCCAACGCAAAAGGCCAAGGCCGACTGGAGTAGAGCTTTTACTCGACGACGAGGACTCGAACCAGGATAAACCGTATGTCTCTTGCGTGAAACCGCCGACTTCTAGTTATTCGCCGAGGTCCGAATCAACTGTTGCGGGACCCCCGTGGTAGGCTATCGGTGGCTAAATACCGACAGCTGGTGCGCCACGTAGGGGCTTTCGGTGAAATCAACGTCACAGGCTCGATGGACCTACACACAATGATTTTCCCGAGGGGATTAATCTTCGTCTTCGGGAGCTAGGTCTGCGAAGCAGACGATCACGGGATTCTCCACAGTCAACTACTTCAAGAACCTAAGCCGAAGATGCACAAAACTTTTTCAAGACTCAAGCTAACAGAAGAAACTACGAGCACAAGTCTACAAAAGGTGCCGACTTCTTTTTACTACGGCTTCCACAATTCAGCATGGGAATATCAAAGTTTCACTCGGAAGACGATGAGATCTAATGGCTTTGCCCAAAAGAGCATTTTCAAACAAGATAAGTACCCCACCCTCCTTCCCTTTTCAATACGGTAGACCCTTAGAAGGGGAAGAACCCGATTATCCGCTCAACACACACAAAGAAGTATTCATGGTAAGGCAACCCCTGGTATCGTTAGTCCAACCCGACTATAAATCTTCAGAAGAATCAGAAGCTGATATCCCACCAGATTCCGTCACAAGAGAAGGGGAAACTGATAGCCAGAGAGTAGCAAGAAAGAAGAAACAAGAAAAGAGGAGGAAGGAGGAACTGAGTTCAAGAGCGCAGAGAAGCATGGCGTAAATATGAAGAAGAATTGGCCAAGTACAATCAAAGAAGGGCTGAAAAAGAAGTTGAGGAAAGACGAGCCACAGCAAGAGCCAGGCTTGATCCTGTCGATAAAATACAAGAGTTGATCAACGAAATCGATGCCATACAACGACCAAGTGAAGAACAAGCCAGGCTCAGAAACTTACTCAGAGACACTGCACAAAGGATACAAGATGACTGAGAACCTCCTCGTCATATACCATCTGAGCAAACAAGCCAAAGAAGTCGGAGAATCTCCGCATTTGAAAGATTATCAACTCCAAACCACAGCAGAAGAACTCAACCTCATCACGACTGGATTAAAAGAATGGGAGAGAACAGGGGAAGACAACCAACACCACCACGAAGCCCTCCTAGAACTATCTCAAGATATGACAGTCAAGTAGACTCCGATTACAAGCTAGAAAAAGTACCCGACAGATTCCCTTGCTTCGCAGGAAGACTACTTATAGTCAAATTACCTCACAAATTCAAACCAGCTAATCACTCAAAGTGTGACGGCAAAACAGAACCAATGCAATGGCTTAGAATTTATTCCCAGTCAATAGAACTAGCTGGAGGAGACGACGACATCAAAGCACTATTTTTTCAATGGCACTGGAAACATTACCACTTCAATGGTTCGACAAGTTGCGCCCTGGATCTATCAAAACATGGGGTGACCTTTAGAAAGCCTTTTGTGAAAATTTCACAGGAATACTCATCCATCCAATAACACAAGCTGAATTAAAAGGATTAAAACAGAATCCAGGAGAAAGCCTCAGAGACTTCTATAGAAGATTTGGGGAACTAAGAGCGCAAGTACACGACATTACCGAGAGAGAAGTAATAGAAGCATTTTCATATGGACTAAAAGTAAGATGGATGTTCCACGACTTCTGCAAAGAAAATCCACGAACAAATGAAGAGTTCAAAAGAACAGTCAAAAAGATGATTACGGCAGAAGTAAAGACACAAGAAAGATTTCTAGATAATAGAAACAACTCAGAAAAAAAGAACAACACGGACAGAAGAAACAACTCGAACAACCAAGACAACTCAAGGTGGAACAACCAAGACAACTCGAGGTGGAACAACCAAGACAATTCGAGGTGGAACAACCAGGACGACTCAAGAAGATGGAACAACCGAGACAACAGACAGGAATACCATAAAAAGAGATACTCAGACAACATGGTGGCCTCCACCGAAAGAAAGAAATTCTACCCGGCAAGGAAATTTGAAGATCTCAAAAATATGAAATGCCTCTATCATCCGACAGGAATTCACCTAATAGGAGAGTGTCACATCTTTCAAGAAAAATATATGAAGAAAGATAAACAAGGAAAAGAAGAAAATAGGGAGAAAAAGGAAGAAGACAACCCAGCCGACAACGGTTTTTAAAATCCAAGAGCAACAGTATCAGTAATATTCTCAGGAGTCCCTGGTTCTAGGAGCAAACAAGAAGACAAACTTGCTTGGCGAACAATCATGGCAGCAGAACTAGCAACACCCAGATATCTAAACTGGTCTCAATATCCAATACAATTCTCACGCGAAGATCAATGGACAAGTGTTGGGAACGCAGGATTATACCCATTAGTACTCGGACCTACAATTGCCGCAATAACAGTAACCAAAGTACTCATCGACGGATGAGCAGGATTCAACATCATATTTGCAGACACCGTACGAAAGATGGGACCAGAATTCACAAAGATGATCACACCAACAAGCGTACCGTTCTACGGAATAGTACCCGGAAGGCTAGCAATGCCCCTCGGGCAGATTACACTACCAGTAACGTTTGGAACTCCCACAAATTACCGTATAGAACTCATCAAGTTCGAAGTCACAGATTTCAAATCATCATATCACGCAATATTGGGAAGACCAGCGCTAGCAAAATTTTTGGCTATACCACACTATCCATATCTACTACTCAAGATGCCAGGACCACACAAAGTACTTTCTCTCGGAGGAGATCTGAAACGAGCCTACGAATGCGATGTACAAGCAATACAGATATCTTCAAAAATACAAGGAGAAATCAACTCAGCGACAGCCGAAATAAGAATAGAATAACTGAAAATCCCAGCAAAAAACAAAGCACCCTCACCACAGCTGAAGGAGAAGACACCAAAAAGATTGATCTAGGAACAGGCGACCCATCAAGGACTACCACTATCAGTGCACACCTACCTATCAAATAGGAACTCGCGCTCACCAACTTCTTATGGGATAACAAAGATATATTTGCCTAGAAACCAGCTGATATGCCTGGAGTCCCAAGGGAGTTGGCTGAGCACAAAATTGAAGTCAACAAAGGTGCAAGACCGATCAAACAAAGACTACGACGTTTTTCACCAGACAAGAAGGAAGCAATAAAGAAAGAAATAGCTAGACTACTAGCAGCCGGCTTCATAAAAGAAATCTTGCATCCAGATTGGCTAGCCAATCCCGTTTTAGTACACAAAAAGAACACATGAATGGCGCATGTGCGTCGACTACACCGACCTCAACAAACATTGTCCAAAAGATCCCTTTAGACTACCAAGAATCGATCAAATAGTAGACTCAACAGTAGGCTCAGCTTTATTGTCCTTCCTGGACTGCTACTCAGAATATCATCAAATTGCACTAAAAGAAGAAGACCAAAGCAAGACATCCTTCATCACCCCATTTGGAGCTTATTGCTACAAAACAATGTCTTTTGGACTCAAAAATGCAGGTGCAACATATCAAAGAGCAATTCAGGCTTGTTTAGGGGATCAAGTCAAAAAAAATGCAGAAGCATGATGAGGACATCAACAACAACAATGCATCCCCACCGACACCAGTACCTATTGCTGGTCCTCTTACTCGTGCTCGTGCTCGTCAACTTAATCATCAAGTGAGTTCCCTCTTGAGCTCTTGTCCATCTTGTTTAGATCTTGGAGACACGCGCACTCTTGTTTTGCTCGGGGAATGAGGGAGAAGACCAACATGGAAACGGAAAAGATCAACAAGGGAAGGCTTTACACCGGGCCGCGTTCAGATTGTGCGGCAATGCCAACTTGTCAAGGGATGATTGCATATGGGAAGCATGGAACCTTAACAAAGATGATTGGGAGCCAAGACCAAGTATCCTCAACGTCCTCAATCAGGCTACCACGTCACTTCTAGCCTAAGGAAAGAAAGAGTCCAAATCCAACACGTTTTAGAATTGGATTCGGACTGCAGAATAGCCCCAATTTGTGCGGGTCACCATGGCTTCATATGGAGTCCAATTGGGACGTTCTAATACTTGTTGGAAAGTTTATCAAGTCTACTTTCATATGGATCCAGTCCCATGTCCATATCTTCTTGGAGTCAGCGGCAATGATCAAAATAACACCGACCAGTTTTTTCTATCCAGTCTTTGCGTCACCTTATTTTAGCCCGATGGGGCTGTGTATCTTCTTAGGGTCCATTAGGGACGTGTCCTAGGGTTGGAGCACGACCCAAACACCTTGTGGTCGTCCCTTCCCATGTCATATACCCCCGTGGCCGCCGCCAGAACACTCGGGTTTTGTTTAGATCAAGTTTAGCCTTCGCTACTTGCTTGTAAGCGCAGCGTCTTTGGATCAGCCGCCTGTCTTCTTGTCTTGAACCCCACTTCATTGGAGATTGAGTTGAAACCTTCATTTATATTTAGTAATTCAGTGCTTGTTCTACTTGTTCTTGCTGGTTCTTCGATAGCTTGTAGGACGAGTGCCCTAGTGGCCGGGTGTTGCGCTCCACAAGATCGTGACAGCCATTGGTATGGTGTATCGGTTGCTAAGGCGCAGTCTTGGAAGGCTGTAGTCGAGCCGTGAACGTCATCTCCATTTACCAATCGAGTTATCCCACGCCTCTCATCGAAAGATCGGGCAAAAACCCTAACGGGTTCACATCAAAGCATATATAGATGACGTAGTCGTCAAGATAAAGAACCTGGATTCTCTGATTGAAGATCTACAACAAACCTTCGACAATCTCAAAAGATGAAAGTGGAAACTTAACCCTAATAAATGCGTATTTGGTGTATCATCAGGACAACTACTCGGATTTCTAGTCAACCAAAGAGGGATCGAAGCAAGCACAAAACAAATCAAAGCAATAACTGATATGGGCCTACCTGCGGACATAAAGGACCTTAAAAAACTAACAGGTTACATGGCAGCACTTAACAGATTTATCTCTAGACTAGGGGAAAAGAGCTTACCTTTCTTCAAACTACTAAAGAAGACAGACAAGTTTACCTGGAATGAAGAAGCACAAGAAGCTTTCGACAAACTAAAAGCATACATCAGTTCATGTCCAGTATTAGTACCACCAAAGAAGGACGAAGATCTCATGCTCTACATCACTGCAACTACTTCAGTAGTAAGTATAGCTATTGTAGTCGAAAGAGAGGAACAAGGATACATCTACAAAGTACAAAGGCCAGTCTACTACATAAGTGAAGTACTCACAATATCCAAAGTGAGATATCCACACGTGCAGAAACTACTCTACGCAATACTAATAACATCAAGAAAACTCAGACATTACTTTGAAGATCACAAAATCATCATCGTGATAGATTTTCCACTCGGAGACATCCTAAGAAATCGAGATTCAACAGGACGAATTTCAAAATGGGTAGTTGAACTCAGAGCACTCAAGATTGAATTTACCACAAGAAAGGCGATCAAATCCCAAGCATTATCTGACTTCATCATAGAATGGACTGAAATACAGCAACCCACTCTAGACGCCATCCTAGACCATTGGAAAATGTACTTCGATGGGTCCTTAAAACTAGGAGGGGCGGGAGCAGGAGTACTACTCATTGCACCCGACAGAAAACAACTCAGATATGTTCTACAAATCCTATGGCAAGCCACTAATAACAAAGCAGAGTATGAAGCACTTATCCACGGTCTACAAATCGCAACAACACTTGGAATTTATGGGGATTCAATAGTAGTAGTCAACCAAGTGAATAAAGAATGTGATTGTACCAAAGAGAACATGGATGCCTACTGTACAGAAATACAAAAACTCGAAAAGAATTTCCAAGGATTGGAAATCCATCATATATTACGGGATTTAAATGTCGCAGCTGATGTTTTAGCCAAACTGGGCTTAGACAGGACTAAAGTACCAGCTGGAGTTTTCGTCAAAGAGCTAACTAAACCATCTATCAAGTCAAACAAGAAAGAAGACGAAAAGAAGACAGAACAAGAGCAAATCTTGACAATCAGCCTAGACAACTCAACATGGATGCAAATATTTATAGACTACATCAAAGAAAAAAAACTACCAGGCAACAAAGCAGAAGCAACTCGGGTCATTATAAGAAGTAAAAACTACGTCCTGGTAGGAAATAACCTATACAAAAGAGCCGCATCTTTAGGTGTACTATTAAAATGCGTACCAACAGCAGAAGGGAAAGAAATACTATTAGAAATGCACTCTGGATGTTACGGAAATCATGCATCTGCAAGAACATCTGGTCAGGATTCTATTGGCCGACAACATTGAAAGACGCCAAAGAACTACTCAAACACTACAAAAATTGCCAAATGTTTGCAAGACAAGCATATGTCCCAGCTCACAATCTAATATGCATTCCACCCGCATGGCTGTTCTCATGCTGGGGGCTTGATCAAGTCGGACCACTCAAAAAATCCAAAGGAGGATTCGAGTACATTTTCGTAGCTATCGACAAGTTTACCAAATGGATAGAGTATAAGCCATTGGTAAAGTACAGCTCAGCCAAAGAACAGGAATTCATCCAAGAAATCTTGCATAGATTCGGGACGCCAAATAGAATAATCACAGATCTGAGATCACCCTTCACAGCTAATAAATTCAAAAGCTGGGCACAAGACTGTGGATTCAGCATAGACTATGCATCAGTAGCTCATCCTCAGGCAAACAGGCAAGTAGAAAGAGCTAACGATCTCATCTTGGCAGGATTAAAACCTAGACTATACGAAGACCTCAAAGATTACGGATCAAAGTGGATAGATGAACTACCAAAAGTAGTCTGGGGATTAAGAACTCAAATAAGCAGAGCAACTGGCTACTCACCTTTCTTCTTGGTATACGGGTCAGAAGCTATACTACCAGCAGACTTGATCTGGACATCCCCCAAAATTGAACAGTAGAACAAAGGAGAAGCAGAGGAGACAAGAAGACTAGAAATCGACAGTATGGAAGAAGTCAGAGTCAATGCAACATTACAATCAGCAAGGTACATGCAAGGATTGAGAAGGCATTATGACAAGAACATTCAACCAAGAACCTTACAAGCCGGTGATCTAGTCCTCTGAAGAATTCAAAAACCAGATGGAAGGCACAAACTACTCAGCCCATGGGAAGGTCCCTTCATAGTAGCAAAAGTAACAGGACCTGGATCCTATGAGCTAATGACCAAAGATGGATCACCAATAAAAAATTCCTGGCACATCTCTCAATTATGACGATTTTTTGCACAAGCATCAAAGACATGTACTATTATTCCCAATAAAGACTTATCGTTCAAAGAAAGATTACAATGACCTAGCTTCTTTTCAGAACTAGATGAGAGCCAACAGAGAGCTCGACCTATCCCGACTTCTAGATTACAGAACTCGGATGAGGGCCTACGGTCCGAACTATCCTAGCTTCTCTTCACAACTATATGAGAGCCAACAGAGAGCTCGACCAATCTCGACTTCTAGATTATAGAACTCGGATGAGGGCCTACGGTCAGAACTATCCTAGCTTCTTTTCAGAACTAGATGAGAGCCAACAGAGAGCTCGACCTATCCCGACTTCTAGATTACAGAACTCGGATGAGGGCCTACGGTCTGAACTATCCTAGCTTCTTTTCAGAACTAGATGAGAGCCAACAGAGAGCTCGACCTATCCCGATTTCTAGATTACAGAACTCGGATGAGGGCCTACGGTCCGAAATATCCTAGCTTCTTTTTAGAACTAGATGAGAGCTGACAGAAAGCTTGACCTATCCTGATTTCTTAACTATAGAACTCGGATGAGGACCCATGGTCTGAAATATCCTAACATCTTCTTTAGACCCAGATGGGGGCAAAGTGACAACTCAACACATCTTGACTCGAATCGGATGACAACCTACGAAACAATCAGGCATCTCAAGACAAAAACAAGGCATTCAACAAATTCAAGAAGAGAAGTTTTTGTACAAAAGGCCTTAGAAAAGGCGTCAAGTACCCTTACAATAAAGAAATTTTCTAACTGCTAGTCATCACTACCGTCAGCACGCACAGCCGCAACCTCTACAAGCTCTATAAACTCCTTAGCTAAGTCCAAGACAGCAGCTTCAGACTGCGAAAGAGCCCGCTCAGCCTCAGGAGTATGAGTCCCGTCCAACACCTTCTCAAGAGGTAAGTTCGGATCAATTAACCGAACACGCGCCAACACACCTTGAACGCCGAGCAAGACAGCATCTTTTGCAAAGTTAATAGCTCGGTCAGTCAGTCGAGGAAGAAACTGAACCCAAGTCAGGCCAGCATCTTCAGACCTCCTCAACATGGTGGCAAGCTCTCGGATAGAATTCACCAAAGCCGACCACCTATCCTCCGAGGACTTCAGACGAGCCGACAAGTCCTCTACTGATGCCTTGGCCTGCAAAAGATCTCGATCAGCACCGCGCCTAATCAGATGAGCTCTGGCAAGAGTTTCTTCAGCATCGTCTTTTACCTTCTCCGATTCATTGCGAAAAGTCTTCACTTCCAGCTTCAAAGCCTCAGTCTCTTCTGAGTACTTCTTCTTCAAAGCTTCAAAACAAAACAGAAAGAAGTCAGAGAAAAACGTCGATAAAATCAAACACAAAAAAGAGCATAAACAAGTACCCTGGAAATCTCGTGAAGATTTTTTTCAGACTCAACAGCAGCCGACTTCTGCTGCTCAGCCGTAATAACTTGAGCCTTCAAAGCGGCCTCTGACGATTGGCGCCTCCAGCGCTCCTCATCAAGTTCCAACCTCAAGGAAGCCAACTCATCCAACAACTTCTTTTGCGACTCAGTCGAGCCGAAGAAGAGGTCAGAGTCATTGACATATTCCTACATACAGAAGAAAGGGGGTAAAGAAAAAGGACAAGCAAGAAAATAAAATAGAAAACTTTCTTACCTGGAATTGCTCAGCAAAAGAACTAAATGAAGCCTGGACAGAACTCCACCCAGATTCAAGCTTCTTGAGATGAGAACTCGGATTAAACTCCTCCTCTAGCTCCTGCATCAACTTTAGATCACGAACAGAATCCCAAGGAGCATAAGAAGGCGACAAAGGAGGAGAACACCCAACCCTAGAACGAGAAGAAGTCAGGGGTTGGGCAAGAGGCAATTTTTCTGCCCCTAAAGTAGTCGCCATGACAGCTTCCGCAACTGGCAACGAAGAAGTCCCAAAGCAGCAGAAGACGAAGCCACTGCCAAGGCAGACTCCACAGCTGGATGTGCATCAGGCACAGAAGACACCTGACCCACAACACCAACACTCACGGTCTTCTCAGAATCGGAAGCCAGAGCTGAAGATATTGTGGCAGACAGCCTACAAGAACAAAGAACTAAGACAAATGATTCAAAAAGGGGAAAGAAGTCAGAAAAAGAAACCCTTACCTAGGGGCACGGCGGAGAGCAAGAAGAGGCCGAGAAGGT
This sequence comes from Chrysopogon serrulatus, assembly GCA_015844335.1. Taxonomy (NCBI): domain Eukaryota; kingdom Viridiplantae; phylum Streptophyta; class Magnoliopsida; order Poales; family Poaceae; genus Chrysopogon; species Chrysopogon serrulatus. The sequence goes on from JADLZL010002848.1 coordinate 662,196, forward strand.
GGAGGCGGCATAACCTCGTCCAAACCCACCAACAACTCGGCAGATGAAGAAGTAGGACCCGGCAAAAGCCCTAAATCTGGGGAATAAGAAGAAGTCTCCCAGGGGCTACAAAAAGCCAAGTTAAAAAGCCAAGCAACAAGAAGAATATACACTAGAATCCAAAAAGGCAACACTTACCGATGAAGAAGAGGGGAATCATCAACATCTTCAGCCTCATCCTCATAAAGAAGAATAGATCCACCACCTACCAAGAAAGAAGAATCAAGACTATTTTCCAAAAAGAACAAACAAGGCAAAACCAAACAACTTCTCACCTATCAAAAGGTTACCTAAAGGCTGAGGAGAGGAAGAAGTACGTGCCCGCTTCTGAGGCACAGAAGTAGAAGAGTCGCCTGCAGCAAACCTCTTCCTGCCAGGACGAGTAGCTCGAGGAAGGGCCACCAGCTGATAAGGAACGTACTGAAGAACAGGCTCCATTTCAGAAACACCTGGCAAAACAACTCGACCTTCAATTACCTTATGACCAGTAGCTGAAGGAGCCGAAAGAGGAGTAATATCTCCATCAACAAAGAGAGAAGCATCAGCATCAAAACCCCTACCAAAAGGCTTCAAAAAACACAAAGAACAAGTCTGTTTGAATCAAAAGTACTCAGAAACATAAAAGCAAGCAGGAAAATACACTTACAGTAGGAGGGGGATTGCTGGCCGAATATTCACAGCCAATCATCGGGACCACCGACGCCCCCTTCAAGATCTTCTGAAGGCGCGTAAGCACCTCACCATTAGACAACTCGGTCATGGCCACCATACGAGACGGATCCTCAACACCAGAGTACTCGAAGCCAAGATGCTCCCGTGCCTTCAAAGGCTGTACTCGGCGATGAGGATAACTCGCCACAATGGCAAAACTAGACAGGCCGTTTTGTTTCAAGTAACTAATCCTATCGAAGAGAGGTTGGAGCAGAGACAACTCGGCAGAAGTAAGCTGCTCCTTCTCCCACCGGTCATTAGGAATAGGCGGAACTCCAGAATAAGTTTCGAGTGCTGGGGCACTAGCACCACCATCAAGGTTCCCAGCATAAAACCACTCGGAACGCCAGTCCTTCACGGACTCAACAAGATCATACTCAAAGAAATGGCTCGACTTACGCCCCTGCCGAAATTGAATCCCACATCCACCAAGGGTGTGGAGGGAATCAATGCGGGGCTGCGGCTTAAGACGAAAAAGAAAACGGAACAGATTCAGAGAAGGAGGAATACCGAGGAAAGTTTCACAGAAGTGAACAAATACAGAAAGATGAAGGACGCCGTTCGGGGTGAGATCATGAAGAGAGATACAGAAATAACAGAGGAAGCGATGAAGAAAAGAACATGCCGGAAGACAAAGCCCGGTGCGAACAAAAGAAACAAAAAGAACGATCTCCCCTGGGCGAGGAACAGGAACGCGATGCTCACCAGGCACAACCCAACCAGAAAATTCCTTGGGATGGATCATCCCCCACTCCTCCAGCTCAACCAAATGCTTTTCCTGAGTATTCGGCGCAGGGAAGAATTTCGCCGTGGCCTTCATCGCAGCAAACTCTGGGTTCAGCTGCTCGTCAACCTCCTCCTCAAGAACAGGCTTCTCAGCTTCCGGCTTCTTGGGCGCAAGTTTCTTCCTACCCATACAACGAGCAAGCAGCTAACGGATGGAAGGGCGCGCAGCAAAGCAAAGACAGATTTTGGGGATTTTTTCCAGCGCTAGGGTTTCAAGAGGCATAAGCAAGGTGAAGAAGAAGAACAGTCACCACAGTAAATTTATAGCCTAGTCTTAAGGCCCACTTAAAGGGCAACGGTAAAAAGACCAACGGATACATAGCACAATAACAGGAAAGGCCCAGTAAACCCCCAAATTTCGGGATAACGGTCCTAATCCCGTTACCCACCAACGGTAAAAATCAATGCCATTACAAGAAAGGGTAACTCAGCCAAAATATCTAGAAGAAGTCTACACAAAGGGAGACAGTCAGCTTACCAACCAAAACAAGTCGGCACGAAGGCAGACAACCAGCATCCTAAGATAAAACAACTCGGACTCATACAGAAACATATATTTCTTCAACAAGTCTTACAGAATACAAGGATACTAGTCTTACAAGACCCACCGAATTTAGAAAGAACACTAAAGCAACGGCTACAAGGAACCCTGTAGAATTTGGCCATAGAAGAAAATTGTAACACCCCAGGTGTTAGTCACTAGCTTAGCAATAAATTTGGACTTAAGCAAGATATGTAAAGTAATATCTTTGATCTCTATCTTGACTCCATCTCCATCTTCCTTGATTGTTGGAGGAGTGTCATGAAGATTAGAATCACAAGTCACATGAAATGATCAGCTACATCCTAGCTTGAAAGGCTTTATCAAGTGTATAAGTAGATGGAGTGTCAACCAAGCCTAGCCATGTTGCCCAAAGGACTCTAATTGAACTTAAAAACAAAAGTAGTGAAGGGTTCATGTTGAGCAAATGTCGAGAAAATGCTCAAATAAGGCTAAAACCCTAGTTTGGAGTTTTATCAAGTTGCTGCATTGATCAATGAAAAAGTATAGTTTATGTTCATATTCTGAGGTTGGACCCTAAATAAAAGTTGAAGTTTGAGTTGTGTGCAACAAACTTGTTTTAAGGGCCTAATCATGGTTCAGTTTTGAAGTAAGTCAAATAGAGCACACAAAATTGAATCTGCTGCAGTTTTAGCACTTAGAATAATTCTAAGTCTCTGAATTTCAGTGTCCACGCATTGACATGCCGCGTTCTCATGATTTCTTTATGCAACTTGAGTTGATCCAAAAATAGAAGTTGAAGGTAATACAATAAAGAAGAACATGCCAAAAGTTGGGATCAATTTGAGTATGTTTGAGCTGTCAATTTGAGGATTGATTGAACCGAGGCTTAACCCTAATCAATATGCTGACACTGCTGTTTTAAATCCTAATTACCCACTGATCTAGAATCCTAATTACTGAAGTGTCTTAATAGAAGTTGTAGAGCATCAATAGAACAACAACTTTGCTTCTTGGCCCATTGTCCAGTTCGGTTTGGAAAAGGCCCAAAATCGGCCCCCAACGTGCTTACTTCGTCGCGCGCTAGGTGTCCAAGGAAAGGCCGTGTGTCCTCCCACGCGTCGCCCGACCTCCGCTCGCGTTCGACGCCTGGGCACATCGACGCGTGCCCCTGTGCCCAGGCGTCGATGGGGAGGGCCGAGGCCGCTGTTCTCTCACCCTCTGCTCATTCTCTTGCTCCCCATCTCTCTCGCTTGTTCTCCCTCGCTCGCCATGGCTCGGAACGTCTGCAGGAACACGGAGCCGCCATTGTTAGCCGCCCGAGCTCCAGTGCTGCGCTGTTCCTCGCTCCCTACCCTTCCTCTTGCATAGAAGCCACAGCCACCACCTTCGCCTCACCGGTCCGCATCCGGTGCCCCCCTTTCCTTGGCCCTCGCCGCAGGCCAGGGGCAACGGCGCCATGGTGGCCGTCGTCGCCGCCACGGTCACCACCGCCACTTCGCGTGCCCTGGACACCAGGAGCCATCGCAGGCCGGGCTGGGGACGCCCTGCGGGTGCGCCTGGCCGTGATGCCGCCGCTGCTCCACCCCTCACGGCCGGGCGAGGTCGCCACCGACCACTGCCGCCCGGGAACCGCCGCCAAAGCCGCCTCCTCTGCTCTGTTGTTCTCCGTAAAAAGGAAGAAGAAGGAGTCATTTGTAAATAGAAACTCTTTGCTGTGTTCACTTTGCAAGAATGTCAGACACATAGATTTTCATATAGGGGCTTAGTCGTTTTCTAGGAAAGCTAGGGTTCCTGATGCAAATGAGTTCTTCTTTTCTTTTCCGGAATTATTATTACCTTTAAATGGCTGAACTTTGGAAAATCATAGTAAATTGGACAAAAATCGTAAAATAGCAAATGAGGACTTTTTGGAATCCTTGTGAGTAGATCTATCCAGTGGTATAATAATATTACATGTTTTAGTAGAAAGTTTGTACAGTAAAAATAGATCTTTGTTATCTAGGGTTTGCTCTTGCTAAATTCATATCTCAAGTTGTAGTGCTCCTTTTCGTGTGAGATTTGAATGGTAGGGTACTGGTGATATGTGTGTACTGTGGTTAAAATTTGAGTTTGTTTGGTTGCAGTATGATTGAGTTATTGACTTATCTTGGTTAATGCCTAGTGAATGGATTTACTTGATTAATAATTCAAATAAAAATATAAAAATAGAAAACATGGTTCCACTACCTTTTGATGATGTTGTTATGATCTGTGGATGCTTAATATGACCATGTGTTTACAAAAATCTTGAATCTTAGATTTAACTTGCTCTCACATGGTATATTTCTGTAGCAATTTGTCTTTTTCATAGAGGTTGCTATACTTATTCAAATGCTATGAAATTTGGATAGTAGACTAATGGGAGCATATGTGAGCTACTGTAATTTTCTTAGAATTTACTGTGCACTTTTGATATATGATCAATATATGCTCCTTATTCCATCTAGTTATATAAATAAATGGAAAAGGGCATGGAAATAATTTGTTTAGGAGTGGTCATCATGTTTTCTGGTGTTTATTCAATATATTTCAACTGATGGTAATATTGCTTGTGCCCAATTTGATGTTTGAAACATGAGTAAAATATTACTTGCTCTATTTATTCCAATTGGAGGCTTTCTGGACAGTTTCTAGAACATTGATAATTTCACCTTGATAATGATGTTTGCTATAAAACTTGTCTATAACAAAGTTGTAGATAACTTATATATCTAGCTTGTTCTAAATTTTCATAGTCATAGCCTTTATAGTTTGTGAGTTGTTGCTGTGTAATGTTCAGTTTCAGAAATGGCTTCTCTCTGGAATTTCTAGACCTGATCCTGTACATGTGTAATTTTGACATACTAAACTTGTGAATCATGCTTTGGTGATTAAAGATGATTTGTAGGAAATTTAATAATCTTTCTAGATTGTCTTGTTGTAAGTAATTTAGAGTTGTATAACTCCAGATATGATTTATTTACTCAACTGCTACCTGTATGTCCAGAATTTGGTCAATTCTAGTTCTAGTTGTTTGCTTTGTGTATTGCTATGTGTGACTCATGCCTTTATTGATGGCTAAGTAATATACCTAAGAGATTGTGATATTATTGTCATATTGGTTATGTTTGTTATCTTTATGTTTGGTATGATCGTGAATAGCTTGCTCCCTAATGTGTGTATGTCATCTAGTGTTACTTTGCTCTTGTATTGCTTGTTGTTTATGATGCATTGTCTACTGCACTCCCATGTATTCATACATATGCATTGTACGTCTCATCTAGCTACGTTAGATAAACTACGTGAAGGACCTGATGTTGGAGTCGAACCCAAAGATGGTGCAAGCTAACTTGACTGACTTTGGGTCATATTCCAGGCAAGCCCCGGAGCATTCTAAGTCTCCCACCCTTTTATAAAATGCAATTGAGTACATTATGTTGTTTATTGCATTAAGTTATAGGAGTTGGTTGAAAACACTTGCTGCATATATATCCTCTTCCTTGTCCAGCAAATTATACCTTGAATCCTATTTAAGTTCAGGAATCGAGATAAATGCTTAGCCATGCTTAGGCCGGTAGAAGTCGGGTGATTCTCTGTCATCCGTGAGATATAGGTTGTTACTTCTCTGGTCATGGTTGGCTATATGTGCTATCGTGGAAAAGAACCAAGTGTTAAAATAAAAGAAGACCGGGCAGGGACAGTGGACCCAATGTCGAGTCGATTAAGGCTGGGCGTGTTGTTTCACTCTTGGTCATGTTGAACGCAGCCCAACACATAGTTGGCCCGGCCCCTGTGTGCCAAGTGGCCGCTTGGCTTCGGTAGCTCAACTCAAGACGGAACGCAGCGGGCGGCGGTTGGGCAATTCGCGGGATAGCGGCATACTAGACCAAGGGCAAACATGTCTAACTGATCCTGGCGTCGTCCATGGGTTAGCATGGTTTGAACATCCTGGCTATCCGACTTTCCGGTATTGCCAACATGATAACCGGCCCGAGCTTGAGTTGTACCAAGAGTAACCTAAGACGACCCTAGCTAGGTCTGTCTGGGTGTGTGTTGGGAATACCCTGAGCTCAGTTGAAATCGATTCGAATCACCGTCTCTCCCGGATAGTGAGAACTTGACCTTGCCGGGCATCATAGAACTCACTAAATAATGATGGTTCTAAAATGATGATGATGTTGATAATGCTGATAGCTGTACTAAACTGGCTATGGTTATTAATGCTTGTTATAATAACGTGATTGTTTAGTACAGGGGCTAATCTAGATGAAAGGTTGATGAAAAATAATCTGCTGCTAGTATAATAAAATAATGCTCTCATATAACATGCTTTTATACGAAATATGGTCAAGCTATCCCCACCTATATAAAGCCTTGCATACTCCTTGGTGTCACTTTATTTTTGATTTATGACGGGTAAGTCTAGCTGAGTACATTCTCAATTCCCACTTGTTGCAGGTTGTGATATATCATGGCTACTGCAAAAGTTGGATGGCTCCTACTATAGCAGAGGAGTATGATCATGGGCATGATCCTTCTTATGTCTCTTGTCTCTATTGCTTTTGTTGGAATTGACCTTGGTACTGGCATGTATTTGAAATTAATTTTTATTACTTTGCTTTCGCTACTTTTGAACTCATGTTGTAATAATTATTTTGCACTCTGATGTATATTGAACTACTTCTAGAAAAGGATGTAACATTTGACTTGTTTTGTTGAATCATTACGATCTTGGTGTATATGTTGGTTGGTTTGAAGTTCTTCATGATTTCAGTGGACTACCGGGATTATATGGGCTCAAGTGTAAAAATTTTGTCACTTTGGTGATTGTTTTTATACTTGTGCTCTTATAATTTAGACGGTTCTGTTACAGCTAGCATCAGAGCAAGATTCAATATTAAACATGTCATTTGCGTATTTAAAACAAATGCTTTTGTTTGCAAAAGATTGGTTTTGGTAAAACTATTAGCTACATATTATATATATGTAGGTGTGTTCAAATCTAAATTTGAAAAACTTAAGTATGCCAGTGGTCAAATCCTTTATGCCTGAATAAGGATTCTTAGGTGGCTTATATAAGTACTAACTTGGGGGTTTTAAATTTTGCATCTACGCCCAGGCCATGGTATGTATGTTTGATGATCGCACTATGGCTACCCTGTGGTCAAATGATGGAGGTAGCCCGCATATATGAATTAGCCATATGTGTGCATTAGAAAGGTGAGATATGAGAGTATGATCGTCCAAACGGCGGTCTAGGGAAGGCTAGATTGTGATACTGGAATAATTGTCATGTCAAAACCATGCAATTAGGAAAGTATTTAATTGTGGGTATATCTGCCGGGTAGTTGTGATACTGAAGTATGTATGTGGGGGCATACGTATGGAAAGTATTTAGTTTACTACTTTCTTTGGATTTTGTTGTTTGTGCTATATATGGGGAATTGTTGGGCTACAATAAAATTTTCTGCAGGTACGCTAACCACGAATGCGTAGATTAAATATACATGACAACTAGTTATATATCGAGAGTGCGTGTTATGCCACCGACATAGAACATGATTGCCACCTCAGGCTGGCAATCTTGTGAGGACGAATAGGATGAAGCATGCATCATCATGATTGTTGCTTTGCACATAACTATGCTCCTCTCACCTTTGTTTCCAATAATAAGTAACTTATGATTGATGTAATGTTACTATTTTTTCCACGTGGAGTAGACAAGAATGTTTTGTTATATGTTGTTGAATTGGAATAATTGTTGTCGGTGTGTGCTTAGCCTTGTCTGCTTAGCCCTGCATTGTATGTTTGCTTTCTATAGAATTGCATAACCAGTTGATAGTGGTTGAAAATCTGATCTTTTGAAACTAAAACATATAGTGATACCTTGATAGAAGCCGATACCTACTCATTTGAATCTAATATCATGTTCTCTCTTTCAAGTTATCTTCACATTAGTTCCATGGCTATATGTATGTGAAAGCTTGTTAGTGAATACGTGTGTAGATGTTGTCTTGTGATGCTTCTAATGTCAATTAACTAAGTAAAAATATTGCTTAGTTTGATGCAATGGGTTGAGGTTACAAACTTGAACTTAGGTGTTCTTTAGTTTAGCCTCGTGGCGAATATGTTGTTTCATCAAGCTTTTTGCAAAGATACTTTGGATCTTACTTAAATAATTAGGACCCTCATGTTTATCCTACCTTATGATTGAACTAAAATATTGTGATCAAAGGTAATAATAATTGGTGCTACTAGAATAATATGATTGTGTGATCTCTTGCTAATAGAACAAGGAAAAACATCGTTTGGTATTGTATTGAACTTGTGGGCTGCAAGGACAGTTTCTGTGGTACCCATATTTTCGTGATGATAACAGTGTTTTCTATGAATATGGTCAAAATGAACGTTGTAGCTAACTTCTTTATCTTTCTTGTCCTAAATTTTATGATTTTAGGACTGATTGTTTAAGAGTTATAGATTTTTGAACCTTCCTGTCCAGTTCTGCATATCCTCTGGACAGATCTGATTGTTTGACTTGTTGTTGACGGCCGTTATTGTATTAATTCAACCGTCAACTAGCCATGAAAAGGATGCAAATGTGATCACTGAAGTAGACATAGGGTTTACACTGACCGAATTCCACGAGTTTTGGTGTTTCACTATTTATGCAAGCGTAAACCGGAAAAGGCGCAAACATACAAGCTTATCGGAAGAAGAAAATGGAAAACGGACTCCACGGCTACATAGGAACATTCCAGAAGAGACGAAAGCACCACGCCGAGCCGGGGGCCCAGAGGCCACCAGGTGGGACCGGCCGGTCCCACCCCTAGACCCGGCGGGATCGGCCTGGGCCCGGTCGGGTCCCGGTTCGCCCGGTTCGCTCCACCGCCTTTGAGGATCAATCCTAGCCGCCCGTCAATGTCGGTTTGATCCGATGGCTCACGATCATCGCCTAGGGCCATAAAAGGAGAGGCACCCCCCTAGGAGAAGGCCCCCTATTCATTCATTAGGAGAAGGCCCCCTATTCATTCATTCTCATTCAGAAGTCAGATCATCAGCCAGAAACCCTAATCAGAGCTCCTTAGCTAGGGCCTAGATAGCTAGATTAGAACTAGAGGAAGGCAAGCGCAGGCTTGGATTCTGGAGCCATCAAGAGCTTGGATTTGGTATAGTTCTTACCTCCTCTCACCTTTGTTCTCTTTCATTGTATAGTTATATGATTGCTACAATTGAATTGATGAATTCTCATTTACTTATATTCATAGTTATTATGTTCTTTGTCTATTGTGGTTATATGCTTAGTATAGCTAGATTAACATTATGTTTATCCATAGGTTCGTATAGCACTCATCTAATTGATCGTTGGGTGAGTGATAAGCATTGTGTAAGCGTGGTGCTTACCCGTTGTTTATCTGCAAATGCACCCTATAGGCTGGGTTTGGTAGATCGCGGGTGTGAAATTCCTGTTGAGTCCTATGTAATCCGAACCCCGTTTATAGGCACAGTAGGGCTTGTATACGACGGAAGGGTGTGCTATGTTCTCAAATTTCCCTAGTATGTCCACTATGAATAAATGTAATGCTAACCTTAGCCATGATTACTAGGTGTATTGCACTAACCATAATATACATTGACATGTAGCTAGGAATAACCCAGGAATATCTCTTGATGTTCTACTAGCAACCCTAACGATATAGCTAGGAGCCTCTATCTGTTTATGCTGATGATTATATACTTACCTTATCAATTATCTTGTGACTTACCCCTGCAATGAGTAGCGAGGACATGGTTATGCCTATTCGTTACACTCTAGGTCAACACACTACATTTATACAGCCATGTAGACCTTCCTTTGGGAAAATATAAATGACAACCCGTAATACTCCGGGTAAAATGCTACAATGGTATTTGATCTGTGCGCTTGTGGATACATTTCTATATTCTAGATGGTGGCATGATTTAATACCACACCCTTTGGTGTTATGCTGGGGATGACAACTTGGCATTCTAGTGGTGGTGCGCTACTTTAGCATTTTTGGCGCCGTTATTAGAGATAACATTAAGAGGTGTCAACAAGCATTTTTGGCGCCGTTGCCGGGGAAGACAATTGGCAATTAAAAAGGATAGCGATAGACCTAACAAACTAATGAGATAGACGAAACCATAGACCCCTACTCAATGCAGGCTTACCCTTGTGTTTTCTATCTTTGTGAAAACTTATGCAGGGTAATGAATGAGTGGTTTTGATCTGCCAGATAACTACGTTGAAAATCTAGAGAAACTTTTTCGAAGGAAGAAATTCCAGCAAGTGAGGGACATGTTTGAATCTCCATCAAGGACACCCACTGCTGAGGTTCGTTCTTTGGAGGAGCAAGCTCCTACAGGAGAAGAAGAAGAAGAGCAACAAGAGGGCAACTTAGCACCAATCTTTGAAGAAATGGCTGATAAGTCACTGCGCAAGTTCTCCACTCCGAACACCAACAACATCCGCACTGGACCTAACGTCGAAGTTGGGGAGAATGGATTCGAGCTCAAGCCGGCTCTTATCACCATGGTGCAAGCTAACCTGTTCTGTGGAAAAGCACATGAAGATGCAAGTGCTCATCTCCAACACTTTCTAGAGATTTGTAGCACTTTCAAACTGAAGGATGTACCAAAGGATACCGTGCTGCTACGTCTGTTCCCATTCTCACTGTTGGGAAAGGCAAAGCAATGGTTCTACGCCAACAAAGATAACCATACAACTTGGGACAAGTGCTCCACAACTTGTCTCCTGATGCAAACTTTCTATCATGGGCTTACCAGCAGCACCCGTAACAACGTTGATGCTGCTGCTGGAGGTGCATTTATGTCACTGACCATACCACAAGCTACTGCTTTTATGGAGAAGATGGCCTCCAATCAAGATTGGAATGATGAGCGCCAGACCACCCACAAGAGGAGTGGAGGAATGCACCAGCTCAAGGAGGTAGACATGCTGTCTGCCAAGATAGACCTGCTCATGAAGAAGCTGGAAGACAAGTCAAGTCAGAGACAAGATGTCATGCACATTAATGATTCATGCATGACATGTGAAGTGTGTGGCAATCTGGGACACTCAGGCAACAGCTATCCTGAGACCCGTGAGGACGTGAACTTCATCAACAACAACAACAACTATCATCCTCAAAATCAAGGATGGAATCAGCAAAGGCCCAACTACCCAGGTAACTTCCATGGTAACTTTCAAGGCAATAATTATAATAACTATGCTCAACTGCCCCTGAGGGAAGTGATCTCCAACCAAAACAAAATTGTGGAGACTTTATCTAGGAAGGTAGCATCCAATGATAAAATGCTAGAGAATATAAACATTAAAATGGATAGCTTTACCTCTGCTGTTAAGAACCAGCTTAGCTTTAATATGATGATAGAACAACAACTAGCTCAGCTGGCGGCCGCTGTTCCACCGACCAACGAAGGTAAGATTCCAGGGCAACCTCTAGAGCCCGAGACCACGAATCTGGTTGATGTGTATGCAGGTTACTACGTTGAAGCATCATCAGGATGGAAGGACGAGTCCATGCCACCTAAGAGAGGAGATCCAGGGAGACCTGTGATCCCCATCTCTATTGGGCAGCGTGACTTCCCTGAAGTTGTCTGCGATCTAGGCGCCAATGTCAACATCATGCCTAAGGTAATCTTCGATCAAGTTTTTCCATGGGCATCTTTGTTGTACACAGATATGTGTTTGTAGCTTGTAGACCAGACGATCAAGTACCCCAAAGGAATCTTAGATGATGTGTGCATACGAATCGGGAGATCATATGTCCCTGTAGACTTTGTAGTCCTAGATACCGGCAGAGACCCCAAGAGTCCAATAATTCTTGGCCGACCATTCCTGAGTACTGCGACGGCTGTCATCTACACGGATAGTGCCAAGATTTGTTTCACCATCAAGGGCAATAAAGAGAAGTTCAGTTTCAAGAACAAGACCCTTAAAGCTCCTATAGATCCAAGAGGAGCTTACTTCCCAGTCAAGCCAACAAATAAAGGAATCAAGAGGAATTCAAATGGGAAGAGAAAGAACAAGAATAGAAGACAAGTGAGAAAGCAAGTCCAAGTAGTCAAGGCTGTCGAGTACAAGCATGACCACCTCTTAGCCTCACCATTCTTAACCAAGAAAGAGGATCCAGGCACGCCAGCCATCGATTGCACTATTGGACAGTACTCATTCTACAATGCCTTCTGCGACACCGGATCAGCTGTCAACATAATGTCTAAAAAGGTATATGATCTATTATTCGATACACCTCTATACTCTACCTATATGCAGCTGCAGCTGGCGGACAACACAACGAGATTTCTGGAGGGAGTAGCAAGAGACATCATGGTCAAGATCCAGAACCACTACGTCTCGACCGACTTCATGATACTGGACATGGGAGAAGAAGACGAGACACCCATCATACTTGGAAGGCCGTTCCTCAGCACCACCAACGCGATCATCTACAATGGATCAGGCCAAGTCCACTTCCAATTTCCAGGAGAGAAGGTACACTGTTATTTTAAAGATTATAACTCTCCTGGATTAGCAGCTTTTACCCAGTCCAAGAGGAGACGTCAGCGCTCTCAAAAGAGCAATGTTGAGGAGGAGGAAATCAAGGAAGACTCTACAGCACCGAAGCTACAACCCACGAAGAAAGAAAAGGTAACCTCCTCAACTGAGTCATTGTCACCAGGAGGTCCAACATTAGGGTCCCCATCCTCGGGATCCGATGAAGTACCCCAGGAGTGAAGATGACGAGAAGTCTTGTCCGGAGGACTTTAAACTCCGAACCCTTGCCACAAGGTAACAATGGTAGTTATCTAATTACTTTCTTGCACTTTTAATTCGTAGTTAGTTTCATCATCTTTATAGAAAACCACAAAAACATTTGGAAAACCGTAAAGCCCCATGTGACATGCCTACAGCGCAAGCTAAAGGAGTGTTCACTGTGGTGGCATAAAAATAAAATAAAATTAGCATACATAATTCCAATTCTAATACTTGACTTAAAAAAATCCAAAAATAATCATTGAGCATCTTGCTGCATTGAATGCACTATAATAACTTTTGGAAATCTCTCACAACAACCAATCCACGAACGGCTAACCACTAACTGTTTATCCTAATCCGTTCCATGAGTTTTGTTGTTTTGTGAGATGTTTGCTGCATGATGACTCTGAGAGCTAGTCCACCTAAGAATAATCATCATCATCACTCGAAGTACACCTTTTCGCGCACAACTAACCACTGTGTGAAGGAAGCAACTTCTTGTTGGATAAGATGAAGGTTCTTGGCTACACCAGCTCTTACAAGCTTGAGCTCCATCAAGAGGACTGCTCCGCTTCAATGCTCAACCACGACAACAATCAGCTTGGGGGAAGGCATCCCCTAGGTGCCCAGGTAAGTGTACCTACGCGATTATCGAGTCAGTCATAAAAATTGAAAATACCAAAAATATGTGAGCACATGAAGGTTCACCATAGTATCTAAGAAAACCTAAAAATACCAAAAATATATGGGCACATGAAGGTCCATGCTTTTTAAGAGTCCTTAGAGTCTTTTAAGTTTTATAATTTGAGTCTTTGAAAAATGAAAAACCAAATAAAAATGTTTGTCTGTCTAGAGTCAATAAAAAGGAAGCTCTTGAGATGAATTGAATTGATGATAAGCTGCTCTGTTATAACACCTCTGAAATGCCTAGAGTTTAGACAAAAGTTTTTCCAAGTTTTAGCTCCAACCTGTTTTGACATGAGAATTTGCTCGAGCCTGAAACTTGTGGGTTGCATACGCTTGAACTAAGTCTAGGTACCTGATTGATAAGATTGAGAAAATCTGAGCTGCTATTTATCTTGTTCTGAGTGACACTAGAGTCCTGGAGATTTATCTTTTGAAAAATGCAAAAACATGATGAGTTCCTATATGACAAAGCTTACATTCCCACCAGAGCCAAACATGATGAGATAGGCTAGTTAAACTTCAACATATATGTTGCTTGTCTTGCATTGAGTTTTGTCAACTTTTGTGACCCTGGTGAGAAATTTGTCATGCTCCTGAATCAAGATCCACCTCCATATGCACTACTCCACACTAGAGTAGGCGCAACAACATGCCATTCCACTTACATCCATTCCAAAAATGTTTTTCTCCTACACTGGGAGAGAACACCAAAAATATTCCATTTGGATAGCCACCCAATAAATGCTCCATGTTCCTTTATTATCTCTCTAAATCCATCAATGCTAAAAGGAGTGCTATGAGCTATGCAAAAAGATATTTGAGAAAAATGGAGAAGAAAGAAAGATGGACAAGTGTCCCAATGCAAAACAATGGGTACTGGATACCCGACTCCCTGAAAAAAGAGAAGAGAGAAGAAAAGATAGCTCATAACCCTCGGCCGGTTTTAAGGGAGAGAGAATCATCCAAGGAGCCGAAAGGTAATTAGGTTCCACCATATATCCACCATATCCATCCACCTATACATCTTGATTTGATTGCATGACTCGTTTCTCCATGGATCCATTGTTTGACTTAGCAACATATGCATTGCAAGTTTGCTCTTTCAGTTTTCTCCTTACCTATGAGCTCCACAAAAGATTTAGCTATAGGATAAAAAGAAAGGCAATCATCATCACTGCCTTGGTGAGAATCCACAAATACCACATATCTTGAGAGACTTGAGAGTGTCATATATGGGAAGCTCTGAGTTCTATTTAAAAACCTCTAAAAACTCTAGAATGATAGCTGATAGAAGAACTTGAGACATAGTGCTTAGATGGAATCTTTCTGTCTGTCAAGTGTTCAAGACCCAAGGAAGAGATAATAAGCCCCACAGTCAAAGGTAATATGGGTAAGTTTGACAGTCAACTTAGTTATTGCATAACTTGGAGGAGAATTTCTGTCTGACTGCAGGTATATTTAGAGAGAGTTGCTCCGAGATGGCTAAAATGCTTAAACATACACATATTTTTAATAACTTTTCTAGGTTTTCTTTGCAAGGGACTAGCAAAGGTTAAGCTTGGGGGAGTTGTTGACGGCCGTTATTGTATTAATTCAACCGTCAACTAGCCATGAAAAGGATGCAAATGTGATCACCGAAGTAGACATAGGGTTTACACTGACCGAATTCCATGAGTTTTGGTGTTTCACTATTTATGCAGGCGTAAACCGGAAAAGGCGCAAACATACAAGCTTATCGGAAGAAGGAAACGGAAAACGGACTCCACGGCTACACAGGAAGATTCCAGAAGAGACGAGAAGGCATCACGCCGAGCCGGGGCCTGGAGGCCACCAGGTGGGACCGGCCGGTCTGGCCTGGGCCCCGGTCAGGTCCCGGTTCGTCCGGTTCGCTCCACCGCCTTTGAGGATCAATCCTAGCCGCCCGTCAATGTCGGTTTGATCCGATGGCTCACGATCATCGCCCAGGGCTATAAAAGGAGAGGCACCCCCTTGGGAGAAGGCCCCCTATTCATTCATTCTCATTCAGAAGTTAGATCATCAGCCAGAAACCCTAATCAGAGCTCCTTAGCTAGGGCCTAGATAGCTAGATTAGAACTAGAGGGAGGCAAGCGCAGGCTTGGATTTCGGAGCCATCAAGAGCTTGAATTTGGTATTAGTTCTTACCTCCTCTCGCCTTTGTTCTCTTTCATTGTATAGTTATATGATTGCTACAATTGAATTGATGAATTCTCATTTACTTATATTTATAGTTATTATGTTCTTTGTCTATTGTGGTTATATGCTTAGTATAGCTGGATTAACATTATGTTTATCCATAGGTTCGTATAGCACTCATCTAATTGATCGTTGGGTGAGTGATAAGAATTGTGTAAGCGTGGTGCTTATACGTTGTTTATCTGCGTATGCACCCTATAGGCTGGGTTTGGTAGATCGCGGGTGTGACATTCCTGTTGAGTTCTATGTAATCCGAACCCCGTTTATAGGCACAGTAGGGCTTGTATACGACGGAAGGGCGTGCTATGTTCTCAAACTTCCCTAGTATGTCCACTATGAATAAATGTAATGCTAACCTTAGCCATGATTACTAGGTGTATTGCACTAACCATAATATACATTGACATGTAGCTAGGAATAACCCAGGAATATCTCTTGATGTTCTACTAGCAACCCTAACGATATAGCTAGGAGTCTCTATCTGTTTATGCTGATGATTATATACTTACCTTATCAATTATCTTGTGACTTACCCCTGCGTTGAGTAACGCGGACATGGTTATGCCTATTCGTTACACTCTAGGTCAACACACTACCTTTACACAGCCATGTAGACCTTCCTTTGGGAAAATATAAATGACAACCCGTAATACTCCGGATAAAATGCTACAATGGTATTTGATCTGTGCGCTTGCGGATACATTTCTATATTCTAGATGGTGGCATGATTTAATACCACACCCCTTGGTGTTATGCTGGGGATGACAACTTGGCATTCTAGTGGCGGTGCACTACTCTAGCATTTTTGGCGCCGTTATTAGAGATAACATTAAGAGGTGTCAACACCTGTTTGCTTTTAGAATCATGTTTTGGCACTAATAGAAGAAGTGTAGTAAATTTTATAAGCTTTCCAAAATGTCTAAAATCACTACTTTTGGTTGTCTAAATCTCTAGTTATGAGCTTGTAAAGCGGAAAGACATAATCTGTCCAAACCTAGATAGAGAATGTCTTCTTTGTGTTGTTTACCCTTGCTAGCTGTAGAATTATTTTAATATGATTATAGGAAAGAATTAGACAACTTAACAATCTTTCTATTAAGTTAAGAATCACACTCATTGGATCTCTAAAGCTCTAGTTATGTATCTCTAAAGTTCATGTCAGTTTTCTATCTGAGTTTATGCAAACCTAAAATACTGATATGTTTGGTCATGTTAACTTGTGGAACAGTTTTTATATGAAAAACCAAGTTGGGGTAAACTTCCTAAGCCTTCAAAAAAGTCTAGGATCACCCTTGTTTGATGCCTACAACTCTAGTTTTGATTGAAATGCCTGTGCTTGCTGCGTTACTATATGTTCTGGTTGTGTAGAGCTGCATGATAGTGTTTTTCATTCTTGTTAACTTGGTGTTTGCTAGCCTTGCACGAGACTTTCTAAAGTGCTAGTTCTTTGTGTGGTATGTCTATGTGTCCTTGATGTAGCCATAACCAAAATCCTTTTGATTCTTTGCTACCTTTCTTACAAATCATCATAAATCTAAAAGACTTGACTTTATCCACATGCCTAGTAGCACCTCTTGCTTCATGATTGATCTTTGTGATTAGGTCAATGTGTTGCCTTGTTATAGGAATGCTTTTCATGTGTATGCTTTGTGCTTAGGATGATTGCTTAAGCTCCCTTATTTTAGTTTCTCAAGTGCTTGCTCTAAACTGTCCTGTTTGTGTGGTTGCTTGTTGTCTAGGCGGTGCCATGGTTGTCACCTCATTTGTCCTTGGTGAGCACATGAGAGTCGAATAACTCATCCTAGAACATTGCGTCCGTCATGATAATCGTATGGTTGTCATCTCCGATTAAGTTCTCCATCCTAGGAACCGTGCCTATAGACATGGTTGTTAACCTTTGAGTTTTGTGTTGTAAAAACTTGTAACCATGCCTATGTTCAAACCTTAAGCCCCAGGCCAGACCCTTGATGTTTGCATATAGCATAGATGTGCACCTTGGTGAAGATCCTAGTTTGTTTGACCAAACTAGTTAAGCTTTCATTAGTGCCATCCCTTGACCATGGTGGTTTCATCCTAGGGGGTGAGGACCCTTGCGTGATCGACCAACCCTGTTAATATCTTGCTAAAGGCCAGCCCTTGACCTTGGTTGCTTTTGCTAGTTGTAGAGACCATAACAAAAATCTAAGTTGGACCTTTTAGTTGCCTATCCTTTTGATGATCTGGTGCGACATTAATCCCTTACTGTTGGATCTTGAAATCTTTCATTTGAAAATCATGTAGTTGCCATATCAATTTAATCTCTAATTGATATGTCAAGTTGATGTCTTGGAAGTTTAATCAATTCATCTCGATGCTGCAAGATCTTTGTTTGTCCAACATCCTTCGTTATATCGGCTTTGCCCTTGGAGTTTGTTCCATTCATCTCCAACATTTCTAATTCTTGGGATGCTTATCAATCTTGATCTCATGATCTTACTTACCATGACCGAGTCTCATGTTAATCACTTACTTAATAGTTCCTTAGTGGACACAAGGTGTGCATAGAAATAAAGCAAGAATCTCATGCTCATTATCTCCAGCATTTAATCCATGTTCCTTGGTGTTGTGTTGATCTTGAATCATACCTTTATTGACTCTAAATCTTGTGTACTTTTGCTCGCTATCCCTCCTCTAAATGGTGCTTGTTCTTATGATCAAATCTGTGCCATTGAAATTTTCTTTTTGGTGTAAGTTCAATAATGGTGTTGTAATAGGCATTCCACGGTGCCATGATGGAACCTAGAGCTTCCTTGTGACCGGCCAGCACATTTTTGTGTTACTGGGTGCGCACTGGTATCGTCGAGTTTGCTAATTATAATCCATTGCAGAAATTATACCGATAAATATATCCTTGTGATCTTTCCTTAGTTGGCTTCCCATATGTTATCAAAAGATCCATATATCCACAACCCAATTTGTGTTCCACGAGATTTCTCATTGGTTGTAGGCTTAGTAATGAGGTTATGATCAAGAACTACCGGTGCCACGATGAAACCGAGGGCTTCATGTGGACTGCAGCCACATGATTATGTTGCTCGGCACGCGTGAGTATCGTGGTTTCAGTCATGATCCACTACGGAACCACGTTGATGAGTCATCACATTGTGAGCTTTCCTTTGGCTATCTTTTCATCTCCTATCAGAGAAGTTTCATCGATCTTGAAGCCTTTTTGTGGAGTTACAAAGAGGACGACCTTTGAAGAATAAGTCATTAACATAAATGTTAGCAGATTGCAAGAAATGTAAGATAAAAGACCTTGCTTGGCCTTCTCTGGAGGCAGTGGTAACCCTCTCCTACATAGATGGTACCATCTGATGGGTTAAAAAGGGCATACAACACTAAAAGCTGGATCAATTACCAGACAGCCAAAGACCAATGGATATGTATGTTTCTTTACAAGTCATCTGATGCTGATTCCTTCCCACTAATTCCCTAGAGTCACTTGAAGGCTACACATACCATTAAAATCAACCCTCTCATGCTGTCACCCCTTTTCTGCTGACTTTGATGGTGATTGTCGGTGTTGAAATCAACTACAAGTTCTTGTTGTAGAAGCCGAAGCCTTAGAGCTCTTTAGTGTTGAGAGACAACTTATTAGTTATCCAAAGGAAGGATAAATCTCCAGCTAGGTAATGACTCTTTGGTAGCTATGAAGGCTATGTCTCATGGAACAATGTACACAAAGGAAATCTCTAGACTAGCTAGCAATGCTTGGGCCAGTCTCATTTTCACTCTCAAACCTTGCAGTAAACTTGTTAGCTTTATCATGGACAATTGCACCAATAGAAGAAAATACTTTATCAACTTGAAGAGTACTCAGTACCAGTCCCTTATCCTCGAATAGTCAAGGTGCACTGAGCTGTAGACTGCCATGAGTGCAATCAAAGACCATTTGAGAAGTGTTTGACAGCATAAATAGAATTATGTTTTGAGTGTTGCTTGATCCTAACAGATGATGCCTCAATGTCAAAAGTAGTTCATCCAAACCAGTTATGGTGCGGTGCAAGTCAATCAACCCTACTGTGCAACTGTGCTATGAAGTACAATTTGTACCCAATTTGCTTGATAGCAAATTATTTCTCTAGTTTGGTGAATACTTGCAACCTTTTTGCCCTCCAAACCTCGTTGTTGTCTTGCTTCTGAAGTAGGTTTCAATGCTATCTATCCGTTGGTACCTTCTTTGTGTTTTTACCCAAGAGGTTACATCCGATTCAATGCAAATCATTGATACCACTTCGATACGAAGGTCTCCTGAATAAAGTATCATCGAGAATATTGAAGCCAAAAGAGATAACTCTTGTATTCGTCGCTCGTTCAATAGATTCCCAATGATACAGTGTTGTCATCAGAGAGAGAGAATTGCACACATGGAACCTTATGTAGTTTTCCACTGATTGGTATCTGAGTGATGAGCCATCACCACCATCGTAGACCTTGTCTTTTGGTCAGTCGGTTTTTCCATCACCTCAGAGAATGCTATCCTGTCCTTGATCTAATGCTTCTTGGAAGGTTGTACTCAAGCCATTTTTGGTCGAGGACTGCTTTTCAAACTTCGTGGACTAACGCAAGACTAATGCTTTAAGTAACTTTTGGGAATTTGAAGTCTAGTGCAAAGTTCATAGCCTATGCTATATTCTCCTATCAAAGAAAATAGTCTAAGTGATTATTTCATGAACAAAATGATCTTCATCTTTCAAGAATGATATGCTATGTTGACTCAGATTCCTTCCAAGATAACAATGCTTCAAGGAAGTCAATGAAGGAAATTCTTCAAACAAGAGTTTACTTCCCTATGACATGAAAGATCGGAAAGTTGTCCTGTTGCTAAAACTCATTATTCTCCTTTGAAGTGCGATGAGCATAACCACATGTTGGATGAGGTTGACAAATAAAGCTACCACTTGTGGTGCTTCATTGTTGAGCCCTCAATACAACTATTGTTTTTATCGTCCAGATGGGGTTTGAGCATCTATGTGCTTTCGCCGTAGTTGTGAGTGGGTGATATGCTTCTCTTCCCTAGAATACCTTTCATCCTAATCTCGGGACGAGATTCCTTTAAGGGGGGAGGGCTGTAACACCCTAGGTGTTAGTCACTAGCTTAGCAATAAATTTGGACTTAAGCAAGATATGTAAAGTAATATCTTTGATCTCTATCTCGACTCCATCTCCATCTTCCTTGATTGTTGAAGGAGTTTCATGAAGATTAGAATCACAAGTCACATGAAATGATCAGCTACATCCTAGCTTGAAAGGCTTTATCAAGTGTATAAGTAGATGGAGTGTCAACCAAGCCTAGCCATGTTGCCCAAAGGACTCTAATTGAACTTAGGAACAAAAGTAGTGAAGGGTTCGTGTTGAGCAAAATGTCGAGAAAATGCTCAAATAAGGCTAAAACCCTAGTTTGGAGTTTTATCAAGTTGCTGCATTGATCAATGAAAAAGTATAGCTTATGTTCATATTCTGAGGTTGGACCCTAAATAAAAGTTGAAGTTTGAGTTGTGTGCAACAAACTTGTTTTAAGGGCCTAATCATGATTCAGTTTTGAAGTAAGTCAAATAGAGCACACAAAATTGAATCTGCAGCAGTTTTAGCACTTAGAATAATTCTAAGTCTGAATTTCAGTGTCCACGCATTGACATGCTGCGTTCTCATGATGCCGCCACTGCTCCACCCCTCACGGCCGGCGAGGACGCCACCGACCACTGCCCGCCGAGAACCGCCGGCCCAAGCCGCCTCCTCTGCTCTGTTGTTCTCCGTAAAAAGGAAGAAGAAGGAGTCATTTGTAAATAGAAACTCTTTGCTGTGTTCACTTTGCAAGAATGTCAGACACATAGATTTTCATATAGGGGCTTAGTCGTTTTCTAGGAAAGCTAGGGTTCCTGATGCAAATGAGTTCTTCTTTTCTTTTCCGGAATTATTATTACCTTTAAATGGCTGAACTTTGGAAAATCATAGTAAATTGGACAAAAATCGTAAAATAGCAAATGAGGACTTTTTGGAATCCTTGTGAGTAGATCTATCCAGTGGTATAATAATATTACATGTTTTAGTATAAAGTTTGTACAGTAAAAATAGATCTTTGTTATCTAGGGTTTGCTCTTGCTAAATTCATATCTCAAGTTTTAGTGCTCCTTTTGGTGTGAGATTTGAATGGTAGGGTACTGGTGATATGTGTGTGCTGTGGTTAAAATTTGAGTTTGTTTGGTTGCAGTATGATTGAGTTATTGACTTATCTTGGTTAATGCCTAGTGAATGGATTTACTTGATTAATAATTCAAATAAAAATATAAAAATGGAAAACATGGTTCTACTACTTTTTCATGATGTTGTTATGATCTGTGGATGCTTAATATGACCATGTGTTTATAGAAAATCTTGAATCTTAGATTTAACTTGCTCTCACATGGTTTATTTCTGTAGCAATTTGTCTTTTTCATAGAGGTTGCTATACTTATTCAAATGCTATGAAATTTGGACAGTAGACTAATGGGAGCATATGTGAGCTACTGTAATATTGTTAGAATTTACTGTGCACTTTTGATATATGATCAATATATGCTCCTTATTCCATCTAGTTATATAAATAAATGGAAAAGGGTATGGAAATAATTTGTTTAGGAGTGGTCATCATGTTTTCTGGTGTTTATTCAATATATTTCAACTGATGGTAATATTGCTTGTGCCCAATTTGATGTTTGAAACATGAGTAAAATATTACTTGCTCTATTTATTCCAATTGGAGGCTTTCTGGACAGTTTCTAGAACTTTGATGATTTCACCTTGATAATGATGTTTGCTATAAAACTTGTCTATAACAAAGTTGTAGATAACTTATATATCTTGCTTGTTCTAAATTTTCATAGTTATAGCCTTTATAGTTTGTGAGTTGTGGCTGTGTAATGTTCAGTTTCAGAAATGGCTTCTCTCTGGAATTTCTAGACCTGATCCTGTACATGTGTAATTTTGACATACTAAACTTGTGAATCTTGCTTTGGTGATTAAAGATGATTTATAGGAAATTTAATAAGCTTTCCAGATTGTCTTGTTGTAAGTAATTTGGAGTTGTATAACTCCAGATATGATTTATTTACTCAACTGCTATCTGTATGTCCAGAATTTGGTCAATTCTAGTTCTAGTTGTTTGCTTTGTGTATTGCTATGTGTGACTCATGCCTTTATTGTTGGTTAAGTAATATACCTAAGAGATTGTGATATTATTGTCATATTGGTTATATTTGTTATCTTTATGTTTGGTATGATCGTGAATAGCTTGCTCCCTAATGTGTGTATGTCATCTAGTGTAACTTTGCTCTTGTATTGCTTGTTGTTTATGATGCATTGTCTACTGCACTCCCATGTATTCATACATATGCATGGTACAAATCATCTAGGTACGTTAGATAAACTACGTGAAGGACCTGATGTTGGAGTCGAACCCGAAGATGGTGCAAGCTAACTTGACTGACTTTGGGTCATATTCCAGGCAAGCCCCGGAGCATTCTAAGTCTCCCACCCTTTTATAAAATGCAATTGAGTACTTTATGTTGTTTATTGCATTAAGTTATAGGAGTTGGTTGGAAACACTTGCTGCATATATATCCTCTCCTTGTCCAGCAAATTATACCTTGAATCCTATTTAAGTTCAGGAATCGAGATAAATGCTTTGTCATGCTTAGGCCGGTAGAAGTCGGGTGATTCTCTGTCATCCGCGAGATATAGGTTGTTACTTCTCTGGTCACGGTTGGCTATATGTGCTATCGTGGAAAAGAACCAAGTGTTAAAATAAAAGAAGACCGGGCAGGGACAGTGGACCCTATCTGAGTCGATTAAGGATTTGGGCCAGCGTTGTTTCACTCTTGGTCATGTTGAACGCAGCCCAACACATAGTTGGCCCGGCCCTGTGTGCCAAGTGGCCGCGAAGCTCGGTAGCTCAACTCAAGACGGGAACGCGGGCGGCGGTTGGGTAATTCACGGGATAGCGGCATACTAGACCAAGGGCAAACATGTCTAACTGATCCTAGCGTCGTCCATGGGTTAGTATGGTTTGAACATCCTGGCTATCCGACTTTCCGGTATTGCCGACGTGATAACCGGGCCCGAGCCTGAGTTGTACCAAGAGTAACCTAAGACGACCCTAGCTAGGTCTGTCTGGGTGTGTGTTGGGAATACCCTGAGCTCAGTTGAAATCGATTCGAATCGTCGTCTCTCCCGGATAGTGAGAACTTGACCTTGCCTTGCATCGTAGAACTCACAAAATAATGGTGGTTCTAAAATGATGATGATGTTGATAATGCTGATAGTTGTACTAAACTGGCTATGGTTATTAATGCTTGTTATAATAACGTGATTGTTTAGTACATGGGCTAATCTAGATGAAAGGTTGATGAAAAATAATCTGCTGCTAGTATAATAAAATAATGCTCTCATATAACATGCTTTTATGTAAAATATGGTCAAGCTATCCCCACCTATATAAAGCCTTGCATACTCCTTGGTGTCACTTTATTTTTGGTTTATGACGGGTAAGTCTAGCTGAGTACATTCTCGTACTCAGGGTTTATTCCCACTTGTTGCAGGTTGTGATGTATTATGGCTACTGCAAAAGTTGGATGGCTCCTACTATAGCAGAGGAGTATGATCATGGGCATGATCCTTCTTATCTCTCTTGTCTCTATTGCTTTTGTTGGAATTGACCTTGGTACTGGCATGTATTTGAAATTAATTTTTATTACTTTGCTTTCGCAACTTTTGAACTCATGTTGTAATAATTATTTTGCACTCTGATGTATATTGAACTACTTCTAAAAAAGGATGTAACATTTGACTTGTTTTGTTGAATCATTACGATCTTGGCGTATATGTTGGTTGGTTTGAAGTCCTTCTTGATTTCAGTGGACTACTGGGATTATATGGGCTCAAGTGTAAAAATTTAGTCACTTCGGTGATTGTTTTTATACTTGTGCTCTTATAATTTAGATAGTTCTGTTACAAAAATTACGCAAAAAATCTACAAGGAACCCAGTGGAATTCTGCCATAGAAAACAACTACGCAGAGCCCAAAGTGATAACCGTCGCCGACCCAGACTACCTCTAGAATAGACTAGGCTGAGCAGATCTAAAGCAACCTAGATATACCAACACAGTGCATCCAAGATCGCTAAAAGTAGCACTAACTGATCAAGCATCACATCAGGCCTCTCCAACCACAAGTCGGATCGAACCCCATGTGAACAAGAGAGCTCCAGCTCTGCGTGGGCCGGTCGCTGATTTGCACCGGACAGCTAGAAGACCGTGCGGATCGGCAACCCTCCCACATAAAGCATAGCTCTGGCAGAGTGGAAAAGAAGAACTAAGAGTGCAAAATGACCTAGCACAAGGCACATCTCAAGACTTCTTCTACCTACCAGAACGAGCCTCCAATCACAATGCTACTCCGGGATTAGTCTGCTGTTGATGGTCCTTAACGTTTAAATTCAACCGTCAACTAATCTTCCAAAATAATATAAAAGCAATTCGTCTACCTAGAGTAGGGCTTCAACTAACAAATTCCATGAGTTTTGGTGAATTAGTGGTTTTGCAGGTAAATGCCGGAAAAGACACACTTTTGAGCTACATTTCAACATAGAATGCAAGAATGGACGCCACGGCAACACAGGAACATTCCAGAAGAGACGAGAAGGCAGCACACCGAGCCAGGGGCCCGGGGCGGCCGGGCCGACCCGGCCGGGTCGGCCCGAGACCGGCCTGGTCTGGGGCAGGCCCCGGTTGCGCCCCGGTTCGCCCGGTTTATTCCACCACCTTTGAGGAACGATCTCCACCATCCGCCAAGGTCGGTTTGATCCAAGGGGCACACGTTGATTCGCCAGGGCTATAAAAGGAGGGGCACACCCCCCATGAGGGAGAATCCAAGAGAAGAAGACAAGAGCTTTAGCTAGAAACCCTAAGTAGGATTTTCGGAGGTGTCCCTTGAATGGATGACCTCTCGAGTTAGCATTCCAAGAGAGAGCTAGTTCTATACCTCTAGAAGCTAGTTATTCAGAGATAGAGAGATAGAGTTTAAAGAGAAAGTTTTGGAGGAGTATCGGCCTGTCGGTGCTACCTCTATGGCTTGTATCTGAGACTACTTTGGAGTCAACTTCTGTGTTCAAGTAAGTAACATTGTTTATTCTGTTTTGCTAGTTTACGACTCTTTTGAGTACTTTAATCCTTGTAGCTCTTGGGTTAGAGTAGTATTCGTAGTATAAGCATGGTGCTTAGACTCCGTTACTCGTAGATGTACCCTATTGTCCAGATTTGGTGGTAGCTTGCGGAGGTGACTTATAGCTCCGTTGAATCTTACTTATTTCACTATCCCGTCAGTATAGCTCTGTCTGTGCTTTTCTATCCAACTCCCTAGTAAAACATTTTGATCATATTGAGCCTGAACTAGAAGCCCTAGTTGTCCTCTCTATATCCCTACCTTCTATAGCCTTGTTTGCTACTCAGTTGGTTAAGTGTAGTTTAGAAGACCCTCACACATCTTTCTTTGGGTTCGATATTAAAACTAGGTATACTTATCCGGTGAAGTGCTACATCATATCCGTGCGCTTGCGGATTTATTTAGTAGGCATTAACAGATACCAACAAGCATTTCTGGCGCCGTTGCCAGGGAAGACGTCGCTGAGATCACTCTGAACTTATCTTAACCTGTATTATAATCTTATCTTTTCTTTGTATACTATCATTGTTTACCTTTTCCATTTCTCTTTACCTTTTCTATCCTTCAGTGGATCAACTTCATTCCACGCCTATCTATAAATATAATTTCATGAGCCTACGCTTAGAGCCAGAGCCGTCCGCAAAGCCAATCTTAGCCTCTGACTATAAGCTACGCCCATGTTTAATAGACATGGTCAGAAACCAATCTTTCTCAGGAGAAGACAATGCTAGCCCTTATTGAATTCGAACAAACCTGTGCGTGTTTGCGCATTAAGGATATGTCCGATGAGACTATCCGATGGAAGCTTTTTCCTTTCTCTTTGACTAGAGAAGCTAGACATTGGTATGATCTCCACGTTGAGAGTGTTAAAGGTAACTGGGAGGCATTATGTGCTGAATTCTGCCTTCAATTCTATCCTATTTCTAGGGTAGTAGAGCTCCGCTTAGAAGTTCTATCCTTTAAACAAGAGAAGAGGGAGACCTTAATTGAAGCCTGGGAACGCTTTAACTGCTTAACTCATTCTGGACCTAGTCTATCCATACTAGACCCTGTTTTACTTCAACATTTCTATAAGGGTCTAAATAGAAAAACCACGAAGTTCCTCAACCTTGCTTCTAGAGGATCATTCTTGCATATCACTCCTGATGTTGTGAGAAACGTCCTTACGAAAATCCATAAAAATGAAGCATCTTTAAAGAAACAAGTAGAGGAAGAAGATTTGATAGTTGATCAGGAATCCACACCTACCATATCCCAACCTGCAACTATCAGCGAGCTTGAACCACAGGAGGAGGAAGAAATTCCACTTCCAAAATTCATGCTTGAGATCGAGGATGATATATTTGCTGATTATGGAAATACCCTGAATTATTATGCTATTAGAAGACCACAAAAGTCAAAGAAGTCATCACCTAGTGATGGAGTCTTAGATCCATCTGAGGTGGCTTTCCTTAAGTAAAATGGTAAAGAGCTTGTGTCGATTATAAGCAATGATTGGTTGGAAGAATCAGAGCTTTCCTCTGATGTCATTCGAGTTGACTTTACATAAACCACCATACTTTGCCGAATCCACAAGGGATCTTTTGAAGCATTATACAACCCTGTTGTGGGAGTTAACATCATGTCTGCAACATTTGCTCAAAATCTTCGAAGAGACATGCCCTTAACCCCAACAACAAAGTTTATGAAAAGTCCTTTAGGCCATATTATTCCAAGTTTTGGGACTCTCTATGTCTTACCTATTTATGTCAAAGGGATAAGAGTTCATTTGAGCTTCTATGTCTTTGATGTCATAGAGTTTGACGTATTGATTGGACAGCCTATAGAGAGACTTTTGCAAGAAGGACAAGAAGGGAATTTGAACATTAGCCTTGGGAAGAACTTTAAATTGCCTATATCCATAATTCGTGTTCTCAACAGTGAGACTGAGCCACTTCTTGTGCCTGATCCTATGGAAGAAGTCTTAGAGACAACCCTTGAATCATCTTTCGAACCAGACTTCGAGGATGATCCCAAACCACTAGAGGAGGAAGGAGATAGTACGCTAGAACCTGACCCTCTAGATGAGTCTGAGGAACCACCTAAGCCTCCCATAGAGCTCAAACTCCTGCCTTCTGGACTTAAATATGCTTTTCTAAATAACGATCGAGAATCTCCTGTAATAATAAGCGATAAACTCTCTGAGGAGGAAACCATTCGATTGATTACAGTCCTAGAAAAGCATAGATCTGCTTTTGGCTATTCACTCCAAGATCTTAAAGGAATCAGTCCTGTTCTGTGCACCCATCGCATTCCTACACATCCTGAGATAACACCCTCTAGAGAACCACAACGTAGATTGAACAGTGCGATGAGAGACATTGTTAAGAAAGAGGTTTTGAAACTGTTACATACTGGGATCATATATCCCGTGCCGTACAGTGAGTGGGTAAGCCCTGTGCAAGTTGTGCCTAAAAAGGGAGGCATGACAGTTGTTAGAAACGACAAGAATGAATTAATACCACAAAGAATTGTCATGGGATGGCGGATGTGTATTGATTACCAAAAGCTAGACAAGGCAACAAAGAAAGAACATTTTTCACTTCCCTTCATTGATGAGATGTTGGAAAGATTAGCAAATCATTCTTTCTTCTGTTTTCTTGATGGATATTCGGGATATCATCAAATACCGATCCACCCAGATGACCAAAGCAAAACCACATTTACATGTCCATACGGAACCTATGCCTACCGTAGAATGTCTTTTGGATTATGTAATGCTCCAGCCTCATTTCAAAGATGCATGATGTCTATATTTTCTAATATGATTGAAGTGATAATAGAAGTTTTCATGGATGATTTTTTGGTGTATGGAAAAACTTTTGATAAATGCCTCGAAAACTTAGATAAGGTTTTGCAAAGATGTGAGGAAAAGCACTTAGTCCTTAATTGGGAAAAATGTCATTTCATGGTTAGAGAAGGAATAGTGCTTGGACATTTGGTGTCCGAGAGAGGGATAGAGGTAGACAGAGCTAAAATTGAAGTAATTGAACAACTACCTCCTCCCATTAATGTTAAGGGAATTCGAAGCTTCCTAGGTCATGCAGGCTTTTATAGACGGTTCATACATAACTTTTCATATATTGCTAGACCTCTAACAAACCTGCTAGCTAAGGATGATCCCTTTGAATTTGATGATGCTTGTTTGAAAGCTTTTGAAACCCTTAAGAAAGCGCTCATCTCTGCACCAATCATTCAACCCCCTGATTGGTCGCTACCTTTTGAATTGATGTGTGATGCAAGTGATTATGCTGTGGGGGTAGTTTTGGGACAAACTAAAGACACGAAACATCACGCAATCGCATATGCTAGCAAAACTTTGACAGGACCTCAACTTAATTATGCAACTACTAAAAAAGAGCTTCTGACTATTGTTTTTGCTATAGACAAGTTTAGATCTTACTTGGTAGGAGCAAAGGTAATTGTTTACACTGATCATGCTGCTCTTAAATACCTGCTCACTAAGAAAGATGCTAAACCTCGACTCATAAGATGGATTTTACTACTCCAAGAATTTGACTTAGAAATAAAAGATAAAAGAGGAGTAGAATACCCTGTTGCCGATCACTTGTCTAGAATGCAGTTTAAGAATATGCAGAAACTACCAATTAATGACTCTCTTCGAGATGACACGCTCTACGCCATCTCCAGGTCAGATCCCTGTTACGCGAATATTGTCAATTTTATGGTTACAGGATATGTACCACCAGGGGCGGACAGGAGAAAGCTTATCTATGAAAGTCATCTACATATATGGGATGATCCTTATCTCTTCCGAGTATGTACTGATGGACTACTCCGAAGGTGTGTACCCACTAAAGAAGGACTGCAGATTATTGAAAAATGTCACTCATCACCATATGGAGGTCATTGTGGAGCATTCCGAACCCATGCGAAGATCTAGCAAAGTGGATTCTTTTGGCCAACCATGTACGAAGACACCAAGAACTTCATCCGAAGATGTGGTGCATGTCAGAGGCATGGAAACATCAACTCAAGAGATGCCATGCCCCTCACCAACAATCTTCAGATTGAGCTCTTTGATGTCTGGGGAATCGACTACATGGGACCATTCCCGAAATCAGACAACTATGAGTACATTCTAGTGGCAGATGATTATATCTCAAAATGGGTAGAAGCACAGCCATGCAAAGCCGCCAATTCTACGAATTCTAAGAAGATGTTTCAAGAGACAATATTTTCAAGATTCGGTGTTCCAAGAATGGTGATTAGTGATGGAGGAACTCATTTCATTGACAAAGACTTTCACAACTATTTAATGAAGGCAAGGGATTTAATATCACGTAGCTACTCCTTACCATCCTCAAACAAGTGACCAAGCAGAGACTTCCAATAAACAAATCAAGAATATTCTACAGAAGACAGTTAATGAGATGGGAACTGCTTGGAAGGAGAAGCTACCCGACGCACTATGGGCATACCGAACTGCATACAAGGCACCTCTTGGCATGTCAACTTATCAGCTTGTCTACGGCAAGACCTGTCATTTGCCAATAGAGCTCGAGTTCAAAGCTCATTGGGCAATCAAGGGATGGAACATGGATCTCAAAGCAGCCGGAACAAAAAGAAAGATGCAACTCTCAGAACTAGATGAGTGGCGAGAAAAAGCATATCATAACTCGAAGATCTATAAAGAGAGAATCAAAAGGTGGCATGATAAACGAATCAAGAAGAAGAGCTTCAGTCCTAGAGATAAAGTGCTACTATTCAACTCCAGGGTAAGATTATTCGGACATGGAAAGCTACAAAGCAAATGGGAAGGACCATTGACGGTGGTAAATTCATCATCACATGGAGCAGTGACACTTCAAAACAATGAAGGTACGTTATTTAAGGTAAATGGCCAACGTCTTAAAATTTTTCTAGAACCTTCTAGACCACCCGAGGAATTGGATGAAATTTATTTCTTAACTTTTCCCTAATTTATCAAAATATAAAACCCCGTCGCGAATTGGGCCGTGATGGGATAAAATTTGGAGAGAAAACGGGCCAAGATTGCACCCCGCGGAAGGGCACCGGCCGGTCCCACCCCAGACCGGTCGGTCTGCCCTGGTGCCGCCTCGCGGTCCGCCACCTCTCGTTGCGAAGTTTGTTCCGTTAGGGTTCAGAATATTCGGCCGTGATCCGTATCCATCGCCGCCTTATCACGATAGATGCTCGGGATAGATTAGGATGGAATGACCCCCACCCCAAGGAACCAGGACTACATAAACAAGCCCCAGGGTCGTTCTCCTCTCATCCCAAGAGCTCTCCTCTCTTAGCCCTAGCAAAGAAGCTCTCCAATCTCTCCATCTTCCACCAAATGGCAAACCTAAGCCTTCCCTACACCGTCGAAGAGCCGGAGGAGGTCTTCCCACTGGCGATCATCCCGCCAAAGCAGCTGGCGGTGGTGCCACCGAAGGCGATCGTCCCGGTGCCGTCGAAGGAGGTCGTCTGAGCTTGACCTCAAGGAGCTCCACTGGAGGAGGCACGCTTCGCTTAGGCTATCTGGAGGCCAACCATCGTGCCTCCAGCTCGTCGGCCGCTTCTTGGAGATAAGCCTCACCCGCTCGGTCATCCTAGCATATCTCTCCCCCAGGGCACCAAGTTATTACCTACAAGAGAGGGGGAGAGGCTGCTGGGTGTCACCACCAAGTTTAGGATGGTGACTGGAGCGAAGTACACCACGGAGAAGGAGCGAGTAACTCTGGATGGTGTATGGGTGGATCCCAGCAATGTCAAGTTCAATCCACCACCAAGAGCCAACCCAGAGCCTCCAAAGAAGAAAGCAAGAACTGCACCAGCCCCACGACAACCTCGACTCAACTAGCCACGCTAGAGACTAGGATAGACCTACAGGGCCGTACGCTGTCTGAGGTTCTCAACACCCTGACCACGGCTGTGCAGCGCATAGCAAATCTAGAAGCGAAGCAGGAGAAGATGCGTCTCAAGAATAAGGCGCTAAAAGCTAGGGTCGAGGAACTAGAGAAGAAAGAATAGGGATAGAGATGATAGGCACACGTGATAGTTAGTCCATTAGTCAGTTTGATTAGTTAGTTTGCTAGTTGATTAGTTAATTCCTTCATTCATTGTGTAATAAATGTGCCTCATTTGTAATAAAGAGTCAAGTTTTTAGAGTCATCATCTCTCTCTAGATATATGTTTGTTTTGTCTCCACCTTGTTGTGCAAAAAAGGAAATAGGAAACAAGTGTGGGGGAGACAACCAATAAAGAACACAGAAGAACATCAACAGGAGCCAGGTACGCACTCCAAAGCACTCTCATTTATTGACAACTGAACTTAATTGAATATCCTTTAATGAAACATGAGTACACCTCAAGGATGAGTAGCTTAGTCATGACTTAAGGCAAGAATAACATAAATTCATTTCCTGTACACTTGCAGCTATTGGGAACTCTTTATAGGGACCTCATGCTTTTTAAGTTGTTGACAAGTATGAGATAGTAAAACATGAAAACCTAAATTTCTCTGGTTGGTTATTGGAGCTTTTATTTCGAAAACACAAAAACAATAGCTAAGCTACTCCTCTGTGGTTTTAAAATGCCTATAGAGCCATACATGATTATAACTTGCTACATAAGTTACTTATTTTGCACTAAGCCCTGTCAGCTTTTGTGACCCGTGTTGTAGAGACTTATCATGCTATCAAGATCAAGATCCACTTACACTCCATGTATGCACTATCCCTACACTGGGGGTAGGCGCAACTTTTTCCATCCACATAGAAAATGTGCTGCTCTTACACTGAGAGTACGCACCCAAAAAGATCTTTGGTAGGATTATGCTCATCTATGCTCTAACATTATCAGAAATCTCTGTCTTGCATAAAGTTTTCATGCAGGATGACATGGGCTATGCAAAAAGAAAAAGAGAGTTAAAATAGAAAAATGGACAAGGGTCCAAATGTTAAAAAGAAAAAAAGGCACAAAAAGGTGCCTAGCTCTCTAGAAAAGAAAGAAAAGAAAAATTCAAGATAGCCCATTGTCTCCAAGCACGCCAATTCAAGCAAGAGAGATATATCCTTCAAGAGTATGAGCATAAGTAGAACAAGATAGCCACCATATATTCCACACACATGCAAATCTTGATCTAAGAGTATAACACTTCTCTCCTTGGGACTCTTACGCTGGCTCAGTGACATGTAAAGTAAGTGTACTATTCCTTGCCAAACCATTGAACTCCGCATAAGCCTATTAGAGGTAGATTGCAAGGAGAGGCATGCACTCATTCATGCCTAAAGTGAGACCCACAAATACCACATATAATGAGTGATTTGAGAGTACCATATTGAGGAGCAGGTAAGCTATGTGTTTATTTCAAAAATCTTACAAAAACCTCCAGTGGTCCTAGCAGTGAGATAAAGGTAATCTGTTCAACTGTTCTACTTTTCAACTTCCCAACGTTGTTTGGTAGACACTTTGAATCTCACAGTGCAGGAATCACCAGGAATGAGCATATGTTGATCTCTTTGTCCTAAGCTATGTCTGATCCAACCTTTTCTCGAGGACGAGTAAAAGCCTAAGTGTTGGGGTGTTGTTGACGGTCCTTAATGTTTAAATTCAACCATCAACAAATCTTCCAAAATGATATAAAAGCAATTCATCTACCTAGAGTAGGGCTTCAACTAACGAATTCCACGAGTTTTGGTGAATCAGTGGTTTTGCAGGTAAATGCCGGAAAAGACACACTTTTGAACTACACTGCAACATAGAATGCAAGAATGGACGCCACGGCAACACAGGAACATTCCAGAAGAGACGAGGAGGCACCACACCGAGCTAGGGGCCCGGGGGCGGCCAGGCCAGACCGGCCGGTCGGCCCCGACCGACCGGCTGGGGGCAGGCCCGGTTGCGCCCGGTTCGCCCGGTTTATTCCACCGCCTTTGAAGAATGATCTCCACCATCCGCCAAGGTTGGTTTGATCCAAGGGCTCACGTTGATTCGCCTGGGCTATAAAAGGAGAGGCACACCCCCCATGAGGGAGAATCCAAGAGAAGAAGAGAAGAGCTTTAGCTAGAAACCCTAAGTAGGATTCTCGGAGGTGTCCCTTGAATGGATGACCTCTCGAGTTAGCATTCCAAGAGAGAGCTAGTTCTATACCTCTAGAAGCTAGTTCTTCAGAGATAGAGAGATAGAGTTTAAAGAGAAAGTTTTGGAGGAGTATCGGCCTGTCGGTGCTACCTCTATGGCTTATATCTAAGACTACTTTGGAGTCAACTTCTGTGTTCAAGTAAGTAACATTGTTTATTCTGTTTTGCTAGTTTATGACTCTTTTGAGTACTTTAATCCTTATAGCTCTTGGGTTAGAGTAGTATTCGTAGTGTAAGCGTGGTGCTTAGACTCCGTTACTCGTAGATGTACCCTATTGTCCGGATTTGGTGGTAGCTCATGGAGGTGACTTATAGCTCCATTGAATCTTACTTATTCCACTATCCCGTCAGTAGGCCTAGCAGAAGAATAGTTGGTAGCTGAGTATAGCTCTATCTGTGCTTTTCTATCCAACTCCCTAGTAAAACATTTTGATCATAATTTGCTTGAGCCTGAACTAGAAGCCCTAGTTGTCCCCTCTATATCCCTACCTTCTACAGCCTTGTTTGCTACTCAGTTGGTTAAGTGTAGTTTAGAAGACCCTCACACATCTTCCTTTGGGTTCGATATTAAAACTAGGTATACTTATCCGGTGAAGTGCTACAACATATCCGTGCGCTTGTGGATTTACTCAGTAGGCATTAACAGATACCAACATCTGCCTCTAATCCCTATCTCAAGAATTCTTCTACCCACTAAAGGAACCATACCGGAAGAACAAGAAAGAAGCCCAGGGGCTGCTCCACCTCACAAACTATCATCTTCACAAGAACAGGAAGAAGCATACTACAAGGCACTGAAAGCAACCAAAAGGGAGGTCCAATTTATAGGCTTAGGACGGCGTACATAGACCAAGTTCACCAAGACAGAGAAGCACTGACAAGGACAATAAAAGAGGACAGTAAAGAGAGCAGCAAAGGAGCATATCCCAGCACAGCAAAAGCCTTTACTCCGCCAGCTGCCAACGCCCAACCATAAAAGCAGACATAAAGAGCAGTAAAGAACAAATAAAAGCAAGTCACGAGCCTTTGTCCAGTTCTGACACAAAAGAACTCGGAAAAGCTCGGGGGCTACAGCTTTATACTCCCCCTCCAATTCTTTGTCCCAAAGAACAAGAGGCTCGGGGCTACACTCAATGAGTGCATTTACGGCGCACAATGGTAGAAAGCCATCATCCGACTTCTTTTTTAACAAAAACAACTCGGTTGAAGGCTCAGGGGCTACAGGGCATACACCCTCCACTTTTTTCCTTTTTTTTTCAAGACCCTCCAGCTACTTATGAATAAGAAGCAAGAGGCTTGGGGGCTACACTCAATGAGTGCACCTACGGCGCACAACAGATGAAAAGAAGTCTTCACTAGACCACTTCGAAGCATCACTCAAGAAGCAGGATGCTCCCCGAGTTCTACTTCGAAATGCTCGGGGGCTTGTCGATACGGGACCGAGACAGTTACCCATCGGCATGACTCCCGTCAAGACGGAAACAAGAAGATAGGATCCGAGTAGATCACGGACCATCCTAGTTAGACAAATAGAAAGTAACTTCTGTAATAGGAACATAACTCTTCCTACTAGTCCGACTAGGATTAGAACCATAGCTCTGGCTCCTTTCTCTCATAAAAAGGAGCCAGAGCACCCTTTTTTGTAACGGACGAACAACACACAATCATACATCAATCCAACACAAAAGGCCAAGGCAGACTGGAGTAGAGCTTTTACTTGACGACGAGGGCTCGAACCAGGATAAACCGTGTGTCTCTTGCGTGAAACCGCCGAGTTCTAGTAATTCGCCGAGGTCCGAATCAACTGCTGCGGGACCCCCACGACAGGCTATCGGTGGCTAAACACCGAAATATATAAGTACTAATTCTCATGATTCGGCCTCGTATGTTGTCAATAACTATGGCCGAATTTATTCAATAACATATAAAAATTCAGCACTGAATACCAATGCTTATTTTCATAATTCGGCATCATATGGCACTCTCAACTCAAGCTGAATTAATGAAAATTCAGCAAAGTGTGTTAATGGTAATACCTATGATTTGGTTTCATATGTTGCTCCTAACTCAAGCCGAACCAATGAAAGGTGGATAAATATTCATACTCATAATTTAAGTCCATATGTTGCTACTAACTCAAGTCAAATCAATGAGAACTCAATAAGGTATTCTCAATCATAGATTTCAAAAAAGCAATGTTAGACTTTAAAAGAAAACTTAAGCAGCAAAATGAAGATGTGTTCCATAAATATTTTGGAAGTAGTAGCAAGAGGCCGATCACATCTGAGTCATCGGCCATGAGTATGAAAAAAGAAGCTGTTCTTTCTAGATCAATCAAATCTCAGAAAACAAGTGTTGCTGTAGAAAAACATGGAAAGCGTCAAAAACTAGTTAGACTTGATTTTTAGGAGCAAAAGGGGTTGTATATTTGTCTAGTGATTACTACATTATTGATGGAGACAAAGCCCATACAAGCAAGAAAGGAGGGTTGCTTGCTTGCTCAAAATCGGCTGAGCCGACTTCAAAGTTAGCTGAGCCGATTGCTTCTCGCACTAAGTCAGCCAAGCTGACTGTCCCTGCTACCGCATTGGTTTCTAGTGCCCATGTCAGCCTAGCCGACTCCTAATCGGCTAAGATGACTTCCTCTTTTCCAGTAGTGGTCAAAGCGCCTCTAGGTGATTCAACCACTCTTGTTGATCATTTTCTCGGATATGAAGAACAATATCATTGAGGACATATGCTTCCCCAGCATGATCACAAGATACAAGGTACACATATTCTACCAAATTCTCAATATGGTCATACTACAATTGTGATATGTATTAGTAATGATCATGTTATTAGTTTTAAAAGACCGATTCAGGAAGATACTTTACTTGTTGATGATAAACTAAATTTAGATTCTACTGGCCAACACATTGTGCCATATGGCAAGGCCAATTGTGGTAGTTTGTCAAAATTAAATCTTCTTAACAGCAATTACAAAGGTATCACCAAATGGATTGATGTCTATTGGTATTAATTAAATGCACACAAGAAATAAGATTATCCGCAAGCGCACAGATACAATAACGTTGTAGCACTTCACCAAGATAAAC
Organism: Chrysopogon serrulatus; assembly: GCA_015844335.1. Taxonomy (NCBI): domain Eukaryota; kingdom Viridiplantae; phylum Streptophyta; class Magnoliopsida; order Poales; family Poaceae; genus Chrysopogon; species Chrysopogon serrulatus. Next base: position 699,442 of record JADLZL010002848.1, read on the forward strand.
CCAGTTTTGAATATCAAACCCAAACGAACAGTAGATGACGATGACTAAGTTTATAAACTTAACCCAATGCACAATCAAGCTAGAAAATAGCAAGAACAAGAAGAACAATGTGGACTATCTAGTTCTAGTCTTATAAGTGGTTGTTTTATATCATATGATCACGAGCGATAACTTAATAAGATAGGAGTAGAAATCATAGTTCTCTTCTACCAAGCACCTTTTGCTTGCCAAACCTATTAACATGAAGTGGACTACAGAGAATTCAATGAAGATATAAGTCACTTTTGCAAGCTATCACCATCCAGAAAATCACGGGACATTCACAAGTAAACATAGCTCAAACACCACATCTACGCTACTGTAGACGGTGGATAGCGTCAAGTTTTTATATATCAAAAGGCACAAGAAACACATCAATATCTAGAAGGCTAGGGTTTTATCTAACAATTTCCACGAGTTCTGCTAATTTACCAATTTCTAGGGACTAATCCAGAAAACACCGAAAAGGGGCCATAACTACAAAACTACACCATAGAATTATCCACAACTCAGGAATACGCCAAACTACTCTAAAAGGATCCAGAAGACACCGGAGCGAAGGGGAGGCAGAGGCACCTCAAGGTGGGGCCGGGCGGCCTGCCCTAGTGGGACCCACCTGTCGGTTTGATCAAACGGTCGTCGTGCATCCTACTGGGCTATATAAGTAGGGCCAGACCCACCAAGGAAACCCTAATGCATTTAATACCTTATTCAAGTCATTCATGGTTGAGCCAGTTGAAGATCACGTCATCTAGAGCTTCAAGTTCTTGTTCCTCATAGCCTTCTAGTTCGTAGTTTAGCCTAGTTAGATCTAGATTAGAGGGAGTCAAGGCACATTAATTGGTCTTGGATTTCGGAAGTTGTCAAGAAGAGAAGAGTTCGGTATACTTTTTTCTCTCTCTTCTTTCTTATTGTATTATCTGTGTTTGTATGATATTTACTAGCAACATTGTTCTTCATCTTAGTTTAATTATTATGTTCATTGTCTATTTCAATACATCTAGTTTAGTTGGTTTGCTATTATATTCATGCACTGGTTCATATAGCGCTCATCTAGTTGATCATATGGTGAGTGGTAGGCAATCTGTAGACGTGGTGTCTAGATGCTTTGGTTATCTACGGATATCTCTAGTTGCGCTAGGTTGTGAGGTAGATCGTGGATGTGACAAATCTATTGAGTCCTTTGTAGGCCTCCCCCCATATGGTGGCATGTTAAGGGTGTATTTATGCACATGAGGTTCCTATACTCATCTTTTTCTGTATATTGCTCCGATGTGTTTATGAATAATGATAGTATTACTTAACAATAATTACTAGATGTACTTGCACTAGTTGACGTAGCTTTGACATGCAGTTAAATACTTAGGAATTATTTCTCTATTAATTGATTAGAGAAACGTTGACATGATTAGAGTGTTACGGTGGATTAGTATTATTAGTGATGACTGATCAATGGCTCATTATCATATTTATATCATTTATCTTGTGACTTATCCCTGTTATGAGTAGAGTGTATGACATTGGTTACATCGCTTATTCAATGCATATATACATGTTATCAATACTATAGATTATTGGTTTAGCAATGCCTTCCCAGTGGTAAAATATAAATGACAATTTGGTATACTCTAGGTAAAATTCTACAATGGTATAATTATCTGTCCGCATGCAAAATCATTCTTAGTTTGTATTTATCTTTATTTATTTCTGGCTAATCACATAAAATGATAATGTTTAGTATCATTAATTATTCTAGCTTTACAATTGGGGATGACAACCTAGTTCCATAGTTAGGAGTAAGGGTAAAGAGGCTAGTGGCTAGTTGCTAAAGGCAAGTTAATTAATACTAGCGCTTTTTGCATCATTGATGGGATAGGGATTAGTTAGTAGTTTTTGCAGTGACGTTAGAAATAACAACAAGCATTTTTGGCGCTGTTGCCGGAGAAGGCTAATGAACTTAGGAAAGTATTGATAACATATATGCATCATGAATAAGATCGATCACCCAATTGACCTCTAACTTAAACAGGCTTACCCTTGTTCTATCTATTTGTATATTGTATGTAGGGTAATGAATGAAAGAAAGGATTTGCTCTCCTAGACAATTATGTTGAACATCTAGAGAGACTCTTATGAAGAAGGAAGTTTGCTGATAAAAGAGACATTTTTGAATCACCATCAAGAACACCTTTCACTGAAGCTCAATCTTCGAGGAATCAAGCTCTAACTTTCGAAGGAGAAGAATCAGAAAATTTAGTGCTTTTGAAGCTATGGCTGAGAAAATGCTTCATGAGTTCTCTGCTCCAACAACCACCAACATCCGTACTAGACCTAATGTCAATAATTGTGATAATGGGTCTGAACTCAAACCTGCGCTTATCACTATGGTTCAAGCTAGTTAGTTTTGTGGGAAAGCTCATGAAGATGCAAGTGCATTCTTACAATACTTTTTAGAAATTTGCAGGACCTTCACTATCAGAGGAGTGCCAAGAGATGCTATTCTACTCTGCCTTTTCCAATTTTCACTTCTAGGAAAAGAAAAATAGTGGTTCCATGCAAAGAAAGAGACCAATACTATATGGGACAAATGCTCTACTGCTTTCCTAGCCAAGTTCTTTTCTATAGGCAAGACCAATGCTCTACATGGGAAAATCTCAAGCTTTCATCAATAATGTGATGAATCATTCGCCGAGGCATGAGAATATTTTCAAGATTATATTATAGAATGTCCTCATCATGGGATGGATGATTGGCTACTTATGCAGACCTTCTATCATGGGCTCATCTCTAGTACCCATGAATCCATGGATGCTGCAGCTAGAGGAGCTTTCTTGTCACTTAAGCTCACCGATGCAATAACACTTGTGGAAAAGATAGCCTCAAACTAGAGCTAGAATGAAGATCATATGCAACCTCGCAAGAGAGAAGGAGGCATACATCATCTCAAGGAAATTGACATGGTCACTGCAAAGTTAGACCTCATAATGAAGAAGCTTGACAGCAAGAACAATGAGAATAGAGAAGTCATGCACATCAATGACTCCTACATGACTTGTGAAGAATGTGGAGACATAGGATACTCGGGAAGCAATTGTCCTACACTCTAAGAGGATGTAAACTTCATCAACAACAACACCAACTACCGTCCTCAGCAAAATCAAGTATGGAATCAGTCAAATCAATGGTAGAATCAATCAAATCAAGGATGGAACCATCAAAGGCCTAACTACCAAGGTAACAACCATGGTAAGAATAATTTAAATAATAATTTCAACCACCTTTAAGGGAAGTAATTTCCAATCAGAATAAAGCTATAGAAAATTTATCTAAGAGGGTAGCATCCAATGATAAAGTTCTAGAGAATATAAATAGTAAAATGGATAGCCTCACTGAAATAACCTAATTTTCCGCGAAGGGAAAATCCACACAGTCGAAGTGTAACATGACCTTTTGAATCATATTATCCATATTCTAGTCAAATATCAAATCCATACAGTGTAAATAGGGTGTAAATAGAAAGGTTTACGATAACTTATTACAACGCCAATAGGTGCGAATCACAAAGAATCATCAACTAGAACAGCTTGAGGGTGCAAAAGTGACTTCTATCTAACGACTTGAGCGTAGCGATGAAACCCCTAACCATCGAACCCTTCAGAGACGTAAGTCTCCTCAGAACCTGCATGCTAAAGTATCAATATGATATGTACTGGCCACATTTCCACCCTATGCTAGATGCAATAAGGCTAACAACTGGATGCAATAAGGTTATATCAAGAGAACCTATATTTGGTTGTGGTTTCCTATGCAATAACTATCATGTGTAATATAAGTATGTATATAGTTAAAGCTTTCACACCACATCCACACACCATCCATCCATCCCTTACCACCCATCCACCTCATCCACCACCTCTCATCTCACTCGTGTCGATAGGTCAACTCCCACTTGGCCTACCTCAATGGTCCACGATCGGCTCTGTCTCACAACACAGGGGAGAAAAGAAGGACTCATCTCCTATCAAGTGAAGCAGGTCCTAGAAAAAGGTCCATAGCCGACGAGTTGGCATATGTATCGATTGATCAACCATGATACTCTGCAAAGGTTTCACATACCCACAAGATAGCCATCCTCAACCATGCATTGTCTAGGCAAATTCTGGGTGCTTGCTTGACAGACTGATGCCATCCTACCAATTAGCCCTGTGAAACCTCCGGATAACCTCTCGGGCATTGCTGAGACTGGGAAAGCATAGTACCGGGCTCTCCAAGTGGTACCAGCATCTAGAACGCTATGGGCAACTCTCATCCTACTGCCCACCCTATCACCTCACAACCTAGCAGTAATGGCATCATTCTATCAAGTAGTCCAACCGTCCCTCCCATTACAAGGGACTGTGTAGGATGCATGGATTCCTGGTGAGTCTGGATACTAGTAAGTTCTTAGGACTGACCAAGCTGGACATCTTCATCTAGTTTACCATTTTACATGCCACCACGACACCCCTATCCTGGGCTCCACCTCTTGAAGGCTCACACCCAGTATCCTACCTCACACATCACATCACATCATATTATATATACCCGCCACAGGTATTCATCTCTTAGGATGCCCAGGTCACATCACACGGTAAGACTCGCCTCAAGCTCGTCAGATATCCCAGCTTGGTCGACACAACCCTCACCCTCCACTCACCCAAGACACACATAGCACACTCACCATCCACCAGGTTTAGGTTGGCACCACGTGTCTTAGTCATATATATAACAGTTTCCACCACGGATCACATCAAGACATAAAGCGTAGTAAAGATCAAAATAGTAATCATGTTAGCATGCGTGTGTCTAGCATAACAGCGGGCGAGCAGGGATGAGGTTGCGTCCAGATAATGGTCATCAAGAAATACTACCAAGCAACCCTAATCAAGAGATATCAACAGTAATTAAATCACTAGTAGTACTATTCATTTGCCATGCGTAATAGGATCTATGAAAAGTGGGTGGAATGTGGCACCTTTAGAATGGTCGTCTCCCAGTTCCTCATTGTAGTCATAATCATACTCATCACGTTCCTCCTCCGACTCTAAAACAGCACAGATACGAACACGTTAGCGATGGCTATAGAGGGCACAAAGAACAAATGAACTGCAAAAAGATCCAAATGCATTCAAACATGACTCCAATACGTAGAGCTTGATTTTAGATGGATTTAGAAATTTGGTTCACCAAATTTGGAGCTCATATGAATTAGTTATGATTTTCCAAAGTTTATTCATATTCTGAAAAAGAAAAAGGACTGAATAATCCTAGGGCTGACATGTGTCAAGCTGTGAGTGTGCCACTTGGCTCTACTCATGTTAGGGATGACGTCATCATGACGTCATGATGACATCATCATGACATCATGATGACATCATCATAGGGTCACTAGTGGGCCTAAGTGGGCCTTGCGGGTTAGGCTTGGGCTAGGCCGGCCCGCCACGTGTCGGCGCTTGAACATGCCACATCAGCATATGGCTTTGGGCTTGGGCCACGGTCTACGGCTCACGGTCCATGATGGACGCACTGCTGCGGTTTCATGCGCCGTAGGGATAGCTCTAAGTGGACCAGGTCCACCCTTCCTCTCCTTCCCTCTGGTATACATGCACCAAGTGGACGCCGTCGCCTCTCCCCTTCTCCTCAGTCTGTCTCTACCACGGTGAGGCACCCGCCAGTAGCGAGCTCGTGCACAGAGCGTCTCCAGTACTCCACCTCTCTCTAGTGCGTGCATCGGCTTCTAGTGACACCGACGAACTTGGTGGGGCGTTTGGTGGCTACCGCGGGGGCTCCAGTGAGGCTAGCCACGGTGGCGGTGCACAATGGCAATAGGGTTCTGAGCTGCGCGTGGATCAATTAGAGGCACAAGAGCATAATTGGTGGTGTGGGGTGGCTGTTTGGCTTGCCGGCGATGACCAAACAATACGGCGGCGCCCACAGCGCAGCGACAGCGACGGCGGAGCTCTAGCGGCGAGGCACGCAGTGTAACACCTCTGGTGTTGGGCTCACTAAAACACTTGCATTAACTGGCCACCTGGGCCCCGTTGGACAGCGCCTTAGGGTGTATGGACCAGGTGCACCAAGCTGCCTTTAGGGTTTTCTTTTCCGATTTTTGTTTTTATATTTTCTAGAAAATGTTGAGATCTTCAATAAATCATATTTGGAGTTAGGAATGTCCAATTTGAGTGATTCCAATTTTTCTGTGATCTGTGAGGTGTCTAGTTTTTATTAAAAATATGAAACATGGCATGTTATGCAGTAGATTTTGCTTGGTCTATTTATTTTGTTCAATGTCTTGGAAAAAACATGGCATGTTATGCAGTATTCGTCTTATTCAAATTTTTTGTTGGTCTATTTATTTTTTTGTTCAATGTCTTGGAAAATGGTTTAAAGGCATAGCAAAAATTAATTCTTGATGCTAAAAATGTGAAACCAGTGGGATTAGCTTTGTTGTGACATGCTTTGTCTAGGAAAAATATTGGTTGGCATATAATTAGGTTTTGTTTAGCTGTTTGCTAAATATTTTGATTTAATGCCTTGATTGGTGAGCTATTTATCATGTTTTCTATACACAAGCTATTGAAGTGAAATTTGGCACACTGTTTTTTTGTGATGTGATGATGCTAAGAAAATTATGAAATCTGTTGTTTGATTCTTTTCAAATAGATTTGTGAAATATCATCTTTTAAGCTTGTATAGCTTATTCTTTTGCTACAGGGAGTTGTACTTCGAATTTTAATGTGAAATTTGAACTGTGGTCTATGTGAGCTATGAGTGGTGCACTGTAATTTGTGTAGATATGTGCTCATTTGGGCCCTTAAATAATGGGATTAAATGAAAAGGGTATCTAAATAAATGTTTTTGGGTGGGTTGTTAGGTTTTCTGTTGATCATTAGTCATGCTTTAACTGTTGATTAGGTTGGGTGAGCTCAAATGGCAAGTTTGAACATGAGTAAATAATTAATTCTCCAATTTAAGCTTTTCTGGACAGCTGGTGGTACTTTTGCTTTTGCATACTTTAGATGGTGTTTCCTGACTTTATGACCTATATCAAAGTGCTAGATAATTTCATTATCTAATTGCTGTTAAATTTTGAGAGCATTTGGTTGAATAGTTTAGGAGTTATAGTGTTATCTTGTGAGGTTCCAGAAAAGGGTTCTTCTCTGGAATTTCTGGACAGATCTGGAAGACTTGTTTATTTGACCTTGTTACTCTTAGAATCTGCTTCTGATGTCTAAATAGAAGTTGTAGACAATTTCATAAGCTTTCCAAAATGTCCTCTTGCATGACATTTAGAGTTATAGAACTCAAGTTACAATTATTTCTTGCAGCTACTATTTGTAGGTCAGAAATGCTGAATTGTTCTACTAAGTGTGTGTTTATCCTTGTGTGTGAAGTTATATCTTGTAGATGTCTTGCTAATTCATACAAGTTGATGAGGTGCAGGTTGTAATTCTTTAACTGATGATGAAAAGTTGTACCTTGAATTGCTCGGTGAGTAATTGAGTTTGTGTAGAGAAGAGATATGCACATACTCAGCAAATTAAAGTGATTTGAATAGAGCTCATCACCCTAGGTGGAGGGTATTGCTGTTGCTGTTATTCGTTCTCATACATGATCATCATTTGCATTCATTATGCTCATTTATGCATTGCATTCAATAGGTTCACTAAAGGGGGTGACGCTCTTGGAGTTCAGGAGCCTGGACCAGGAGCACCCGGAGGAGGGGCAGGAGGAACCAGCCGGCGAAAGCAACTCCATTGAAGAAGAGCTAACTGAGTGCCCTAACCACGAGCCATCCACCTTTGTGAAAGGCAAGCCCTAGAGAATTCTAAGCCTCCCATCTTTTATAAATGCAATTGAGTACTTTATGTTGTTTATTGCATTAAGTATAGGAGTTGATTGAAAATACTTGTAGCATTTATCCTATCCTTGTCCAGTATATATGTTATACCTTGAATCTTATGTCTTAGGTTAGGATCGATGCAAATGCTTAGCTATGCTTAGACCGGTAGAAGTCGGGTGATATCCTGTCATCCGCGAGTTATAGGTGGTTACTTCTCTGGTCACAATTAGCTATATGTGCTATCGTGAAAAATGAACCATGTGTTAAATTAAAAGAAGACCGGGCAGGGACAGTGGACCCTATTTGAGTCGGTTAAGGACTGGGCGTGTTGTTTCACTCTTGGTCATGTTGAACGCAGCGCAACACATAGTTGGCCGGGCCTGTGTGCTAGGGCCGCGAAGCCGAGTAGCTCAACTCAAGATGAGATAACCCAGGAGACGGTTGGTCAATTCGCGGAAAGCGGCATACTAGACCAAGAGCAAGCATGTCTAACTGATCCTGGCGTCGTCCTTGGGTTAGCATGGTTTAAACATCCTGGCTACTGTCTTTCTGGTCTTGCCGACGTATAAATCAGGCCTGCCCCTGAGTTGTACCCAAGGGTAACCTAAGATGACCCTAGCTTGGTCTGTCTGGGTGTGTGTTGGGAATACCCTCTGAGCTCAGTTGGAATCAATTCGAATCGCCATCTCTCCCGGATAGTGAGAACTTGACCTTCCCTAGCATCGTAGAACTCACTAATTAATGATGGTTCTAATGTTGATATTGATCATGATGAAAGCTGTACTAAAGTGGATATGGTTATTAATGCTTGTTATAATGAAGTGATTGTTTAGTACAGGTGCTCACTTAGTTGGTAGGTTAAATTTATTTAAGTTGCTGCTAGTATAATAACTTGTTCCTCTAATGCCACTTATGCTTTTATGCAAAATGAGTCAAGCCAGCTCCACCAATGTAAGCCTTGCATAATTCTTGGTTTCAATTATTTTGGTCTATGATGGGTAAGTCTAGCTGAGTACATCCTCGTACTTAGGGTTTATTCCCTCTTGTTGCAGATGATATTCTCTATAATGGCTTCTGCAAGGTATATCTTCACCCCGCTGGGGATGATGACTAGCTCTCGGGCAAAGATCAGTTATGTTACCTTATCATGTGCTTTTGTGGGATGAACTATGAACCTGGCATATATTTGAACTAGCGTGGTGTACTCTGATGGTTTCAAAACTATGTTATTTTTACTCCTCCGAATTGGTGTTGTAATAACTAAGTATTCATTATGTGATGCTACTTGCGAACTATTTATGAACCCTGATGTAACGGATGGTAAGTTATGTTGGATTGCATTCGATCTTAGCTTGTATGACTGTTGGTTTGAAATGCTTCGAGATTTTCGGACTACCAGGATTATATGGGCTCAAGAGCGATATAAATTGCTTCGACGATTGTTTTTGCGCTTGTGCTCTTATAATTTGGGCGGTTCTATTACACGCATGGTGCCGGGATGTTGCCGTGCCAGTTCAGCCTCATCTAGGGTGTGACTTGTCCCCAGGAGGCCTAGCGGAGCTCTAAGGCTTGTCTGTGTGGCGCACGGTGGTCCAAGTCAGTGAGAACGACGACAGTCATGGCGCGCGGTGGTCCAAGATAGTGATGATATGAACAAGTATAAAGAACTAAATATGTTGAGTTAGTCAGGATCAATCATGGATAATTATTGCTCCAACATGTTAGATTCTTTATTTATGTTCATACCAGAATCAAGGAGAAACCCTTTAATTAATGACCATTTACCTTTAGATGTTACCTTTATCATTAGAGTGTGATGACACCCTATGACAAAAAGTAGATGATTTTTATGGTCCTTCCCTCTTGTTTGATGTTTTCCTTGCTTGGTCAGCCTCACATCTTCCTGTTCACAGTGCCTCTTGTTTCCTAGATTGTGCTCTTTCCTTCTTATCCTCCTTTCACTCTTTGATCTTGCCATTCTAAACTTCTATCTTAATATTTATTTTATGCCTGCATAGGATTAGTGGACAACACATACCCGAAGGAATATACCAATCTGAATAGAGGATTATTGTCTCTAAACTATGTGCATAAGCAGGGCTCAAGACAATGGTAACTCGCAGCTGAGGACGATGTGAATAATCCTTGATACTTAGACTTTTTTCATCAATGATAAATGAGCTGTGTCTTCATCATGCAAAGTTATCAGAGTTCATCATGTGCCTTGCTCCATCTCCTTCAATTTGAATTCATCTCTTGACTTACCCAAATTGGATTTGAGAGTTTCCTATAGGGGTTAGTCCAACCAAATATCCAATGTCTACACCAGCAATTTTTTAGTTCAATAACCAAACTAGACTCCATGTCTAATTTAATTAAGGTAGGCTATTTAACCTAAGCACCATGCTAAATTTAAATTCCTATGAAAGTATGTACAGTACTTCCAAACCAAAACTTACTAGAGCAAATAAAGGTAGCATGAGAGTACTATAGAGATTTATTCAAATAGAGATGAAAGAGCATGATTGTTATTTAACAAATTGATCAGAGCTTAAAGGTAGAGGCAACCAAGATCAGCAACATGACATAACAGATTTTTTAGAGAGGCATATCCACCACACTTGAGTTCTTGCAAGGCAAGATCAAGTTTGGATGGACGTGATCTAATGTTGCTTAATTGGTTGGACATACCTTGCACCATCATCCTCTATTCTCTTTCTTGAAACCTAGAAAGGTTAGTGACAAAGATACCTAAAGGAATATTCTCACAATTATATCTTTATCCACATTTCACAAGGCAATCATATCACAAGGTCAAAGTTCATGTTTCTCCTAAAAGCGCTAGCGTTTGGTCAAAGCTCATTTTTGGGAAACCTCATAATTGTGTTTTAAGATGGTGAAGTGGCTTCCCCTTCAACACATATCTTTCTATACCTACCTCAAGATTCACACATCGAGATCTACAATATTTATAATAAACATATGCATCTACAACACCCTTTTGAAAGTTTTAGGATCAGAGAGAATGAGGGGGTTGAAGATCTCATTGAAGCCATGGTAGAGAGACCAATTGGCTTAGAAAATTTCTCATATGAGCATGGATTTGATGGGGTTTTTATGAAGTAGCTTCCATGTTCATTAGTGTCATCTTTCTCCAAGGGTGACTCTTTAGGAATATCTATAGGCAAAAACATTGTATCTTTCATTTCATGCCTATGACATTCATTAGTCATTTCATGGTCCAAGATTTCCTTAGAATTGGCAACACTCAAATTGGTCTCGTTAGAAGCCTCTTCCAAACTTGGGTGAGTCATAGGTTCGTTCTTTGGATCTAAGCTGAGGCTGGATTCTATCAAGGCTTCTTCCTTATCCATCTGTTCTACACATTCCAGCCATTTTCGTAGCATCTTTTGGTCATCCTCATGGTCTTCATGACTCCTATGCTTTGATTGTCTTGGTTGATCTCTAGGATCATCATAAGACTTAGGAGAACGAGTGTCAAAAGATTCTTTGGAGACAAAAATGAGATTAAAGATGGGTTGAGATGAGGCATCTACCGTGGGTATAGAAGGGGAGAAGATGGGATTGACTTCCAAATGAGTTGGCTCTCCTTCTATGACATCACTTGTCATGCCATCCTTGAATTCCTCCCAAAGAGGATGCTTTTCAAGAGGGTCCTTCTCTAGAAAAGTGAATTATATGTTCATGCAAGGATCTTGTAGGGTTGGAAACATATGCTTTCCCCAAAATCATCTTCTAAAATATTATCCTTATTAGCAATAGAGGTTTTCAAAGGTTGAATTTCGTCTTTCTTTGGAGGATTTTGGGTTATGGATGGTTCAAGATTGATAGCAAAATCTTAGGATTGGAGTGATTGTGGTTTAGCTATCGAATCTCCTTCTTCTTGTTCGGGAGATGATTCCATCTCTTTTTCGAGGACTTCATGGTGAGTGCTAAGGCAAGGGGTCTTTTCATTAATTCTATCAAGTACAGACCTTGCTTCTCTAGGGCTCAAGTAGAGAAAAACTCCTCTAGAGGCTGCATCAAGGGATTGTCTAGAATCTTCACTAAGACCCATTTAAAAATGTTGAAGAAGCATCGGGTCAAAGGTGAGATCATTAAAATGATTCCATAATGTTCCAAGAGATTCTTATTCTAGTTGTCTAAAAGTTAGAATCTCCTCTCGAGGGAAAATCATTGTAGAGATGGGAGAGAATTTTGAGCAAAATTTAGAGCATAGCATTCCCCAATATCCTAGGACACTTCCAACGGTCTGATCGTACCCAATTTTAGCTCTTCCCATCAAAGAGAATGGAAAGAACGTCGATCCTAAGGTCCTATCAGACATGGCAGTGATGTGCAAGCATGCATAGGTCAAATCGAACTCTCGTAGGTGTACATATGGATTTTCATCATCTTCTCCCGAGAAGGATTGTTTTCTAATAATGTTTACTAAATGCGAGGGAAGCCCATAGCTAGATGCTTTGATAGGCTCTAAGGTTTTTGATGGCTCTAAACTCGCTCCTATAGGTTTAGCAAGGTAAAAGATAGGAGTGGAATTTGTGGGTCCATTTAAGAATTGGAAAAGGTAAAGAGATGTATGGTACAAAGGAAAAGATAAAAATATAATACAAGGTTAAGATAGATTCGTAGATAACTCACCAAACCGTTTCCCCAACAACAGCGCTAGAAATGCTTGTTGATATCTGTTAATACCTACTGAATATTCCACAAGCGCACGGATACTGTTGTAGCATTTCACCCGGAGGTTTTAAATATTGTATCCACAAGAAAATGGTGAGGTTAACTACGACAGCTAACTTAACCCGAAGTAGCAACAAGAGCTTTAGAAGGTTGAGAATATAGAGGAGATTGCTAAGGTTCACACGTTCTACTATCGATAAGTATGTTTATATGTTCTATCTGTGGAAATTGCATAGATAGAGCATAGGCAAAACTATGACCTTCCTACCAATTATACTCCTGTTTGGCCTACCAATGGGATAGTGGGATACATGGGATTCAATAGAGCTATTATTGACATCTCATAGCATCATTAAGATAACAACACTACAAGATGTATGGTACTGATTAACTTGTCTTTAGAAACTAGTGACCTATCTCTTACCTTTACTTCTAAGCATATGTTGACACTAGCTAGTTCGGTTTTAAGCCTAAGAATGCATCCATCACTTACATGAAACCCTATCCAGCATGGTATGATCAAGTGCTACTACCACCAAGATACGGATTGCCTGATTTCGTTAAATTCACCAGAACAGGCACGACATCAACGATGGAGCATGTTAGATAGTATCTTGCTCAACTTGGAGAAATAGCTAATGAACCAGCACTTAGAGTACAATTTTTCCCTCTATCATTATCTGGACCTGCGTTTTCATGGTTTGCCTCCTTGCCACATGAGTCCATTTATGGATGGGATGACTTGGAGTCCAAGTTTCATCATTACTTCAATTCAGGAGTTATGGAAAAGGGAATTATAGTTCTAGTCGACGTAAGGCAAGGAAATTCCAAATCTAGAAGTCATTAAATTCAAAGGTTCAGAGAGGTCAGGAATCAATGCTATACAATGACATTACAATAAACCTCACAAGGTTGGCAATGTTGTTTCGTGCATTTTGGAACAACTAACTGATGAGAGTGATGGAGAAGAAAGTGATGAAATTGTTACTGTAGACTAGGTATGGAAACATTCTACATATATGCTTTGGGTGAAGAATGAGTCCGCAGAGAAGGAAGAAAGGAAGTATAACTTTGACTTCACTAAGACTAACAAGATCTTTGATGACCTATCAGAGAAAGGTCAAATCAAATTAACACACAATCACAAGATACCATCGACCTAGGAGCTAAAAAAGAAGAGGTATTGCAAATACCATAATTCTACTACCCATAACACTAATGATTGCAAGATCTTCAAGGAAATCATCTAGCAAGCTATCAATAAGGGGCGAATTGGTTTAGAGAAGACCAAAGGTGGTATGGGTATAGAAGGCCATCCTTTCCCAACACACATGGTCACATCCACTTTGCAGAAAGGCAAAATCAAGGTGCTTACTTCCGATAGGGCCACGAAGATAGGAGCGGTTGATCCAAAGAAGCAAATCTCGGCTAAAGAATATCGGGAGGTCAAGGAGAAGCAAGATCAGCAAAACAGTCGATACGATCATCCTAAGACTTCTAAAGTTGGTGAGATGTGTAGGCATCCTACTATTAGGATCCGATTGAATAAGTGGCAGCGTCAGAGAGAAAAGGATCAGATGCCATAGGAAAGAGATTATTTAGAATATCAAGAATGGCTTAAAGAAGAAAAATATGAAAGGCATCGCTATGAAGAAAAGAGGATTAAGGAAGAGAACGAGTATCACTGGAATTGTCCTTTCTTTAGGCATTGCTGGAATAAAGGCTTGAAGTTGCCTACTCTCAATAACTGCCCTGAGTGCAGTAATCGGTATTGGGAGTACCAACAGGCAAGAGCCTTCGCTGACCCATGCATGAACGACTAAACTTTGGAGAAGCAGATCGGCGCACAAAATTTGAAAATCCTCATGATCGTCTGGGAGAAAGGATAGCTGATCAGGATATGGTTGAACGAGGATACGTCTGGCAGGAAGGACAATGGTGTCTAGGAGGATTGACTAGAAGCCAGAAAAGGTGAATCCAACACCTAAGTGTAAGTGCAATCAAGCCCTATTGTAGGTTTTGGTGATAATGACCACATAATTAGAGGACTAATGAGATTTATTTGAGATGACAAGCAGGTGAAATAAATTTGAGGATGATATACATGATGGTGGAGCCCCCATTTACAAAAGGAGATGGCAACCGACTCAAAGGCATTTAAATTTATTCTATATTTTGAATTTGAGTATAGGAAAGCCGTACTATCAAGGGGGATACAATGCGCAAGCTTTTATGTGCAATCAAGTGCAATCTTTACCCACCAAAATATCCTCAAACTCCTAGCCTTGGCAGCAAGTTTTCATTCTTCAGTTTTTGGCTGTCAAGGCAGAGCAGAACTGCTGCTCGGCGAGTAGAAGTTCTGCAACTTAAAATCTAACCGTTGGAGGAAGGGGTATTTCCTTCACCCCCTACTCTCCCAATGGTCACCCACGACCATTTGCACCAGAACTCAACCAGAGAAGCTTTCCTCTCTCCCTCTCTCACCATTGGAGCACCTGAACCTTTTTCCCTTTGATTCCCACTCAAATCCTTGAGAGATTGAGCCTCCAAACTGAAAAGGAAAGCTCTCCAACCTGTTCTTTATCGTCTACAGCACTTGGTTCACGTTCAAGCCAGCGGATTGTGTTCATTACTCTTGGAGCTTTACTACTACCTGAACCTTTTCCCTTTGATTCCCACTCAAATCCTTGAGAGATTGAGCCTCAAACTGAAAGAAAGCTCTCCAACCTGTTCGCCTACACTTGGTTGGATTGTGTTCATTACTCTTGGAGCTTACTTATGTGCCCATGGAGCTTGCCAACTTATGTGGCAGCCTCGGGAAGTTTGTAATCACACCAATCATCTAGTGGAAACCACTCATCTCAAGAGTTAACTCTCTTGACTTGAAAATGAGGCAAGGAGGTGAAAGAGACACTGACCTTTGTGGTCACCTTTATAATATGGAGGTAGGCAAGCCTTAGTGGTGAGCTGAACCATGGGATAAATCCTTATGTCACTTGCATTTGTGTTGTTTTAGCTTGCATTTCTTGTATATGTGGTGATTTTAGGGTTTGGTCCCGATCTACTTGCTTGAGGACTTCCTCCAAGATTGAAGTGGTGAAACTGGGCAAATACCATCCCGGGAAGCTCAGTAATTTGCCCAATCTACTTTTCATTGGATAGATTTTGAATTATATTCTTAGGTGTCCAGTGGAGCAGAACTTCTGCTCACTGAGCAGAACTTCTGCTGAGCAGTAGTGCCGCTCCCCGAGCAGCACTGCCATTCAAAGTTTTAACTTTTATTTGAGCTAAAATTTTATAGGCCTATTCAGCCCCCTCTAGGCTTACCAGGATCCTACAAGTGGTGTCAGAGCCGGTTGTTTCGTCTACGCTTCACCATGTGAAGTATGGGAGGTGGTTCCGGTAACGTGCAAATCATCTATTCAAAGCATGTTAATTTGCATGACACTGATAACAGTCATCTCTTAGCCTCTACAGCAAGCGGTGCCACTCTTCCACCCTATGTAACCGATGGTGAGAAGGCACCCAATGAAGAAGGGACAAAAAGAAGAAAAGAAGAGAGGACAAGAAAGCGAGAAGAGAGACAAAAGAAGAAGGAGCAGTAACAAAAGCTTGCTGAAAAGAAAGAAAGGAAAGAGCAAAGATGGTTAATCAGAGAAAGAAGAAAGAAGAGAAGAGAAGAGAAGCAAGAAGAAAAGAAGAAGCAAAGGCAAATGACACCCCATCAAGTGAGCTTTCTAGCAGCTCCAATGATGGTAATGATGATGTGTCCTATCATGCATCTAAGAGTGACAAGATGAAGATAAAGAATAACGGCAGCAGCAGCAACAAGAAGAAATATGCAGCCGTATCCTTTAACTATTCTTATTTAGTTAACCATGACCGTAAGTCTTTCATCAATGTGCCCATGGGCAAGTTACCTCATTTTGATGGAACTAACTTTATCAAGTGGAAGCACTTGATGAGAGCTTATCTTATTGGTCTTCACCCCAGTCTTTGGAAGATTGTGTGCAGTGGATTTCAGCCACCAGAGAATCCTAAAGAGCCAACAAATGAAGAGCTAGCTGCTGTTCATCTCAACGGCCAAGCAACAAGCATACTTCTTAGTGCCTTGGATGGAAATGAGTACAATAGAGTGATGAATGTTGATGTTGCAAAGTAGATTTGGGACACTTTACATCTTGCACATGAAGGTGTTGACACAGTGAGAAGAGCAAAGATTGATTTGTTGATGGCAAAGCTAAATAGATTTGTGATTGTTGATGGAGAAGGGCCACAAGAGATGTTTGATAGGTTGATGATATTGGTTGGCAAGATTAGAGGCTATGGTTGTGATGAGCTTGATGATCACAAAGTTGTCAAGATTATGTTGGAAGCTTACTCACCAAGAAATGAGACCGTGGTTACTCTAATTAGAGACAAGAAGAAATTTGAGTACTTCACACCAAATGATGTGCTTGGAAGATTGTTGACATTTGATATGCAAAGAGAAGAAGTAAATGAAAGAAGAAGGCTTGGTGAGCTGCAAGCAAAGTTAGAAGTAATGAAAATCAATGATGTAGATCTCAAGGCCAACAAGACAAGGAAGCAAAGGTCAACAAACAAGTCTAAGGGCAGCAAGTAAGCACCTACAAGCAAGCCAAGTGCATCCAAGCAACTCCAAGAGCAAGAAGAGACAACTTCATCCTCAAGTGAAGGTGAAAGTGATGATGGACATTACAAGGAGATAGATGATGTTGCTCTCTTTACGAAGAGATACAACAAGGGGCTAAAGAAGCAAGGATACAAGGTGGTGAAGAGAAGATTTCCCAACAAGAAAAAGAGAACATGCTATAATTGTGGTAGCACTGAACACTTCATTGTCTAATGTCCTCATGAGATCAAAGATAACACATACAAGGGGGACAAGAAATAAGGCAAAACTAAATGCAAAAGAGGCAAGAAGTACATGGGGGGAAGCTCACATTAGACATGAATGGGACTCAACAAAAGATATCTCAAGTGAAAAGGATGAGAAAGTTGCAATCGTAGCAATCCACAAGCCATCCTCTACACCAAGGCTCTTCAACAATATGTCCAATGATGACTACTACTCCCCTCACATTTGTCTTATGGCAAAGTGTGAGAAGGTAAAACTAAAAGCCAAGCCACCCACTCCTCCTAGTGACATCTCTAGTAGTGATCTTAGTGATAGCTCTAGTGATGATGAATCTAGTGATGAAGAAATTGATAACATAACTAAAAGTTTGGATAGAAAGACCAAATTATTCATCACTAAGCTAATGGAAGATTTAAAGCAAGTTCAAGCTGAGCTAGCAAATAGAGAGGAAGTCTTAATTCAGTAAGAAGACCTCTATATTACTAGCAAACAAGCTCTTGCATTAGAGAGAAGTGAGGTGGAATCTTTGCAAAAGGCTTTGTCCGAAGAGCAAAAGAACCATGCTCTCACAAAGAAAGAAAACATTGCACTCAATGAAAAGTATTGCGACTTAAAGGAAAAGCACAAGGAACTTGAGCTGCAATATAGCATTCTTTGGGAGAGCATTCTTTGGGAGAGCAACTCACATCCTTCTAATGCAAAGGACAACTACTCCTTCCACTAGTCAAGGTTGTGGAAAATATTATAATCTTGATTTAAATGCTTATTCCACTAACCTTGCAAACATAGAGGCCATGAGAAAGAAGATTGCTAGACTCAATGAAATCATTGGTAAAGAGTGCAACAATAGCAAGGCTCAAATCAGTGGTAACAAAAAAGATGGATGAATCAAAAAGGCCATAATATAAGAATGGAAGGCATCCCTCAATCAAGCATGGACTTGGACACACAAAAGATGGAAAAACCGATGGAAGAAAGGTGATAAATGGAATTTAGTGTGTGCGGTTTGAGAGGAAGGAGCAGATTGGTACAGTTCAGCCTGCACAGTCCGCAGCAATGCAGCCCTCACAGGCAGTAGTTTTGCAGAGCAGAAGTGCTGCCTGAGGAACCGCAGTTTTGCAGAGCAGAAGTTCTGCCCGAGGAGCAGCAGTGCTGCACCCCACAAAAGGGAAGGCTACCAATCATGCTCTAGATCAGACCAAGCCTAATCACAAAAAGATGCCTCAGCAAAAGCAGGATGTCAGAAGCCAAAGGAATCAATTTGGGTAGCTAAAAATAAGTATGCATATCAACCAAGGAATCAAGCACTAAGGCAAAGCTTGTCTTCATGTTTTGTGTTGAAAAATAACTTCAAGGGAGAAGTGTATGTCAAATATGTTGGCAAAGAAACAAATATTTATCTTAACACTTCTATTTGGGTTCCTAAGATTCTTGTGACTAACTTACAAGACCCCAAGAATATTTGGGAACCTAAATCAAGGAACTAAACTTGTTTTGCAGGCATACTCCTCCGGTGGGTCAAGTTGGGTGCTTGACAGCGGCTGTACAAATCATATGACTAGAGAAAGGAGTATGTTCTCATCATATTCCCCAACTACAAATTCAAATGAGAATATCATATTTAGTGATAACTCTAAGGGGGAAGTGATCGGTCTTGGTAAAGTTGCTATTACACTTGATCATTCAATTACTAATATCTTACATGTTAGTTCATTGAGTTACAATCTGTTATCTGTTTCTCAACTATGTGAGATGGGTTATAATTGTCTCTTTACGGATAAGGGTGTGGAAGTCTTTAAGAGGGAGGATTTCTCTATTGTCTTTACAGGTCGGTTGAAAAATAAACTTTACCTTGTTGATTTCACCAAGAGTAAAGATAAGATTGAGACCTGTTTAGTGGCAAAATCTAGTATGGGTTGGTTGTGGCATCGCCGCCTAGCTCATGTTGGGATGAGGAACTTGGCCAAACTCTTAAAAGACAACCATATCCTTGGACTAACCAATGTTAAATTTAAGAAAGACAGGATTTATAGCGCTTGCCAAGCTGGAAAGCAAGTAGGTGTACCACACCCACCAAAGAGCATCATGACCACTACACAACCATTGGAGTTGATTCACATGGATCTCTTTGGACTGGTTGCCTACCTTAGCATTGGGGATAACAAATATAGATTAGTAATTGTTGATGATTATTCCCGTTTCACTTGGGTATTCTTTGTCTATGATAAGTCGCAAGTGCAAGACAAGGTGAAAACCTTTGTTAGAAGAGCGCAAAGAGAATTCAGCCTTCCCATCAAGAAGATAAGAAGTGACAATGGGAGTGAATTCAAGAACACCCAAGTTGAAGAGTTTCTCAATGATGAGGACATCAAGCATGAGTTTTCAACTCCATACAACCCTCAACAAAATGATGTAGTAGAGAGGAAGAACCAGACACCTATTAACATGGAAAGAACGTGTTTGATGAGTACAAGACGCCGAACATCTTTTGGTGTGATGCCGTCAATGCCATGCCATCAACCGTCTCTACCTACATAAGAAACTCAAGAAGACTTCATATGAAATACTAACCGGTAACAAACCCAAGGTGTCATACTTTAGAGTGTTTGGGTGCAAGTGTTTCATACTTGTCAAAAGACCCTGAACCTCTAAGTTTGCACCTAAAGTTGATGAAGGTTTTCTTCTTGGTTATGGATCAAATGAGCATGCCTACCGTGTCTTCAACAAAACCTTGGGTAGAACTGAAGTAATGGTAGATGTGACATTTGATGAATCTAATGGCTCTCAAGTAGAGCAAGTTGATGAAAATGTTGTAGGTGATGAGGAGCCACCTTGTGAAGCAACCAAGCAATTAGCCATTAGTGATATAAGACCACAAGAAAGCAAGGCTATAGAAGTGGAAACTCCTCAAGATGAAGTTGCTATCTAGCCTGCAGTTGATGCACAAGCAGCAGGAGTAGGCACACCACCAGCAGTGAGCAGAAGTTCTGCTCAGAGAGTAGAAGTTTTGGGTAGCAGAAGTTCTGCTCAGGGAGCACAAGTGCTGGACCCCAGAACAACAAGAGCTGATGACACACCTATTCATGGTCAAAACCTACAACCCATGTTTGAGCAAGATGAAGGTGAAGGGCCAGGAGACCAGCAAGAAACCATTGTTCTCCCAAAGCTAAGGCAAACCACACAACGGGATCATCCTGTTGATAATATCCTTGGGAGTCTTCGAAAGGGGGTAACTGTTGACACCTCTTAATGTTATCTCTAATAACGGCACCAAAAATGCTAGAGTAGCGCACCGCCACTAGAATGCCAAGTTGTCATCCCCAGCATAACACCAAGGGGTGTGGTATTAAATCATGCCACCATCTAGAATATAGAAATGTATCCGCAAGCGCACAGATCAAATACCATTGTAGCATTTTACCCGGAGTATTACGGGTTGTCATTTATATTTTCCCAAAGGAAGGTCTACATGGCTGTGTAAAGGTAGTGTGTTGACCTAGAGTGTAACGAATAGGCATAACCATGTCCTCGCTACTCAATGCAGGGGTAAGTCATAAGATAATTGATAAGGTAAGTATATAATCATCAGCATAAACAGATAGAGACTCCTAGCTATATCATTAGGGTTGCTAGTAGAACATCAAGAGATATTCCTAGGTTATTCCTAGCTACATGTCAATGTATATTATGGTTAGTGCAATACACCTAGTAATCATGGCTAAGGTTAGCATTACATTTATTCATAGTGGACATACTAGGGAAGTTTGAGAATATAGCACGCCCTTCCGTCGTATACAAGCCCTACTTTGCCTATAAATGGGGTTCGGATTACATAGGACTCAACAGGAATGTCACACCCGCGATCTACCAAACCCAGCCTATAGGGTGCATTCACAGATAAACAACATATAAGCACCACGCTTACACAATGCTTATCACTCACCCAACGATCAATTAGATGAGTGCTATACGAACCTATGGATAAACATAATGTTAATCTAGCTATACTAAGCATATAACCACAATAGACAAAGAACATAATAACTATAAATATAAGTAAATGAGAATTTATCAATTCAATTGTAGCAATCATATAACTACATAATGAAAGAGAACAAAGGCGAGAGGAGGTAAGAACTATACCAAATCCAAGCTCTTGATGGCTCCGGAATCCAAGCCTGCGCTTGCCTCCCTCTAGTTCTAATCTAGCTATCTAGGCCCTAGCTAAGGAGCACTGATTAGGGTTTCTAGCTGATGATCTGACTTCTGAATGAGAATGAATGAATGGGGGCCTTCTCCCGGGGGGTGCCTCTCCTTTTATAGCCCTAGGCGATGATCGTGAGCCATCAGATCAAACCGACATTGACGGGCGGCTAGGATTGATCCTCAAAGGCGGTGGAGCGAACCGGGTGAACCGGGACCCGACCGGGGCCCAGGCCAGACCGGCCGGTCTGGGGTGGGACCGGTCGGTCCCACCTGGTGGCCTCCAGGCCCCCGGCTCGTCGTGGTGCCTTCTCGTCTCTTCTGGAATCTTCCTGTGTAGCCGTGGAGTCTGTTTTTTCGTTTCCTTCTTCCGATAAGCTTGTATGTTTGCGCCTTTTCCGGTTTACGCTTGCATAAATAGTGAAACACCAAAACTCGTGGAATTCGGTCAGTGTAAACCCTATGTCTACTTCGGTGATCACATTTGCATCCTTTTCGTGGCTAGTTGACGGTTGAATTATTACAATAACGGCCGTCAACAACTCCCCCAAGCTTAACCTTTGCTAGTCGCTTAGCAAAGAAAACTTAGAAAAGTTATTAAAAATATGTGTATGTTTAAGCATTGTAGCCATCTCGGAGCAACTCTCTCTAAATATACCCTGCAATCGGGTAAATTCTCCTCCAAGTTATGCAATAAGCGAGTTGACTATCAAACTTACCCATATTACCTTTGACTGTGGGGCTTATTATCTCTTCCTTGGGTCTTGAGCACTTGACAGACAGAAAGATTCCATCTAAGCACTATGTCTCAAGTTCTTTGATTGGCTATCATTCTGGAGTTTTTAGAGGTTTTCAAATAGAACTCAGAGTTTTCCATATATGACACTCTCAAGTCTCTCAAGATATGTGGTATTTGTGGATTCTCACCAAGGCAGTGATGATGATTGCCTTTCTTTTCATCCTATAGCTAAAGCTTTTGTGGAGCTCATAGGTAAGGAGAAAACTAAAAGAGCAAACTTGCAATGCATATGTTGCTAAGTCAAACAATGGATCCATGGAGAAACGAGTCATGTAATCAAATCAAGATATATAGGTGGATGGATACAGTGGATATATGGTGGAACTTAATTCTGCTCAGCTCCTTAGATGATTCTCTCTCCCTTAAAACTGGCCAGAGGTTATGAGCTATCTTTTCTTCTCTCTTCTCTTTTTTTTAGGGAGTCGGGTATCCAGTACCCATTGTTTTGCATTGGGACACTTGTCCATCTTTCTTTCTTCTCCCCTTTTCTCAAATATCTTTTCGCATAGCTCATAGCACTCCTTTTAGCATTGATGGATTTAGAGAGATAATAAAGGAACATGGAGCATTTATTTGGTGGCTATCTTAATGGAAAATTTTTGGTGTTCTCTCCCAGTGTAGGAGAAAAACATTTTTGGAATGGATGTAAGTGGAATGGCATGTTGTTGCGCCTACTCTAGTGTGGAGTAGTGCATATGGAGGTGGATCTTGATTCAAGAGCATGACAAATTTCTCACCAGGGTCACAAAGGTTGATAAAACTTAATGCAAGACAAGCAGCATATATGTGGAAGTTTAACTAGCCTATCTCATCATGTTTGGCTCTGGTGGGAATGTAAGCTTTGTCATATAGGAACTCATCATGTTTTTGCATTTTTCAAAAGATAAATCTCCAGAACTCTAGTGTCACTCAGAACAAGATAAATAGCAGCTTAGATTTTTTTAATCTTATCAATCAGGTACCTAGACTTAGTTCAAGCGTATGCAACCCACAAGTTTCAGGCTCAGAGCAAATTCTCATGTCAAAACAGTTGGAGCTAAAACTTGAGAAAACTTTTGTCTAAACTCTAGGCATTTCAGAGGTGTTGTAACAGAGCAGCTTATCATCAATTCAATTCATCTCAAGAGCTTCCTTTTTATTGACTCTGACAGATAAACATTTTTATTTGGTTTTTCATTTTTCAAAGACTCAAATTATAAAACTCAAAAGACTCTAAGGACTCTTAAAAAGCATGGACCTTCATGTGCCCATATATTTTTGGTATTTTTAGGTTTTCTTAGATACTATGGTGAACCTTCATGTGCTCATATATTTTTGGTATTTTCAATTTTTATGACTGACTCGATAATCGCGTAGGTACACTTACCTGGGTACCTAGGGGATGCCTTTCCCCAAGCAGATTGTTGTCGCGGTTGAGCATTGAAGCGGAGCAGTCCTCTTAATGGAGCTCAAGCTTGTAAGAGCTGGTGTAGCCAAGAACCTTCATCTTATCCAACAAGAAGTTGCTTCCTTCACACAGTGGTTAGCTGTGCGCGAAAAGGTATACTTCGAGTGATGATGATGATTATTCTTAGGTGGACTAGCTCTCTGAGTCATCCTGCAGCAAACATCTCACAAAACACCAAGGCTCGTGGAACGGATTAGGATAAACAGTTAGTGGTTAGCCATTCGTGGATTGGTTGTTGTGAGAGATTTCTAAAAGTTATTATAGTGCAATCAATGCAGCAAGATGCTCAATGATTATTTTTGGATTTTTTTAAGTAAGTATTAGAATTGGAATTATGTATGCTAATTTTATTTTATTTTTATGCCACCACGTGAACACTCCTTTAGCTTGCGCTGTAGGCATGTCACATGGGGCTTTAAGGTTTTCCAAATATTTTTGTGGTTTTCTATAAAGATGATGAAACTAACTACGATATAAAAGTGCAAGAAAGTAATTAGATAACTACCATTCTTACCTTGTGGTAAGGGTTCAGAGTTTAAAGTTCTCCGGACAAGACTTCTCGTCATCTTCACTCCTGGGGTACTTCATCGGATCCCGAGGATGGGGACCCTGATGTTGGACCTCCTGGTGACAATGACTCAGTTGAGGAGGTTACCTTTTCTTTCCATACCATCATGGGTTGTAGGTTCGGTGCTGTAGAGTCTTCCTTGATTTTCTCCTCCTCAACATTGCTCTTTTGAGAGCGATTCCTCCGGCATTGACGTCTCCTCTTGGACTGGGTAAAAGCTGCTAATCTAGGAGAGTTATAATCTTTAAAATAACAGCGTACCTTCTCTCCTAGAAATTGGAAGTGGACTTGGC
The DNA here is from genome assembly GCA_015844335.1 of Chrysopogon serrulatus. Taxonomy (NCBI): domain Eukaryota; kingdom Viridiplantae; phylum Streptophyta; class Magnoliopsida; order Poales; family Poaceae; genus Chrysopogon; species Chrysopogon serrulatus. The sequence goes on from JADLZL010002848.1 coordinate 724,256, forward strand.
CTGATCCATTGTAGATGATCGCGTTGGTGGTGCTGAGGAACGGCCTTCCAAGTATGATGGGCGTCTCGTCTTCTTCTCCCATGTCCAGTATCATGAAGTCGGTCAGGACGTAGTGGTCCTGGAGCTTGACCATGATGTCTCTAGCTACTCCCTCCGGAAATCTCGTTGTGTTGTCCGCCAGCTGCAGCTGCATATAGGTAGGGTATAGAGGTGTATCGAATAATAGATCATATACCTTTTTAGACATTATGTTGACAGCTGATCCGGTGTCGCAGAAGGCATTGTAGAATGAGCACTGTCAAATAGCGCAATCGATGGCGGGCGTGCCTGGATCCTCTTTCTTGGCTAAGAATGGTGAGGCTAAGAGGTGGTCATGCTTGTACTCGATAGCCTTGACTACTTGGACTTGCTTTCTCACTTGATTCCTTCATTTGTTGGCTTGACTGGGAAGTAAGCTCCTCTTGGATCTATAGGAGCTTCAAGGGTCTTGTTCTTGAAAAACTAAACTTCTCTTTCTTCCCTTGATGGTGAAACAAATCTTGGCACTGTCCGTGTAGATGACAGCCTTCGCAGTACTCAGGAATGGTCGGCCAAGAATTATTGGACTCTTGGGGTCTCTGTTGGTATCCAGGACTACAAAGTCTACAGGGACATATGATCTCCCGATTCATATGCACACGTCATCTAAGATTCCTTTGGGGTACTTGATCGTCTAGTCTGCAAGCTGCAAACACATATCTGTGTACAACAAAGATGCCCATGGAAAAACTTGATCGAAGATTACCTTAGGCATGATGTTGACACTGGCGCCTAGATCGCAGACAACTTCAGGGAAGTCATGCTGCCCAATAGAGATGGGGATCACAGGTCTCCCTGGATCTCCTCTCTTAGGTGGCATGGACTCATCCTTCCATCCTGATGATGCTTCAACGTAGTAACCTGCATACACATCAACCAGATTCACGGTCTCGGGCTCTAGAGGTTGCCCTAGAATCTTACCTTCATTGGTCGGTGGAACAGCGGCCGCCAGCTGAGCTAGTTGTTGTTCTATCATCTTATTAAAGCTAAGCTGGTTCTTAACAGCAGAGGTAAAGCTATCCATTTTAATGTTTATATTCTCTAGCATTTTATCATTGGATGCTACCTTCCTAGATAAAGTCTCCACGATTTTGTTTTGCTTGGAGATCACTTCCCTCAGGTGCAGTTGAGCATAGTTATTATAATTATTGTCTTGAAAGTTACCTTAGAAGTTACCTTGATAGTTGGGCCTTTGCTGGTTCCATCCTTGATTTTGAGGACGATAGTTGTTGTTGTTGTTGATGAAGTTCACGTCCTCACGGGTCTCAGGACAGCTGTTGCCTGAGTGTCCCAGATTGCTACACACTTCACAGGTCATGCATGAATCATTAATGTGCATGACATCTTGTCTCTGGCTTAACTTGTCTTCCAGCTTCTTCATGAGCAGGTCTATCTTGGTAGACAGCATGTCTACCTCCTTGAGCTGGTGCATTCCTCCACTCCTCTTGCGGGTGGCCTGGCGCTCATCATTCCAATCTTGATTGGAGGCCATCTTCTCCACAAGAGCAGTAGCTTGTGGTATGGTCAGTGACATAAATGCACCTCCAGCAGCAGCATCAACGTTGTTACGGGTGCTGTTGGTAAGCCCATGATAGAAAGTTTGCATCAGGAGCCAATTCTCCATCCCATGATGAGGACATTCTGATATGTAGTCCTGAAAGCGTTCCCATGCCTCAGGGACTGACTCATCATGTTGTTGCTGGAAACTCGAGATCTTCCCCCTTAGGGCGCTCGTCTTGCCCATAGGAAAGAATCTTGCTAGAAAAGCTGTGGAGCACTTATCCCAAGTTGTATGGTTGCCTTTGTTGGCGTATAACCATTGCTTTGCCTTTCCCAACAGTGAGAATGGGAACAGATGTAGCAGCACGGTATCCTTTGGTACATCCTTCAGCTTGAAAGTGCTATAAATCTCTAGAAAGTGTTGGAGATGAGCACTTGCATCTTCATGTGCTTTTCCACAGAACAGGTTGGCTTGCACCATGGTGATAAGAGATGGCTTGAGCTCGAATCCATTCTCCCTAACTTCGACGTTAGGTCCAGTGCGGATGTTGTTGGTGTTCGGAGCGGAGAACTCGCGCAGTGACTTATCAGCCATTTCTTCAAAGATTGGTGCTAAGTTGCCCTCTTGTTGCTCTTCTTCTTCTTCTCTTGTAGGAGCTTGCTCCTCCAAAGAACGAACCTCAGCAGTGGGTGTCCTTGATGGAGATTCAAAGATGTCCCTCACTTTTGGAATTTCTTCCTTCGAAAGAGTTTTCTCGGATTTTCAACGTAGTTATCCGGCGAGATCAAAACCACTCATTCATTACCCTGCATAAGATTTCACAAAGATAGAAAACACAAGGGTAAGCCTGCATTGAGTAGAGGTCTATGGTTTCCTCTATCTCATTAGTTTCTTAGGTCTATCGCTATCCTTTTTAATTGCCAATTGCCTTCCCCGGCAACGGCGCCAAAAATGCTTGTTGACACCTCTTAATGTTATCTCTAATAACGGCGCCAAAAATGCTAGAGTAGCGCACCGCCACTAGAATGCCAAGTTGTCATCCCCAGCATAACACCAAGGGGTGTGGTATTAAATCATGCCACCATCTAGAATATAGAAATGTATCCGCAAGTGCACAGATCAAATACCATTGTAGCATTTTACTCGGAATATTATGGGTTATCATTTATATTTTCCCAAAGGAAGGTCTACATGGCTGTATAAAGGTAGTGTGTTGACCTAGAGTGTAACGAATAGGCATAACCATGTCCTTGCTACTAAACGCAGGGGTAAGTCACAAGATAATTGATAAGGTAAGTATATAATCATCAGCATAAACAGATAGAGACTCCTAGCTATATCATTAGGGTTGCTAGTAGAACATCAAGAGATATTCCTGGGTTATTCCTAGCTACATGTCAATGTATATTATGGTTAGTACAATACACCTAGTAATCATGGCTAAGGTTAGCATTACATTTATTCATAGTGGACATACTAGGGAAGTTTGAGAACATAGCACGCCCTTCCATCGTATACAAGCCCCCCTACTGTGCCTATAAACGGGTTCGGATTACATAGGACTCAACAGGAATGTCACACCCGCGATCTACCAAACCTAGCCTATAGGGTGCATTTGCAGATAAACAACGTATAAGCACCACGCTTACACAATGCTTATCACTCACCCAACGATCAATTAGATGAGTGCTATACGAACCTATGGATAAACATAATGTTAATCTAGCTATACTAAGCATATAACCACAATAGACAAAGAACATAATAACTATGAATATAAGTAAATGAGAATTCATCAATTCAATTGTAGCAATCATATAACTATACAATGAAAGAGAAGAAAGGCGAGAGGAGGTAAGAACTATACCAAATCCAAGCTCTTGATGGCTCGAAATCCAAGCTCTGCGCTTGCCTCCCTCTAGTTCTAATCTAGCTATCTAGGTCCTAGCTAAGGAGCTCGATTAGGGTTTTACGGGGCCGATGATCGACTTCGAATGAGAATGAATGAATGGGGGCCTTCTCCCGGGGGGGCCTCTCTCCTTTTATAGCCACGGGCGATGATCGTGAGCCATCGGATCAAACCGACATTGACGGACGGCTAGGATTGATCCTCAAAGGCGGTGGAGCGAACCAGGGCAAACCGGGACCCGCCGGGGCCGGGCCCAGGCCGCACCGGCCGTGCAGGGGTGGGACCGGCCGGTCCCCCTGGAGGCCTCCGGGCCCCCGGCTCGGCGTGGTGCCTTCTCCTCTCTTACGGAATCTTCCTGTGTAGCCGTGGAGTCCGTTTTCCGTTTCCTTCTTCCGATAAGCTTGTATGTTTGCGCCTTTTCCGGTTTACGCCTGCATAAATAGTGAAACACCAAAACTTGTGGAATTCGGTTAGTGTAAACCCTATGTCTACTTCGGTGATCACATTTGCATCCTTTTCATGGCTAGTTGACGGTTGAATTAATACAACAACAGCTGTCAACAGTAACCACTCATTCACATTTAGCAAACTTTTGTCAATTTTACTCGTTTGTTTCCTCTTTGGAGCCTCTCAAGGTAGATCAAGCACTTGGTGATCTGGATTGGGTCATGGCAATTGTTGACGGCCACTATTATATTAAATCAACCGTCAACTAGCCATAAAAAGGATGTGATTGTGATCACCAAAGTAGACATATGGTTTACACTGACCGAATTCCATGAGTTTTGGTGTTTCACTATTTATGCAAGCGTAAAACCAAAAAGGCGCAAACACAAGAGCTTATCGGAACAAGGAAACGGAAAACGGACTCCACGGCTACATGGGAAGGTTCCGTAAGGAACGAGAAGGCACCACGCCGAGCCGGGGGCCCGGAGGCCCACTGTGCCGACCGGCGGCCTCGGCCCCGACCGCCCGGCCCGGGCTGGCCCCCCTCGGGTCCCGGTTCGCCCGGTTCGCTCCACCGCCTTTGAGGATCGATCCTAGCCGCCCGTCAAGGTCTGTTTGATCTGATGGCTCACGATCATTGCCCCAGGCTATAAAAGGAGAGGCACCCCCCTGGGAGAGGGCACCATTCATTCATTCTCATTCGAAGTCCAATCATCAGCCAGAAACCCTAATCAGAGCTCATTAGCTAGGGCCTATATAGCTAGATTAGAACTAGAGGGAGGCAAGCGCAGGCTTGGATTCCAGAGCCATCAAGAGCTTGGATTTGGTATAGTTCTTACCTCCTCTCGCCTTTGTTCTCTTTCATTATATAGTTATATGATTGCTACAATTGAATTGATGAATACTTATTTACTTATATTCATAGTTATCTTGTTCTTTGTCTATTATGGTTATATGCTTAGTATAGCTAGATTAACATTATACTTATCCATAGGTTCGTGTAGCACTCATCTAATTGATCATTGGGTGAGTGATAAGCATTGTGTAAGCGTGGTGCTTATACGTTGTTTATCTGCGAATGCACCCTATAGGCCAGGTTTGGTAGATCGCGGGTGTGACATTCCTGTTGAGTCCTATGTAATCCGAACCCTGTTTATAGGCACAGTAGGGCTTGTATACGACGGAAGGGCGTGCTATGTTCTCAAACTTCCCTAGTATGTCCACTATGAATAAATATAATGCTAACCTTAGCCATGACTACTACGTGTATTGCACTAACCATAATATGCATTGACATGTAGATAGGAATAACCTAGGAATATCTCTTGATGTTCTACTAGCAACCCTAATGATATAGTTAGGAGTCTCTATTTGTTTATGCTGATGATTATATACTTACCTTATCAATTATCTTGTGACTTACCCCTACATTGAGTAGCGAGGACATGGTTATGCCTATTCGTTACACTCTAGGTCAACACACTACCTTTACACAGCCATGTAGACCTTCCTTTGGGAAAATATAAATGACAACCCGTAATACTCCGGGTAAAATGCTACAATGGTATTTGATAAAGGCGCTTATGGATACATCTCTATATTCTAAATGGTGGCATGATTTAATACCACACCCCTTGGTGTTATGCTGGGGATGACAACTTGGCATTCTAGTGGCGGTGCGCTGCTCAGGCTTTTTTGGAGCCGTTATTAGAGATAACATTAAGAGGTGTCAACAAGCATTTTTGGCACCGTTGCCGGGGATAACATTAAGAGGTGTCAACAAGCATTTTTGGCGCTGTTGCTGAGGATGGCAATTGGCAATTAAAAAGAATAGCGATAGACCTAACACACTAATGAGATAGAGGAAACCATAGACCCCTACTCAATGCAGGCTTACCCTTATGTTTTCTATCTTTGTGAAATCTTATGCAGGGTAATGAATGAGTGGTTTTGATCTGCCAAATAACTACATTGAAAATCCAGAGAGACTCTTTCGAAGAAAGAAATTCCAACAAGTGAGGGATATCTTTGAATCTCCATCAAGAACACCCACTGCTGAGGTTCGTTCTTTGGTGGAGCCAGCTCCTACAAGAGAGAAGAAGAGCAACAAGAGGGCAATTTAGCACCAATCTTTGAAGAAATGGCTGATAAGTCACTGCGTGAGTTCTCCACTCTGAACATCAACAACATCCGCACTGGACCTAACGTCAAAGTTAGGGAGAATGGATTTGAGCTCAAGCTAGCTCTTATCACCATGGTGCAAGCCAATCTATTCTGTGGGAAAGCACACGAAGATGCAAGTGCCCATCTCCAACACTTCCTAGAGATTTGCAGCACTTTCAAGCTGAAAAGATGTACCAAAAGATACCGTGTTGCTACGTCTGTTCCCATTCTCACTGTTGGGAAAGGCAAAGCAATGGTTCTACGCCAACAAAGACAACCATACAACTTGGGACAAGTGCTCCACAGTTTTTCTGTCAAGATTCTTTCCTATGGGCAAGACAAGTGCCCTAAGGGGGAAGATTTCGAGATTCCAGCAACAACATGATGAGTCAGTCCCTGAGGCATGGGAACGCTTTCAAGATTACATATCAGAATGCCCTCATCATGGGATGGAGAATTGGCTCCTGATGCAAACTTTCTATCATGGGCTTACCAACAGCACCCGTAACAATGTTGATGCTGCTGCTGGAGGTGCATTTATGTCATTGACCATACCACAGCTACTGCTGTTATGGAGAAGATGGCCACCAATCTAGATTGGAATGATGAGCACCAGACCACCCACAAGAGGAGTGGAGGAATACACCAGCTTAAAGAGGTAGACATGCTGTCTGCCAAGATAGACCTGCTCATGAAGAAGCTGGAAGACAAATCGAGCCAGAGACAAGATGTCATGAGCATAAATGATTCATGCATGACTTGTGAAGTGTGTGGCAATATGGGACACTTAGGCAACACTGTCCAAAGACCCGTGAGGATGTGAACTTCATCAACAACAACAACAACAATTATCGTCCTCAAAATCAAGGACGGAACCAGCAAAGGCCCAACTATCAAGGTAACTTCTAAGGTAACTTTCAAGGCACTAATCATAATAACTATGCTTTGCCTTTGAGAGAAGTGATCTCCAACCAAAATAAAATTATGGAGACTTTATCTAGGAAGGTAGCATCCAATGATAAAATGCTAGAGAATATAAACGTTAAAATGGATAGCTTTACCTCTGCTGTTAAGAACCAGCTTAGCTTTAATAAAATGATAGAACAACATTAGCTCAGCTGGCGGCCGCTGTTCCACCGACCAACGAAGGTAAGATTCTAGGGCAACCTCTAGAGCCCGAGACCGTGAATCTGGTTGATGTGTATGCAGGTTACTACGTTGAAGCATCATCAGGATGGAAGGATGAGTCCATGCCACCTAAGAGAGGAGATCCAGGGAGACCTGTGATTCCCATCTCTATTGGGCAGCATGACTTCCCTGAAGTTGTCTGCGATCTAGGCGCCAGTGTCAACATCATGCCTAAGGTAATTTTGACCAAGTCTTTCCATGGGCATCTTTGTTGTACACAGATATGTGTTTGCAGCTTACAGACCAGATGATCAAGTACGCCAAAGGAATCTTAGATGACGTGTGCATACGAATCGGGAGATCATATGTCCCTGTAGACTTTGTAGTCTTGGATACCGGTAGAGATCCCAAGAGTCCAATCATCCTTGGCCAACCATTCCTGAGTACTGCAAAGGCTATCATCTACACGGACAGTGCCAAGATTTGTTTCACCATCAAGGGTAATAAAGAGAAGTTCAGTTTCAAGAACAAGACCCTTGAGGCTCCTATAGATTCAAGAGGAGCTTACTTCCCAGTCAAGCCAACAAATGAAGGAACCAAGAGGAATTCAAATGGGAAGAGAAAGAACAAGAATAGAAGACAAGTGAGAAAGCAAGTCCAAGTAGTCAAGGCTGTCGAGTACAAGCATGACCACCTCTTAGCTTCACCATTCCTAGCCAAGAGAGAGGATCCAGGCATATCGGCCATTGATTGCACTATTGGACAGTGCTCATTCTATAACGCTTTTTGCGACACCGGATCAGATGTCAACATAATGTCCAAAAAGGTATATGATTTACTATTCGATACACCTCTATACCCTACCTATATGCAGCTGCAGCTGGCGGACAGCACAATGAGATTTCCGGAGGGAGTAGCAAGAGACATCATGGTCAAGATCCAAGACCACTACGTCCCGACCGACTTCATGATACTAGACATAGGAGAAGAAGACGAAATGCCCATCATACTTGGAAGGCCGTTTCTCAGCACCACCAACGCAATCATCTACAATGGATCAGGCCAAGTCTACTTCCAATTCCCAGGAGAGAAGGTACGCTGTTATTTCAAAGATTATAACTCTCCTGGATTAGCAGCTTTTACTCAGTCCAAGAAGAGACGTCAGCGCCGGAAGAATCGCTCTCAAAAGAGCAATGTTGAGGAGGAGGAAATTAAGGAAGAATCTACAGCACCAAAGGTACAACCTACAAAGGAATGGAAAGAAAAGGTAACCTCCTCAACTGAGTCAGCATTACCAGGAGGTCCAACGTCAGGGTCCCCATCTTCGGGATCCGATGAAGCACCCCAGGAGTGAAGACGACGAGAAGTTTTGTCCGGAGGACTTTAAACTCCGAACCCTTGCTATAAGGTAACAATGGTAGTTATCCATTTACTTTGTTGTACTTTTAATTCGTAGTTAGCTTTTATCATCTTTATAGAAAATCACAAAAATATTTAGAAAACCTCAAAGCCCCATGTGGCATACCTACGGCGCAAGCTAAAGAAGTGTTCACTGTGGTGGCATAAAAATAAAATAAAAATTAGAATACATATTTTATTTTGTTTGATAAAAAGAAAAAAATCTAAAAATAATCATTGAGCATCTTGCTGCATTGAATGCACTGTAACAACCCACGGAAACCTCTCACAACAACTAATCCACGAACGGCTAACTACTAACTGTTTATCCTAATCTGTTCCATGAGTTTTGGTGTCTTGTGAGATGTTTGCTGCAGGATGACTCTGAGAGCTAGTCCACCTAAGAATCATCATCATCATCACTCGAAGTACACCTTTCTACACACAACTAACCACTGTGTGAAGAAAGCAACTTCTTGTTGGATGGGATGAAGGTTCCTGGCTACACCAGCTCTTACAAGCATGAGCTCTATCGAGAGGACTGCTCAGCTTTAATGCTCAACCACGACAACAATCAGCTTGGGGGAAGGCATCCCCTAGGTACCCAGGTAAGTGTACCTACGCGATTATCGAGTCAGTCATAAAAATTAAAAATACCAAAAATATGTGAGCACATGAAGGTTCACCATAGTATCTAAGAAAACCTAAAAATACCAAAAATATGTAGGCACATGAGGATCCATGCTTTTTAAGAGTCCTTAGAGTCTTTTGAGTTTTATAGTTTGAGTCCTTGAAAAATAAAAAAATCAAATAAAAATGTTTGTCTGATGATAAGCTGCTCTGTTATAACATCTCTGAAATGCCTAGAGTTTAGACAAAAGTTTTTCCAAGTTTTAGCTCCAACTGTTTTGACATGAGAATTTGCTCTAAGCCTAAAACTTGTGGGTTGCATATGCTTGAACTAAGTCTAGGTACCTGATTGATAAGATTGAAAAAGTTTGAGCTGCTATCTATCTTGTTCTAAGTGACACTAGAGTTCTGGAGGTTTATCTTTTGAAAAATGCAAAAACATGATGAGTTCCTATATGACAAAAGCTTATATTCCCACCAGAGCCAAACATGATGAGATAGGCTAGTTAAACTTCCACATATATGCTGCTTGTCTTGCATTGAGTTTTGTCAACCTTTGTGACCCTGGTGAGAGATTTGTCATGCTCTTGAATCAAGATCCACCTCCATATGCACTACTCTACACTGGGGTAGGCGCAACAACATGCCATTCCACCTACATCCATTCCAAAAATGTTTTCTCCTACACTAGGAGAGAACACCAAAAATATTCCATTAGGTTAGCCACCCAATAAATGCTCCATGTTCCTGTGTTATCTCTCTAAATTCATCAATGCCAAAGAGGAGTGTTATGAGCTATGCAAAAAGATATATATATCAAAAGAGAGAGAAAAGGGAGAAGAAAAGAAAGATGGACAAGTGTCCCAATGCAAAACAATGGGTACGTAGATGCCCGACTCCCTGAAAAGAAAAAGAGAAAAGAGAAAAGATAGCTCATAACCTCTGGCCAGTTTTCAAGGAGAGAGAAGCATCCAAGGAGCAGAGTAGAATTAGGTTCCACTGTATATCCACCATATCCATCCACCTATACATCTTGATTTGACTGCATGACTTGTTTCTCCATGGATCCATTGTTTGACTTAGCAACATATGCATTGCAAGTTTGCTCTTTCAGTTTCTCCTTACCTATGAGCTCCACATAAGCTTTAGCTATAGGATGAAAAGAAAGGCAACCATCATCACTGCCTTGGTGAGAATCCACAAATACTATATACATTGAGAGACTTGAGAGTGTCATGCATGGGAAGCTCTGAGTTTTATTTGAAAACCTCTAAAAACTCTAGAATGATAGTTGATCGAAGAGCTTGAGACATAGTACTTAGATGGGATCTTTCTGTCTGTCAAGTGCTCAAGACCCAAGGAAGAGCTAATAAGCCCCACAGTCAAAGGTAATATGGGTAAGTTTGAAAATTAGCTCAGTTATTGCATAACTTGGAGGAGAATTTCTGTCTGACTACAGGTATACTTAGAGAGAGTTGCTCCAAGATGGCTATAATGCTTAAACATATACATATATTCAATAACTTTTCTAAGTTTTCTTTGCTAAGGGACTAGCAAAGGTTAAGCTTAGGGAGTTGTTGACGGCCACCATTGTATTAAATCAACCATCAACTAGCCATGAAAAGGATGCGATTGTGATCACCAAAGTAGACATAGGGTTTACACTGACCGAATTCCACGAGTTTTGGTGTTTCACTATTTATGCAGGCATAAACCGGAAAAGGCGCAAACACAAGAGCTTATCGGAACAAGGAAACGGAAAACGGACTCCACGGCTACACAGGAAGGTTCCAGAAGGAACGAGAAGGCACCACGCCGAGCCGGGGGCCTGGAGGCCACCAGACCAGACCGGCCGGTCTGGCCCTGGACCGGCCGGTCTAGGGCTGGCCCCCCTCGGGTCCCGGTTCGCCCGGTTCGCTCCACCGCCTTTGAGGATCGATCCTAGCCGCCCATCAATGTCGGTTTGATCCGATGGCTCACGATCATCGCCCAGGGCTATAAAAGGAGAGGCACCCCCCTTGGAGAGGGCACCATTCATTCATTCTCATTCGAAGTCCGATCATCAGCCAGAAACCCTAATCAAAGCTCCTTAGCTAGGCCTAGATAGCTAGATTAGAACTAGAGGGAGGCAAGCGTAGGCTTGGATTCCGGAGCCATCAAGAGTTTGGATTTGGTATAGTTCTTACCTCCTCTCGCCTTTGTTCTCTTTCATTGTATAGTTATATGATTGCTACAATTGAATTGACATATACTTATTTACTTATATTTATAGTTATCTTGTTCTTTGTCTATTATGGTTATATGCTTAGTATAGCTAGATTAACATTATACTTATCCATAGGTACTTATCCATAGGTTTGTATAGCACTCATCTAATTGATCATTGGGTGAGTGATAAGCATTGTGTAAGCGTGGTGCTTATACGTTGTTTATCTGCGAATGCACCCTATAGGCCGGGTTTGGTAGATCGCGGGTGTGACATTCCTGTTGAGTCCTATGTAATCCGAACCCTGTTTATAGGCACAGCAGGGCTTGTATACGACGGAAGGGCGTGCTATATTCTCAAACTTCCCTAGTATGTCCACTATGAATAAATATAATGCTAACCTTAGCCATGACTACTAGGTGTATTGCACTAACCATAATATACATTGACATGTAGCTAGGAATAACCTAGGAATATCTCTTGATGTTCTACTAGCAACCCTAATGATATAGCTAGGAGTCTCTATCTGTTTATGCTGATGATTATATACTTACCTTATCAATTATCTTGTGACTTACCCCTGCATTGAGTAGCGAGGACATGGTTATGCCTATTCATTACACTCTAGGTCAACACACTACCTTTACACAGTCATGTAGACCTTCCTTTGGGAAAATATAAATGACAACCCGTAATATTCGGGTAAAATACTACAATGGTATTTGATCTGTGCGCTTGTGGATACATTTCTATATTCTAAATGGTTGCATGATTTAATACCACACCCCTTGGTGTTATGCTGGGGATGACAACTCGGCATTCTAGTGGCGGTGCGCTGCTCAGGCATTTTTGGCGCCGTTATTATAGATAACATTAAGAGATGTCAACAGCAATGCAAGAGGAGCTCAACAATTTTGAAAGAATCAAGTGTGGACTTTGGTGGAGAGACCCAACAGCAATGTTATTAGAACAAAATGGGTCTTCCGTAACAAGCAAGATGAGAACGGCGTGGTGACAAGAAACAAGGCAAGATTGGTTGCTCAAGGCTTCACATAAGTAGAGGGTTTGGATTTTGAAGAAACCTATGCACCAGTGGCAAGACTTGAAGCAATTCGAATGCTTCTAGCCTTTGCTGCACATTATGAATTCAAGCTGTACCAAATGGATGTGAAGAGTGCATTTCTCAATGGCCCTATACAAGAACTTGTCTATGTTGAGCAGCCATTGAGTTTTAAAGATCCCAAGTTTCCTAACCATGTCTACAAGCTTCAAAAGGCGCTCCATGGGCTTAAGCAAGCACCAAGAGCATGGTATGAATGCCTTAAGGAATTCTTGCTCAAACAAGGCTTTGAAATAGGCAAAATTGATCCTACTATTTTCACTTATAAAGTTAATGGTGATATCTTTGTTTGCCAAATATATGTCGATGACACAATATTTGGTAGTACTAATCATTCCTTTTGTGAAGAGTTTAGTAGGATCATGACCAAGAGATTCGAGATGTCTATGATGGGTGAGCTGAAATTCTTTCTCGGATTTCAAATCAAGCAATTGAAGTAAGGAACCTTTCTATGCCAAACCAAGTACACCCATGATATGCTCAAGAAGTTTGACATGGCGAATGCAAAGCCCATCAAAACTCCCATGCCTACTAATGGACATCTTGATTTCAATGAGGAAGGGAAAGCCGTCGACATCAAGGTATATCGTTCCATGATCGGCTCTCTACTCTATTTGTGTGCATCTAGGCCTGATATTATGCTTAGTGTGTGCATGTGTGCTAGATTTCAAGCTAACCCGAAAGAGTGTCACTTAGTGGCTGTTAAGAGAATCTTGAGATATTTAGTACACTCCTAACCTTGGCTTGTGGTATTCCAAGGGCTCCATGTTCAATCTACTTGGGTATTCAGATTCCGATTACGCCTGTTGTAAAGTAGATAGAAAAAGCATTGCAGGGACATATCAATTCCTTGGATGGTCTGTAGTGTCTTGGAGTTCTAAAAAGCAAAATTGTGTAGCCCTTTCCACCGCCGAGGCCGAGTATGTTGCAGCCGGTGCATGTTGTGCGTAACTACTTTGGATGAGGCAAACCCTTCATGATTTCAGATGTCACTTTACCAAGATCCCACTTTTGTGTGACAATGAAAGTGCTGTAAAACTTGTAAGTAATCCCGTAAGCCACTCAAGAACCAAACATATAGACATCCGACATTATTTTTTAAGAGACCACGAAACCAATGGAGATATCGAAATTTGTCATGTGAGCACCGAAAAATAACTAGCCGATATCTTTTGATAAGAAAAGACTGTGGGGAAATTTCCTACAGTACTGATTTTTTTAGAAAAATAGGCACCCAAATTCTCCCCCGACGGGATTCGAACCTAGGTGGCTAGGTGTAGTGCCACATTGAGTCACCTAGCCAAGTGAGCTAGACTCACTTCCCTATAACTAGCCGATATCTTCACTAAGCCTCTCGACGAGTCAAGGTTTTATGCTTTGCGTAGTGAGCTAAATATATTTGACTCTCATAATGTGGTTTGAGTTCTAGTACACCATTGATTGATCAACTAGCATGGAAGAAAAAAAGTTTGAAAAATATTTAATTATGTGCTTCAAAATCTTTATCCAAAATAAACTTACAATTTGTGGTCATAGTTTCTGACCATAAATTGTGAGAAAGTATATGTTTATATCCATCAAAATAGAGAGAATATAGATTAGCATATATCTTGGGAATTTACTCGGGCAGCAGTGCCAGCTGTGTGACCTGGCAGTCGGCGGCCAGCAGTACCGGGCGCTGCCCAGTAGTTCTGCTTGCCTGCCTCTGCCTTGAAGCATGCCGTGTTGCTGTTTGTTTAAAAAAATAATATAATTCAAATTAAAATCAGCAATCCCTTACCTTCGTTGGGCCCTTTTTCCTTTTCCCTTGGGCCCAAGCGGCAGCTCCTTCTCTCTCTTTTTTTTTTCTGTTCCTCCGCTCGGTCCTTTTCTCCTTCTTCTGCCGACCGAGCACAGGAGGCGCAGGGGGCAGCTCGTCCGTTCCCTGGCCGCGCGGTGTGCCTGCAAGCTGTGCTGGGGCTCGACCAGCAGTGCCTGACCGGGTGCCGCTCCTTCTAGCAGCCGCTGGAGGTTGCTGCTGCAGGCAGTGGTCCGGCCAGCTCTCCCTCTCCTCTTCTCCTTCGTGCAGTTCAAGGTAAAATCGAGTTCTAAGCTCTAGTTCTTCACCGATCTGTGCAATTGAGTTCAGTGTAACACCTCTAGTGTTGGGTTCACTAAAACACATGCATTAACTGGCCATAAGCATCATCATCATCTCATATATGCATGTGCATAACAAGGCATTATACAAATTCTTTGTTTATGCTCATGAAAAGTCCATTTTATGCTTGCTTTGCTTGCTTGATACTATGTCATGACATGTAATGTTGCTAAATATGCTCTAGAGTAGCTTAACTATGTTTAGGACACTTCATGGAACAATAGTCATGTTGATCACTGTTGAAGGTGGATAACGTCAATATTTATTAGAACTTTAGACATAAAAGGATACATGAATACACACTGGTCTAGTGTTTTAATTGACAATTTCCACAAATTTTGGTGATTTCATATTTTCCAAGGATTATTCCAGAAAAAACATAAAAGAGGGACTAGAGTGCATAATTATCACAAAACTGATCCACGTCGGAAAAACATCATCATCAGGCTCAGGAAGGGTCTAGAAGACACCCGAAGCAGCGGGACCCACAGGGGACACCTGGTGGGGCCGGCCGGCCCCACCCTGGCGCCGGTCGGCGCCCCCCTAGGTCAAACGGCCGCCGCCTTCTGGAGTCTTCGTCCCACGCATCCTTGGAAGCCAAGCAACGCATCCCTACATCGATCTAAGGTCGGTTTGATCCGATGGTGCACATAAGATGAAGACGCGGATCGATGACGTGGCGGTTCCTTGCCCCCCACTCCACCTCGGCCTATATAATGACGCCCTAAGGCCCCTCCTAGAGGCATTCTACACCCCGGTACTTCATATTCTCTACATAATTAGGGTTAGGGTCCCTCTAGTTGATCTAGTTCTAGTTCATCTAGTTCTAGTTCATCTAGATGTAGCAATTAGGAGAGACTAGTTTTTCTAGATCTAGTCTTGTTTAGATATTAGAGAGATTGAGTAGAGGAGTAGAGATTCAAGAGGAGTTCCAGCCTGTCGGTGCTTCTTCGTGGCTATATTCTTCTGGATTCAGCTCCCTCGTCCGGAGCTACGTTCTTAGGTACTTTTGTATTCGCCATTCCGATTCAAGTAAGCAACTTGTTCTTATTTGTTTTTAAGTTCACAGCTCATATTGAGTGCTTTGATCTTGGTCATTACTTGGTTGAAGTAGTATTTCATAGTGTAGACGTGGTGCCTAGGCTAGATTTACTTGTGGATGTCCCCTAATTAGCCGGATAGTGGTAGCTCGCGCAGGTGACTTTATAGCTGCGTTGAATCCTCTATAGTCCACTTCCCGTTGATAGGACTGATAGGCTTATACGTGCTTGGTAGGAGATTACTCTGTTTCTTCTCCTATTCGGGTTACTTGCCCAGTTAGAATGGTATTATACAAACCTTACCGGTTGTCAAAACTAGAGTGCATTAGCTATTTCCTCTTTCTTGATATTATCTAGCCTAATTGTAGGGTTAAGTTTATAGACGTTGTCATCATCACAACTGTTCCCCATGGATACGATATTTAAAACCTCCGGGTAAAATGTGACACTGGTATGATATCTGTGCGCTTGCGGATAATCCTACTTAAAACTTATTTAATGGAGTGCAGTTAATTTATACCAACAAGCATTTTTGGCACTGTTGCTGAGGAACGATTTGCTGATTTTGACTTAGTCTAGCTTAATCTTGTATTATACTTTTATCTTTTTCTATTTTACCCCATTCTCTTTATTATTTTTGTGTTCAACCTTATGGATGCTTTTAATTCTATTCCTATTTCATCTTTATGTCATGCGCAAAAGCTTTAGGCCACCAAAATCTATAGAACCTATCATAACACCTGGCTATGAGCTGCGCCCATGCTTCAGTAATATGATTCGGGATAACTTATCACCCGAACTAGACACGGAAGTCTTGGTAGCTAAAACACAATTATTTCATTCCCAAGATTTAGCTATCAATCCTAAACCTTTGAAATTCCACTTCGATGATTTAGACTTTCAATTAACTAAGATGCTTGTAAATCAATGCACATTAGATCTTCTTAGAAGAGTATCTTGGAAAAAGTTTCGTCAACTTCCTTTCCCTTCTAAAAGACACTGGGAAGAGTGCAAGGATGGCATGTCAAGTGATGCCAAAGAAGGAGAGCCAAGCCACTTAGGAATAAATTCTATCTTCTCCCCTTCTATGCCTACAATAAATGTTTCTGAACCCATATCAACACCCATCCTTGACCCCAATGAATCTTTTTATGCTCTTTCTACTAAATTTTATAATGACCCTAGAAATACATCAAGAAATCTTAAGACTAAGAGTCATAGGAATGCCCAAGAAGAGCAACAATAATAGCAGAAATGCGTAGAACATACTAGAAATACATATGCTATTGTAAAAAAATGGATGGAAGAGGACGAAGCTTTAGCACTAGCATCTAAACTTGGTTTAAATTCAAATAGTGGGCTTAAATCAATTTCTTTAATAAACGGAACTCACCCAAGTTTAGAGAGAGCTTTAGAAGAGACCAACCTTAAGGACATCTATTCATGGGAAATCCTAGAAAATACAACATCCAATAAATATCATACGCATGAAATAATAGAGACAAACTTGCTTCCTATAGACATCCATGAAGAGAAATCCTTAGAGTTTAAAAAGGGAGATTACATTGATGAGCATGGGAATTATCTCATTAACACTTTATTGAATCCATGCTCATATGAGAAATCTTATGGATCAAATAGTCTCTATAACATTATCACACACGAGATCTTCAACCCTCTTGTTTTAGCTGTTCATAAAATCATTAAAAGGGTGGTTATAGATGCATATGTTTATCATAAATATTGTAGATGTCGTTGTAATCTTGATATAAGTATACAAAGGCTAATGTTCTAAAGGAAACCACTTTATGAACTGGATAATTAGAAGGTTTTCCAAGAACAACTTTGTGTCCAAAATAACCACTCTTAAATAATGAATTGAGCTTGCACCTTTAGCATAGAAATATAATTGTCCAAATATTCCTTTGATATTTTTATCACTAACCATTTCAGGCTTGAAGTGAGAAAATGACTAATGGTAGTTCCAGGTATGACTAACCTATCATAATGCAATATTAATCCATCTAAACTTAATTTTTCCTTTACAAAATTCCAGCTTGGGGGAATGGCCTTATTTAGAAAATCCTATGTTGCTAATATTGGTTGTCTCTACCTTTATTCAATTTATTAATCATACTCTTTCATCTTTGTTTGAGTAACACTCTATAAACTTTCATGTTACCTTTGTTTCCTATAGTATGCTTAAGGTTTACAGAAATTTCATACACCTTTTGAATTAGGCATGGTGCTTAGTTTAAACTGTTTTCTTGAGTCATAATTAGACAAGGTGTTTAGTTTGATTTTTAAACTCAGTGGTGTGTTGACTCAACTTTTATAGAATTAAGCATGGTGCTTAGGTTAGAATGCCTTCCTAAATCAAATTAGACGTGGTGTCTAGGTTGATTTTTGAACTGATAGTATACTGTAGCAGACATTGGATATTTTGTAGACTAACCCCTGTAGGAAAACTTTTAAAATTAATTTGGGTAAGTCATGAGATAAATTCGAATTAGAGATGAGACAGAGCACATCATGAACTTCAATAACTTTGTAGAAGAAGACAAAGCTCATTCATCATGAATGAAAGAACTATGAGTATTAATGATTCATTCACTTTATCTTTTGCTATAAGTTACTTTGCCTCAAACCATGTCTGTATAAAACATGATCTATGCTAAAATAATATCAATACTATATTTTCACTAGCATAGACAGAACAAAATAAAATACTGGACAAGCAAACTTAAGTTTAAAATTTATATACTCCTTCGGGTATGTGTTGTCCACTAATCTGTTGCAGGCATAATAATAACTAGAGTGAAAAGATTCAAAGGATTAAAGAAGCAAAAGATGGTAAAAGAATGAGTGCAATAGAGAAGACAAGATATTCATGAACAACTCAAGATACAAGAGGAAGGACCACCAGTCATTTACCCCTCATCATTTAGTGCCATCACGCTCTAATAACGAAGGTAATATCCTTAGATAAGTGGTCACTGCTCTTCTCTTGATCTTAGTGTACACATAAGTGGAAACATAAATATGTTAGAGTTACAGTTTTAATTGATTAACCTGATTAACTCAACATGGATCTGTCTTTTAAAAATGTTTATGACACTGTTCTCTTAATCTCAGTCTTAACCAAACAAGTTAAAATATTATATTCAATCTTGGGAAGACGATAGTCATACTCATGTGAAAATTTATATATAGATAGACAATCCTTCCATTGGTTAATCAATTCCATTCTTTTATGCCACATGAACTTAAATGCAATATTAAATGCTTAATCTTTTGATCTTACCACTCATGTGATAAATAAACAATTCATGTGACACCAAATTTATTTTGTTCAATGTGCCTAAGGATGGAGAAAAATAAATAAAGAAATAGATTTGGTTCTGTTGGTGTTTTTTCCACCAGCAGAGCCCATGCATTTGATCTCTGCCTTGGTTTTATAAACAGGACAACATGTCGAGCAAAGTTTATTAATTCTACAAGTGAAAGTTCTATGAACATTCATACTGAGCAAGATGCTGTCAGCTACTATTAAAGTTCTCCTTCAACCTGCTGGCTAAATTAAAGAACAAAGGTGACATCATCATCACTAGAGGTATGCAACTAACAAGACCTCTATCTCTCAAGATGGAGAGATACACAAGAGTGGAAGAAGTTCTATCGGTAAACTTAAAATTCCGTACCCTTGCCATAAGGTAATATGGTAGTTATCTAAATTAGTATTTCTATCTATTAATAATTTCACTTTATTATATTCATCTTCACAAATATTAAAAGGAAAATAAAATAAAAAAATCTTTATTGCTTCATTTACTGCATCATAAAATATTGAAAGCCCCACGCGAATAAACTTATGGTAACCCTGTAGGAATATTTACTGTGGTGGCATAAAAAATAATAAATGATAAAAGCATCTGTATTCAGATTCTTTCATTATAAAAAGCCTAAGCCCCATAAGAATAAATATTCTCTATGGAGGCATAAAAATACAACTATATATATCATGCACACATATTTAATTTCTACATAATTAAATTAGAAAATCCTAAAAAAGAGAATCCTGCTAGAATCTATCAATTGAAATCAACTCATAAGAATGATCAATCACTTATTGGCTGACCGCTAACCTATTCGAGCCTTGAGTTTTGGCCTTGAGTATAATTATGTAGGAACAACATTTTGATAAGGAGAGAGTCTATTAGTAGCACCCACCAGAACCGCTGCTGGTTAGCTCACCCTGAAGATCATCAGCACTAAGTATTACAAACATCTAGCTTGGGGGAGGAGCATCCCCTAGTTATCAGGTAACTATACCTAGGTGATTATTGAGTCTATTTTATATAGTCATAAAATACCAAAAATATGTGAGCATATGAAGGTTCACAATAGTATCATAGGAAAATATAAAAATACCAAAAATATATGGACACATGAAGGTCCATGTCTTTAGAGTCTTGTGAGTCCAATAGAAATAAAAAGATGAATAACAAATTAAAATTAAAAGCAAAGTACTTATCTGTATATTAAGGTGTGATCATAGAGTGTGTCTAGTTAGTAAGAGTCAAATAAAAACTGGAGAACATTAAAATTTTGTCTTGGAGATGATGAATAGTTGCTCCACCATAATTCCTTTCAAGTGCCTTGTTTTTAACCATGAATTTTACTAAGTTTTGGACACGACTATTTTGATATAAGAATTTACTCTGAACCTAAAATTTGTGGAGTCATATGCTTGAGCTAAGTCTAGGTAATTAATTAATATGATACATGAAGGTCTAAGCTATTATTTATCTTATTTCTAGCATTACTAAATTCTAGAGATTTATTTCAAAAACCTAAAATTTTATATGATGAGCTCTTGTATGACAAAGTTTGAATTCCTACCAAAGCCATATATGATACATTTAGAGTTAGAAAAACCTTTACACATTCATGCTGCTTGCTTTACATTGAGTTTAGTCAACCTTTGGAGTATACCTTATAAGAGTCTTGTCATGCTTTTAAAATCAAGATCACTTACGTACTCCACCCACATATGCATTACTCCTACTCTGGGATGTAAGCACAGTCATTTCCACTTTCATCTAGATCCACCTTAAAAATGTTTTTCTCCGACACTAGGAGTAAACATCCAAAAATATACCCTATAGGATAGCCCCCATTTGATTGCTCTAAGTTCTTATCATTATCTCTCTAATTATTTATATTCAAAGGATGCATGTGGCTATGCAAAAGTATTGAAAAAAGAGAGAGAAGAAGAAAAAGGGGAGTAAAAGATGGACAAGTGTCCCAATAATTAAAAAAATGGGTACATAGATGCCCGCCTCCCAGAAAAAAAAAGAAAAAGAGAGAGAGTAAAGATAGCCCATGTTTTCCTAAGAAAAGTTTTAAGGAGGGGATTATTTTTAAAGAGTAAAAGTAGAATTAGGATTAACCACTAAATACTATATATGCACCTAGTCACCATATTCCATACACATGCACATCTTGATTTGATTGTATGCCTCGATTCTCTATGGATCCATTGTTTGACTTTACAATATATGAATGACAAGTTTGTTCATCCTTGTTATTGCCACTCCTATAAGCTCCACTATAAATGCTTAGTTGTAGGAAGGCATAACATCATTAATGCCTCAGTGAGACCCATAAATACCATATATAATAATAAACTTGAGGGTGTCATACAATTATCCTCTGAGTTTTATTTCGAAAACTTACAAAACTCTAAAATATTGGTACTGTGAAGAATTTGAGACATAGTGCTTGACTTGATTGTTCTATCTTTCAATTGCTCAAGACTTATGCAAAAGCTGTAAAGCTCTATGGTTAAAGGTAAAAAGGGTAAGTTTGAAAGTTAGAGTTTTGTCTAAACCGAAGGAAAATTTATGTTTAAAAGCAAGTGTACTTAAAAGAAATGAAAGTATTGTCGCAACTCCTGATCCAAGTTTATTAATAATTAGACCTAGGTTGTTTGCTAAGGGACTGACAAAAGGTAAGCTTGGGGGAGTTGTTGACGGTGGATAACGTCAATATTTATTAGAACTTTAGACATGAAAGGATACATGAATACACACTGATCTAGGGTTTTAACTGATAATTTCCATGAGTTTTGGTGATTTCATATTTTCTAGGGATTATTCTAAAAAAGCATAAAAGAGAGATTAAGTGCATAATTATCATAAAACTGATCCACGTCAGAAAAACATCATCATCATGCTCAGGAAAGGTCTAGAAGACACCCGAAGCAGCGGGACCCACAGGGGACACCTGGTGGGGCCGGCCGGCCCCACTGGCGCCGGTCGGCGCCCCCTAGGTCAAACGGTCGCCGCCTTCTAGAGTCTTCCTCCCACGCATCCTTGGAAGCCAAGCAACGCATCCCTACGTCGATCTAAGGTCGGTTTGATCCGACGGTACACATAAGATGAAGATGCGGATCGATGACGTGGCGGTTCCTTGCCCCCTACTCCACCTCGGCCTATATAATGACGCCCTAAGGCCCTTCCTAGAGGCATTCTACACCCGGGTGCTTCATATTCTCTACATAATTAGGGTTAGGGTCCCTCTAGTTGATCTAGTTCTAGTTCATCTAGTTCTAGTTTATCTAGATGTAGCATTTAGGAGAGACTAGTTCTTCTAGATCTAGTCTTGTTTAGAGATTAGAGAGATTGAGTAGAGGAGTAGAGATTCTGGAGGAGTTCCAACTGTCGGTGCCTCTTCGTGGCTATATTCTTCTAGATTTAGTTCCCTCGCCTGGAGCTGCGTTCTGAGGTCCTTTTGTATTCGCCATTCCGATTCAAGTAAGCAACTTGTTCTTATTTGTTCTTAAGTTCACAACTCATATTGAGTGCTTTGATCTTGGTCATTACTTGGTTGAAGTAGTATTTCGTAGTGTGGGCGTGGTGCCTAGGCTAGGTTTACTTGTGGATGTCCCCTGATTAGTCGGATAGTGGTAGCTCACGCAGGTGACTTTATAGCTGCGTTGAATCCTCTGTAGTCTACTTCCCGTTGATAGGACTGATAGGCTTATAGGTGCTTGGTAGGAGATTACTCTATTTCTTCTCCTATTCGGGTTACTTGCCCAGTTAGAACGGTATTATACAAAGCTTACCGGTTGTCAGAACTAGAGTGCATTAGCTATTTCCTCTTTCTTGATATTATCTAGCCTAATTGTAGGGTTAAGTTTATAGATGTTGTCATCATCACAACTATTCCCTATGGATACAATATTTAAAACCTCCGGGTAAAATGTGACATTGGTATGATAGCTGTGCGCTTACGGATAATCCTACTTAAAAATTATTTAATGGAGTGCAGTTAATTTATACCAACAATCACATTGCCTAATTATACTCCTAGGTGCTACTTTGACCTTGAATGCCTTCCAAAGTGTTTTGTTTGACTGATTCAAAAGTGCTAGCTAGGAACTTTGCATGGCAGTGAGTCCTAAATAAAAGTTGTAGAGAATTTAGTGAGGAACAAAGTTTATTTATGGCTCAAGCCATGAAAATGTGTAGAAGGTGCTCAAAAGTGCACATTTCTACCAAAAACAATGTTGTTTTCACCCTAAAAAAATTGGCCGTCATAGCTGAATTTTAGTTGGTTTTTAGGGTACTTCACTGACCTATATCTTGCAAACCAGGCCAAACCGGAGAAAATGTGTGTAAGCAAATTTGTAGATGGGCTATAGGGCTACAATTTTTAGTGATATGCTTTTTATTAATTGCGCATGGATTAGGAGTTAATGATCATCAAAAATCGGCCTTGATCGGCCTCATGCATATTTGAATCGGCGGTGGCCGATTCAAACGGCGGCGATGGCCGATCGGGCGTTAGGCGCGCGGGCCACTTGGTGGCCAGACGCCCGGCGCTGGGCCCACCGGTCAAGCCGTCGCGGCCACGATGACGCCACGACCCCGCCCCTGCCCTCTCTCCCTCACTCACACTCTCTAATCTCCCTCTCTGCTCTCTCTAGCGGAGGACAGGCGATGACAGCGCCACCATCAGCTCCGCCACCGCACACCGCCGCACCCACCGCGCCATTGTTGACACCTATTAACCTACAATATTTGTTAGCAATTAACTCTCCACCAAACATGAATATCTACTAGAATAGGGTTACCACTGATAATTTCCACGAGTTATGGTGAATTGTGCATTTTTCAAGGAATTATCCAGAAAAGCTTAAAAAGAGGGATTCAAGTGCAAATCTGCCACAAAACTTATCCACGACGAAAGGATATCACCAGAGGGATCAGGAACACTCTAGAAGACACTCGAAGCAACGGGGGGGCCAGCAGCCGCCAAGTGGGCCGGGCGGCCCCACCCCTGCGCCGGGCGGCCCCTAGGGTTAGGGTTGGCCGCCCCCGTCCTGGAGTCTTCCTCCACCGCCTCCGAGGAGCCATTTTGGCCGCTTGTTACGTCGGTTTGATCCAACGGCGCGTATTCATCCCACCGGGCTATAAATAGAAGGCTAGAGCCCCCTGGAGGAGGCTAGATCAAGAGATGAAGAGTCAGAGCTTTAGATAGAGATCCACTAGATCTAGGCTAGCAATCAAGATAGAGATTAGAGAGATAGAGTAGAAGAGTAGAGATTCAGTGGAGCCCCGGCCTGTCGGAGCATCCTCAGGAGCTGTATTCGTCTGGATTCGGCTGCCTCGCCCGGAGCTGCGTTCTGAGGTACTTTTGTATTTACCATTCTGATTCAAGTAAGCAACTTGTTTTTATTCGTTCTTTGGTTTGCAACTCATATTATATTGAGTACTTCGATTTGGGTAGCTCCTAGGTCGGAGTCGTGATTCGTAGCGTAGTGGTGTCTAGGCTATGGTTGCTTGTAGATGTCCCCTGATCAGCCGGACAGTGGTAGCTCGCGTAGGTGACTTTATAGCTACGTTGAATCCTCTGTAGTCCACTTCCCGTTGATAGGACTGATAGGCTTATAGGTGCCTGGTAGGAGATTACTCTGTTTCTTCTCCTATTCGGGTTACTTGTCCGATAAGACGCTATTATACAAAGTTTACCGGTAGTTAGAACCAGAGTGCATTAGCTATTTTCTCAATCTCAATAGTTTTCTAGATTGTTTGTACCCCCCTTAGATTAAGAGTATTAGTCTAGGTCATAAATCAGCTATTGTTCCTTTGGGTTCGATATTAAAACCGGGTTGATCTTGGTGAAGTGCTGATCAGTATATATCTGAGCGCTTGCGGATAATCTGATTATAATCATTATTTAGGGTGTAGTTAATTTATACCAACAAATATTTCTGGCGCCGTTGCCGGGGAACGGTTTGCTGATTTTAACATTAGTCTATCTTAGTCTATAGTTATCCTTTTATCTTAATTAAAAATAAAAATAAAAATATTATGAAAAATGAATCTCAACTTTATATCAATATGGAGTCGATCGCTTAAGGGGGTGAGGATGTAACACCCCGGTCCAGGGCTTAATAGGATTAATATGATACTCATACCAATAAGTTGCAACTTCTTTTCCGGAAGCTCATCTCGAAAGAACTCCAGGGTTAAGCGTGCTTGGCCTGGAGTAATTTCAGGATGGGTGACCGACCGAGAATTCGTTCTCGGGTGCGCATGAGTGAGGACAAAGTGCGTAGAAAAGACTGGTATTGGTCTGTGGGGGCAGTATTGGTCCTATAGTATTGGTCCTATTAAAGCTATCGGATGTAAGCAGGCCCGGCCTCGAGGACGCGGGACGTTACACAAACTTTCATAGCTGTAGTTTCTAAACCATAGGGCCAAATGCCACTAAATTTTAACAGCAGCTAGATACGTGAATTACCTACAACTTTTGTATTCACAAGTTTTCTAGAAAACATCATTTGAGGCATGCAAAACTTAAAGCCTTATAAACTGTCTAGAAAGGCTGATTTTAAGAAATAAATATATTACTCATGTTGAGACTTGCAATTTGAGCATAACCATTAATACTAACAGTTAGAGAATATTAAACAAACACTGGAAAACATGATGACCAAGCTCAAATAAATTATTCTCATGCACTTTTCTATTTATTTAGATAACAAGGTGACTTAAGGAGCATATATGGAACATCTATCAAATATGCACAGTAAATTATGAGAAAATTACAGTAGCTCACATATACTCTCATTAGTCTACTGTTCAAATTTTATAGCATTTTAATAAGTATAGCAACCTCTACGAAAAAGACAAATTGCTACGGAAATAAACCATGTGAGGGCAAGATAAACCTAAAACTCAACATTTTCTATAAACACAAGGTCATGTTAAGAATCCACAGGTTACAAACATATCATGTAAAGGTAGAGGAACCACCTTTTCTATTTTTACATTTTTATTTAAATTATTAATCAATTAAATCCAATTACTAGGCATCAAGCAAGATATCTAAATAACTCAACCATACTGTATTCAATGACCATGAAATGTTTACCACAACACATACATATCATCAGTAGCCTACCACAAAAATTTCATATAAATTGGAGCACTACAACTTGAGATATGGAAATAACAAAAGCAAACCCTAGATAACAAAGATTCAATTTTTACTGCACAAACTTTCTACTAAAACATGCAATATTACCATACCACTAGATAGATCTACTCACAAGAATTCCAAAAAGTCCTCATTTGCTATTTTACGATTTTTCTATGAAATACTACGAATTATCAAAGATTCAGTCAAAATATGCATATAGAAAAAGAAAAAGGAAAACAGATCTTGCACGAAGGCCCCTATATTTTTCACAAACTAAAACGCACTGTTTGCACTATTCAACTGAGTCACGAGATCTGTAGAAAACCTCCTGTCCTTGTTCAAATTTACACCGCGAGCTCCTTCTTCTTCCTCATACGAACAGAGGAGAGGAGGGCAACGATGGCGCCGATTTCGGCGACTGGGATAGCCTTAGGCGGGGTAGAGGAGCGCGGCGCCCTTACGGGGCTCGCGCGCACCCGTGGCGGGCATCGGCGCATCAGAGGTGCACCGCGGGCGGCCGGCCGCGGCAGCCAGCTGCTGCTGCCGTCGCTGCTCCGGCGACGACGGCTAACGGCGATGATGGCGGCTCGGATAGGAGCGCAGGAGGTGCGGTAGGAGGTGGGGAAGGTGGTTCCGTGCTCGGGCCGAGGGCGAGGAGACGTGGGGAAGGAAGAACGCCGGCGGCCATGGAGCTTGCTCGCTGTCCATGGCGGCGGCGGCGCGTTTTGGCGCGCAGCGAGAGGGCAGGGAGACGAAGGGAGCGAGTTGGAAAGGCCGAGAATGAGGGTAGGGCGTGGGAGAGCTCGGCGCGGCGCTCCACATCGAGCGAAGTCGCTGGTAGGGGCCTGGGGACGCGCGGGGCGGCGCTGCATGTCGAGCGCGTGGAGTGCACGCGTCGCCCTCAGAGCAATTTGTCGAGCTGCTGGCGGGCACGACTTTGGGCCCATTTTGCACCTAGCTCCGGTTCGATCTGGCCCATGGGCTTTAAACGACATCTGTAGAATTCATGCTACCCTTCAAGATTGCTTAAGGGGCCTAGCTTGTTGGGGCTGTGGATTAAGAGATAATGACCACCAAAATTGACAGTGTCGATGACTTAATGATGAATAAGCCTTCACTGTTTGACTTCAAAATTGGCAATCAAAACTTAATCCAATTGAACCCAACTTTTGGCATGCTCTTTATCAAGGGATTACCTCCAACTTCTATTTTTGGTCTAACTCAAGTTGCTACACAAAATTTGGAGAACGCGAGATGTCAACCGATTGACATTGAATTCCAGACATAGAATAAATTCTAAGTGCTGAAACTACAGCAGATTCAATCTTCGAGCTCTTAGTTGACATGCTTCAACGGTGAATCATGACTCGGTTCTTATATAAAGTTTGTTATATACAACTTATACTTCAACCTTTATTTAAGGTCCAACACCAGAATAAGAACCTAGGATATACTTTTTTATTGGTCAAAGTAGCAACTTGATAAAACTGCAAACTAGGGTTTTAGCCTCATTTGAGCACCTTCTTGACATTTGCTCAACATAGACCCTTCATGACTTTTGTTTCTAAGTCCAATTAGAGTCCTTTGGGCAACATGGCTAGGCTTGATTGATACTCCATATGCTCATGCACTTGATAAGGTCTTTCAAGCAAAGATATGACTTATCATTTTATATGACTTCATGATTCTAATCTTCACGAAACTTCTCTAATGATCATAGTAGATGGATATAAATATGATATAGAGATTAAAATTATCACTTGACATATCTTGCTTAAGTCCAATTATGTTGCTAAGCTAGTGACTAACAACTGGGGTGTTACAGCCCTCCCCCCTTAAAGGAATCTCATCCCGAGATTCAGGACGAAAGACTTTTCAAGGGAAGATAAATGTATCACTTACTTATAACTACGGCAAAAGCACATAGTTGCTCAAACTCCATCAGGGCGATAGGCACAACTAGCTGTATTGAGGGTTTAGCAATGAAGCACCAAAAGTGGTAGCTCTATTTATCATCCTCATCCAACATGTGGTTATGCTCATCATACTTAGAATGAGGAGAATAAGTTTTAGCAACATGACAACTTTCCGATCTTTCACGTCATTGGGGAGTGAACTCTTGTTTGAAGAATTTCCTTCATTGACTTCGATGAAGAATTGTTACTTTGGGAGGAATCTAGGACAGCAACTTATATCATTCTTGGTTTATGAAGATCACTTTGGTTCACAACTAGTTACTCACAAGTTTCTACTGTGATAGGAGAATATAGCATAGGCCATACGAACTTGCACTAGATCGCAAATCGCTAGAAGGATAGTTAATACGGTGGTCCTACGTTAGTTCACGAAGTTTGAAAATTAGTCCTCTACCAAAATGGCTTGAGTACAACCTTCCAAGAAGCATTAGATCAAGGATAGGATAGCATTCTCTGAGGTGATGGGAAAAACTGGCTAACCAACAGACAAGGTCTATAATGGTGGTGTCAGCTCATCACTCAAATGCCAATCGATGAAAAGACACCTAAGGTTCCATGTGTGTAATTCTCTTTCTCTGATAGCAACACTGTAGCACCTAGGTTTATGAAGTAAGTGGTAAAGGTGATAACTAGCTTTGTTGGCTTCCACGTTCTCGACGGTCCTTCGTTAGAGAAACCTTTTGCATCCAAGTGGTTACAGTTATTTGTGTTGAATCAGATGCAACCTCTTGGGTAAAAAACACAAAGAGGGTACTAAAGGATAGTGAGCAATTTGACACCTACTGCAGAAGAAAGATGGCAGCGGGGTTTGGTGGGCAACAAAGGTTGCAATCATTCACCAAACTAGAGAAATAGTTCACTATCAAGCAAATTGGGTACAAATTATACTTCACAGCACAGTTGCACCAGGGTTGATGGACTTGGACCACACCATAACTGGTTTGAATGAATTACTTTTGACATTGAGGCTTCATCTTTTAGGATCAAGCAATACTCCAAACATAATTCTATTTATGTCGTTAGACACTTCACAGATGGTCTTTGATTGCACTCACGGCAGTCTACAACTCAGGACACCTTGACTACTCGAGGTAAGGGAATGGTACTGAATACTCTTCAAGTTGATAAAGTATGTTCTTCTATTTGTGTGATTGTCCAAGATGGAGCTGATGTGTTTACTGTAAGTTTTGAAAGTGAGACTGACCCAAGCATTGCTAGCTAGTCTGCAGATTGATTCCTTGTGTAACATTGTTCTATGAGACATAGCCTTCATGGCTACCAAAGAGACATTACCTAGTTGGAGATTTATCCTTCCTTTGGGTAACTAATAAGTTGTCTCTCAACACTAAAGAGATCTAAGACTTCGGCTTCTACAACAAGAACTTGTAGTTGATTCCAACACCGACAATCACCATCAAAGTCAGCAGAAAAGGGGTCATATCATGAGAGGGTTGATTTTAACGGCATGTGTAGCCTTCAAGTGACTCCAGGGAATTAGCAGGAAGGAAACAGCATCGAGTGATTTGTAAAGAAACATACATGTACAAAGGTCTTTGGCTGTCTAATAACTGATCCAACTTTAAGTGTTGTGTGTCCCTTTTTATCGATCAGTTAGTACTAACTACTACACGAAGGTTACCATGGCTCACAGACAGGATAAAGCGGAGGCCTCTGTTTATGTCAGTGACTTGTTCTTCAAAGGTCACCCTCTTTGTGGCTTCGGAAGGAAGCACTACAACACCAAGCTTGATGAGGGCATTAGGATGAACAGAAGGATAACCAAGGAAAAAGCTCACAACGGGACAACTATCGGTGTGGTTCCGTAATGGATCATGACTAAAATCATGATACCTACGCATGCCGAGCAACATAATCATATGGCTGCAGTCCACATGAAGCCCTCAATTTCATTGTGGCACCGGTAGTTATTAATCATTACCCTATTACCAAGCCTACAACCAATGAGAAATCACTCGGAGCACAACGGATTATGAATATATGGAGCTTTTGATAACATATAAGAAGCTAACCAAGGAAAGATCACAAGGATATATCTCATCGGTATAATTTCAACAATAGATTATGACTAGCAAACTCGATACCAGTGCGCACCCAGTAACACAACCGTGTGTCGGCCAGTCACAAGGAAGCTCTAGGTTCCATCACGGCACCGTAGAATGCCAATCATAACACCATTATTGAACTTACACCAAAAGGAAAATTTCAATGGCATAGATTTGATCATAAGAACAAGCAATCAAAGAAGGGATAGCGAGCAAGAGTAGTCATATGATTTTGAGTCAACCAGGATGCGATCTGAAGATCAAAACCTAACACTAGAATACATGGATTAACTGCCGAAGACAACTGAACATGAGATTATTGCTTTATTTCTACGCACACCTTGCATCCACCAAGGAACTATTAAGCAAGTGATTAATATGAGACTCAGTCATGGTAAGTAAGATCATGAGATCAAGATTAATAAGCATCCCAAGAATTTAGAAATGTTGGAGATGAATGGAACAAACTTCAAGGGCAAAGCCGATATAACGAAAAATGTTGGGCATATAAAGATCTTGGAGCATCGAGATGAATTTGGGTAAATTCCACGACAAAAACTTGACATACCAATTAGAGATTGAATTGATACGGTAACTACATGATTTTCAAGCGAAAGATTTCAAGATTAGACATTGAGGGATTAATGCCGCACTAGATCATCAAAAGGATAGGCAATCGTCCAATCTTGGATTTGGGTATGGTTTCTACAACTAGTGAAAAGCAACCAAGATCAAGGCTATAGGTTAGCAAGATCTTAACAAGGTTGGTCGATCATGCAAAGGTCTTCACCTCTAGGAAGGAACCACCATGGTCAAGAAAGAACACTAACGAAAGCCCAACTGGTTTGATCAAACAAACTAGGATCTTCACAAGGGTGCACATCTAAGCCATACACAAATATCAAGGGTCCGGCCTAGGGTTTATGGTTTGAACATAGGCACGGTTACAAGGTTTTACAACACAATACTCAAAGGTTAACAACCACGTCTACAGACAGAGATTCCTAAGATGGAGAACTTAATTGGAGACGACAACCATACGATTATCATGACAGGAGCGTTGTTCTAAGATGAGCTATTCAACACTCATGTGCTCACCAAGGGCAAACGAGGCTACGACTGCACTAATTAGACAACAAGTATCCACACAAACATGATAGCTTAACAAGCACTTGAGAACTCAAACAAATGGGCTTAAGCAACCAATCAAAACACAAACTCACACAAAACAAGCACTCATATGCAACAAGACAATACATTGACCTATTTACGAAGATCAATCAGGAAGCAAGCTATGCTACCAAACAGGTGGATAAAGCCAAGTTTTTTAGGTACATGATGATTTGTAAGAAAAGTAGCAAAGAATCCAAAGGATTTTGGTTATGGCTACACCAAGGACACATAGACATACCACACACAAGAACTAGCATTTTAGAAAGTCTCATGCGAGGCTAGAAAACACCTAGAGCAAACACCAAGTTAACAAGAATGAAAAACACTATCATGCAGCTCTACACAACTAAGACATATAGTAACGCAGCAAGCACGTGTATTTCAATCAAAACTAGAGTTGTAGACATCAAACAAAGGTGATCCTAGACCTTTTTCAAAGGCTTAGGAAGTTTACCCCTACTTGGTTACTCATATCAAAAACTATTCCACAAGTTAACATGACCAAACATATCAGTATTTTAGGTTTGCATAAACTTCAACAGAAAACAGACATGAACTTCAGAGATACATAACTTGAGTTTTAGAGATGCAATGAGTGTGATTCTTAACTTGATAGAAAGATTATTAAGTTATCTAAAACTTTCTTATTATCATGTTAATATAATTCTATAGCTAGCAAGGGTAAACAACACAAAGAAGACATTCTTTGTCTAGGTTTGGACAGATTCTGTCTTTCCGCTTTACAAGCTCATAACTAGAGATTTAGGCAACCAAAAATAGTGATCAAAGATATTTTAGAAAGCTTAACAAAAGTACTACACTTCTTCTATTAGTGCCAAAACATGATTCTAAAAGCATACAGGTCAATTAATCTAAACATTTAGATCTATCCAGAGGATATGCAGAACTGGACAGCAAGGTTCAAAAATCTATAACTCCTAAACAATCAGTCCTAAAATCATGAAATTTTAGGACAAGAAAGATAAAGAAGTTAGCTACAACTTTCATTTTGACCATATTCATAGAAAACACTGTTATCATCACGAAAATATGGATACCACATAAACTGTCCTTGCAGCCCACAAATTCAATACAATACCAAACAATATTTTTCCTTGTTCTATTAGCAAGAGATCACACAATCATGTTATTCTAGTAGCACCACTTATTATTACCTTTGATCACAATATTTTAGTTTACTCATAAGGTAGGATAAACATGAGGGTCCTAATTATTTAAATAAGATACAAAGTATCTTTGCAAAAAGCTTAATGAAACAACATATTCGCCATGAGGCTAAACTAAAGAAGACCTAAGTTCAAGTTTGTAACCTCAACTTTTTGCATCAAAACTAAGTAATATTTTTACTTAGTTAATTGACATTAGAAGCATCACAAGACAACATCTACACACTCATTCACTAACAAGATTTCACATACATATAGCTATGGAACTAATGTGAAGATAGTTGAAAGAGAGAACATAATATTATATTCAAATGAGCAGGTATCAACTTCTATCAAGGTATCACTACATGTTTTAGTTTCAAAAGATTAGATTTTTAGCCACTACCAACTTGTGATGCAATTCTATAGAAAGCAAACATACAATGCAGGATTAAGCAGACAAGGCTAAGCACACACCAACAATAATCATTCCAATTCAATAACATAGAATAAAGTATTCTTGTCTACTCCACGCAGGAAAGATAGTAACATTACATTAATCACAAGTTACTTATTATTGGAAACAAAGGTGAGAGGAGCATAGTTATGTACAAAGCAACAATCATGAGGATGCATGCTTCATCCTATTCGTCCTCACATATTACCAGCTTAGGGTGGAAATCACGTCCTATGTCGGTGGCATAACACGCACTCTCGATATATAACTAGTCGTCATGTATATTTAATCTACGCATTCGTGGTTAGCGTACCTGCAAAAAATTTCATTGCAGCCCAACAATTCCCCATATATAGCACAAACAACAAAATCCAAAGAAAGTAGTAAACTAAATACTTTCCGTATGCATGTCCCCACATACATACTTCAGTATCACAACTACCCGATAGATATACCCACAATTAAATACTTTCATAATTGCATGGTTTTAACATGGCAATTATTCCAGTACCACAAACTAGCACTTCCCTAGACCGCCGTTTGGATGATCATGCTCTCACAACTCATCTTTCTAATGCACACATATGGCTAATTCATATATGCGGGCTACCTCCACCATTTGACCACAGGGTAGCCGTAGTGCGGTCATCAAATATACATACCTTGGCCTGGGCGTAGATGTAAAATTTAAAAACCCCCAAGTTAGTACTTATATAAGCCACCTAAAAGTCCTTATTTGGGCATAACTGGATTTGACCACTGGCATACTTAAGTTTTCAAATTTAGATTTGAACACACCTACATACATATGTAGCTAATAGTTTTGTCAAAACTGATCTTTTACAAACAAAAGCTTTTATTTTAAATACACAAATGACATGTTTAATGTTGAATCTTCCTCTGATGCCAGCTGTAATAGAACCGTCCAAATTATAAGAGCACAAGTATAAAAACAATCACCAAAGTGACTAAATTTTTACACTTGAGCCCATATAATCCCGGTAGTCCACTGAAATCACGAAGGACTTCAAACCAACCAACATATAAGCCAAGATCGTACTGATTCAACAAAACAAGTCAAATGTTACATCCTTTTCACAAGTAGTTCAATATACATCAGAGTGCAAAATAATTATTACAACATAAGTTTGAAAGTAGTGAAAGCAAAGTAATTGAAATCAATTTTAAATACATGCCAGTACCAAGGTCAATTCCAACAAAAGCAATAGAGACAAGAAAGATAAGAAGGATCATGCCCATGATCATACTCCTTCGCTATGGTAGGAGCCATCCAATTCTTGCAGTAATCATAATACATCACAACCTGCAACAAGTGGGAATAAGCCCTGCGTACGAGAATGTACTCAGCTAGACTTACCCGTCATAAACCAGAAATAAAGTGACACCAAGGAGTATGCAAGGCTTTATGAAGGTGGAGCTAGCTTAACAATATTTTGCATAAAAGCATAAGTGATATGAGAGCAGTATTTTATTATACTAGCAGTAGGTTATTATTAATCAATCTTTCATTTAGATTAGCACCTGTACTAAGCAATCACTTGATTATATACAAACATTAATAACCATATCAGGTTTATTCTAACTGTCAATATCATCATCATTATGATCATCATCAACATTAGAACCATCATTATTTAGTGAGTTCTATGATGCCAGGCAAGGTTAAGTTCTCACTATCCGGGAGAGACGGTGATTCGAATCGATTCCAACTGAGCTCAGGGGGTATTCCCAACACACACCCAGGCAGACTGGATCAGAGTCGCCTTAGGTTACCCTTGGTACAACTCAGGGGCAGGCCCGATTTATACGTCGGCAAGATCGGAAAGACGGTAGCCAGGATGTCCAAGCCATGTTAACCCAAGGACGACGCTAGGATCAGTTATACATGCTTGCCCTTGGTCTAGTATGCCGCTTCCCACGAATTGTCCAACCGTCTCCCAGGTTATCCCGTCTTGAGTTGAGCTATTCGGCTTCGCGGCCCTTGGCACTCCGGCCTGGCCAACTATGTGTTGGGCTGCGTTCAACATGACCAAGAGTGAAACGACGCGTCTAGTCCTTAATCGACTCAAACAGGGTCCACTGTCCCTGCCTGGTCTTCTTTTATTTTAACACTTGGTTCTTTTCCACGATAGCACATATAGCCAACCATGACCAGATAATTAACAACCTATATCTCACGGATGACAAGGAATCACCCAACTTCTACCGGTCTAAGCATGGCTAAGCATTTATCTCGATTCCTAAACTTAAATAGGATTCAAGGTATAATTTGCTGGACAAGGAGAGGATATATATGCAGCAAGTGTTTCCAATCAACTCCTATAACTTAATGCAGTAAATAATATAAAGTACTCAATTTCATTTTATAAAAGATGGGAGACTTAGAATGCTCCAGGGCTTGCCTGGAATATGACCCAAAGTCAGTCAAGTTAGCTTGCACCATCTTCGGGTTCAACTCCAACATAGAAATACAATAGATGATGCATCACATTCATAAAACAAGATAAGCATAGCCACACCAGATGATATGAGCTCATTAAAGAGCAAGCTATCCACACTCATGCAAACATATGGATGACAAGCATATCAACCATGACACTAATATCACAAACTCTCAGGTATATTAACTTAACCATCATTGAGGACAGGAGTTATATTTAGCAATAAGCAAAGCCAACAACTAGAACTAGAATCAATCAAATTCTAGATATACATGTAGCAGCTGAGTAAATAACTCATATCTAGAGTTCTACAGCTCCAAATGACTTGCAACAAGACAATCTAGAAAGCTTATAAAATTATCTACAAACCATCTTTAATCATCAAAGCATGATTTACATGTTTAGTAGGTCAAAATTACACATGTACAGGATCAGGTCCTGACAGGACAGAGAATAACCAAAACTGTTACCCAAACTTTCATAGCTGTAGTTTCCAAACCATAGGGCCAAATGCCACCAAATATTAACAGCAGCTAGATACGTAAATTACCTACAACTTTTGTATTCACAAGTTTTCCAGAAAACATCATTTGAGGCATGCAAAACTTAAAGTCTTATAAACTGTCCAGAAAGGCTGATTTTAAGAAATAAATATATTACTCATGTTGAGACTTGCAATTTGAGCATAACCATTGATACCAACAGTTAGAGAATATTAAACAAACACTAGAAAACATGATGACCAAGCTCAAATAAATTATTCTCATGCACTTTTCTATTTATTTAGATAACAAGGTGACTTAAGGAGCATATATGGAACATCTATCAAATATGCACAGTAAATTATGAGAAAATTACAGTAGCTCACATATACTCCCATTATTCTACTGTTCCAATTTCATAGCATTTTAATAAGTATAGCAACCTCTACGAAAAAGACAAATTGCTACAGCAATAAACCATGTGAGGGCAAGATAAACCTAAAACTCAATATTTTCTATAAACACATGGTCATGTTAAGAATCCACAGGTTACAAACATATCATGTAAAGGTAGAGGAACCACCTTTTCCATTTTTACATTTTTATTTAAATTATTAATCAATTAAATCCAATTACTAGGCATCAAGAAAGATATCTATATAACTCAACCATACTGTATTCAATGACCATGAAATGTTTACCACAACACATACATATCATCAGTAGCCTACGACAAAAATTTCATATCAATTGGAGCAATATAACTTGAGATATGGAAATAACAAAAGCAAACCCTAGATAACAAAGATTCAATTTTTACTGCACAAACTTTATACTAAAACATGCAATATTACCATACCACAGGATAGATCTACTCACAAGGATTCCAAAAAGTCCTCATTTGCTATTTTACAATATTTCTATGAATTACTATGAATTATCAAAGATTCAGTCAAAATATGCATATAGAAAAAGAAAAAGGAAAACAGATCTTGCACGAAGGCCCCTGTACTTTTCACAAACTAAAATGCACTGTTTGCACGATTCAACTGAGTCACGAGATCTGTAGAAAACCCCCTGTCCTTATTCAAATTTACATCGCGAGCTCCTTCTTCTGCCTCAGATGAACAGAGAGGAGAGGAGGGCAACAATGGCGCCGATTTCGGCGACCGGGATGGCCTCAGGCGAGGTAGAGGAGCGCGGCGCCATTGCGGGGCTCGCGCGCCCGTGGCGCGGCGGCGCATCAAAGGTGCACCGCGGGCGGCCAGCCACGCGGCCGATGGGCTGCTACCGTCGCTGCTCCGGCGACGATGGCTAACGGTGGCTCGGATAGGAGCGCGGGGAGGTGCGGTAGGAGGTGGGGAAGGCGGTTCTGTGCTCAGTCGAGGGCGAGGAGACGTGGGGAAGGAAGAACGCCGCCGGCCATGGAGCTTGCTCGCCGTCCATGGCGGCGGTGCGTTCTGCGCGCAGCGTGTGACAGAACTGACCAATCCATCCGAGATTAAACGTAACTGTCCCCGTTAATAACGTTGACACGCATACACCGCTTCTCGAACGAACCCGGTAGTTCACCGAGTGTCACGAAGGACCTCGGTAAATCAATGTACATCCAGGATCATGATTATGGTATATCATACATCAGCATACAGAGTACAGCGGAAATAATTATACATCAAAATTTTATTACAACACCGGTTCCAAATATGCTACATAAAAGTAGTCTTTATCTCAAACTACAATAACATAAGTGTTTTTACATCACCAGTTTTATTCAAGCCTCCTTTACAAGCATGGTGACAGAGTTATAGATATGGCCAAGCCCGATGGCCTTTACTCATCCACATCATTCATAGGATTATAACACGTAATGCAATAATCCTCATATAGCATGTCACCTGCAACGATGGGTAAAAACCCTGAGTACTCAATTGTACTCCGCAAGACTTACCCGACAGGGAAAAGAAAAAGGCTCCAAGGGTACATGACAAGTATGAAAGGAAGTTTGGGCTAGCAATCTTGGCGGAAAAAGCTTACTAACTTGATCCTTATTTCAATTGTTAAAGTCCAGTTACTTTAGCTATTTAGAGCTATCTTTGCATTGGCTACATTATCCTTTAAATCTATAACAAAGAATTCTACTAAGTGAGGTACCATAATATAGTCCTTCCAATTTCAACATTAGTTATCATTTCTTATCTACGTCTCTGCGAAAAGGTATGAGTTTCTCACTATCCGGGAGAGACGGCGATTCGAATCGATTACACCAGCTGGGTAAAGCCCGTATCACACACTCTTGCAAGCCGGCCAAGGCCTACTCAAGTCACCGCTCGCTCTATTCGAAAGATAGGCTTGATCACGCTATGCAAAACTCATGGTACTGCATCCTCACAAGTCATGCCCATTCAGCCCGTAGCCCGTAGTCATGCAGGGTCTTGGGACATACCCTTTCCCCTTCCGATCGTCCCCAAGAATGCATAAGCGGTTCAAGAACTACCTCGAATAAGCTAACCAGTTTCACCGTCAAAACGAGTTATTCGGCGGTTATGTGAAGGTACGTTTCAATCTCACACCTAGATCCAGAATACGGCTCGGTCCTTAATCGAAACAGACGGGAAACACAATTTCCGCCCGGTCTCCAATTATTAAACATCATATGATTAAGGACATCACAATAACAACCTCGGGTTGCGGATGACAGGAACCATCCGTCTTCTAATTATCTAAGCATGGCTAAGCATTAAATCTATCTACTCATACTAGTGGAATGAAAAGGGTATATTTGAGTGGACAAGGTATTCATGCAACAACGGTATCACGCATTGCCTATAATGTAATACATAAAGCAAAGCAATGAAAGTAAATAATTGCATTTCAAAATAGAATAGGTTAATGGAATGCTCCGGTGCTTGCCTCGGCGAAAAGTGGAGGGACCGTGGTTCGGGCACTCCGGCAGTGGGTTAGTGGTTCCTTCCTCGTCTCCGGGTGCTGACTCCTGCGGATCCTCCTCGATCACGGTGTACTCGATGGTATGTTCTCCCTCGGATCCTATACAAATGTATGTGGTGTATAAATACCAAGAATGCATATAGGATGCATGATGATAGCATGAAATGATGCGTGATGCTATGATCATGTTGATGGTAATGATGGAAAGGTACATAAGGTTCCTTGTGTGCAATTCTCTTTCTCTGATGACAACACTGTATTATCAGAGTTAGATAAAAGGGAGTACATCTCACTTGTTTAGCACATTGAGTAAGTGCATATCTCTTCTCTGGAACAAATATTTTAACTACTATAAAAGAACATTCATTAATCATCAACTAGTATATTCAGATTGTTACTACTAAACAATGGAGATGCCGAGGATCAGGGAGGTCTCATGATCCAAGCTTCACATGCAATGCAAAGGTACATATAATTCTCCCATGATTAAACTTCTTTTCCAAAATAACTACACATGCACATGTGTTTACATTTCTTAACAATTATGATACAAAATAGATCAAGACATTAATTATTTAATTGAAGCATTTTGTAGACCAATAGTACCCTATAATAATAGAATAGCAAGATATCAAATTAAAACATTCAATTATCACACACATGAAATCATGCATCCTTCCTTTTTCTTTATTTCTAATTTTAGAAATAATGATTTTATAAAACATTCTCAAATTCTTCCCAAACTTTTTGTACAAATTGGTGATATCATGAAATGGATGCAAAATAATTTTCATGATTTTTGGATCCATAGTTTATTCTAGAAAAATCATGGAATGTCTATTTATTAATTAAAAGAGGTAATTTTTGATCAAACAAAAATAACTATTTTTCTAGGTATTATATTTTCTCACATAGATTCCATCACAAGGAAGTCACACAAAAATTTTCTTAATTTTTGGAGCTCAAATAAATTCTATACAAAAAAGACAAATTGCAGCACAATTTGGAAATTCAAATAAATGGAAAACGGCCGCAAGACGGGGAACTTCCCGCGCACTCGCGACCGGCCGGCTGACAGGCGGGCCCCGCTGGTCAGCGCGACAGTGCCACCGCTGACCCCGCGGGGCGGCGACGCCGGTTGGCCGGCGATACTCTTCGCCGTCGGCGAGGTCGCCCGGCGGCGAGATCACCACTCGCGTGTTCGAGGCGACCCCCCGCGCACCGCCCTAAGGTGATGGTTGGGCCCCGCGAGCATCCCGCCGGCCATGGCGGCACGGCGGCGCTAAGCTCGCCGGCGTGGCGCGTTCCGGTGTATACAACTTAGTAAAGATCAAACACAAGGCGTTGTTGCATTCAGTAGCTCACCACGAGCACTATATACTAGCTGGTTCAATCGGAGACGCAGTGAGTGTAGGTTCGCGACGTGGAGCTCAACGACGGCGGCGCGAACTTAATGGCACGGTGGTGTTCCGACGAGCTCTGTGCAACAGCGATGGAAAGGATAAGTTGGACATGTTTTACAGGTCAAGGTGGAACCGAAACAACAACCAACGTGGTGCGTGGCTCACTGTAAGAACTTGGCGATGGTGGAGCTAAACGCGGCGGCGTGTAAACCGGCCGCGGAGGAGAAACTCCGATTCCGGCGACTCGATCGATGGCAAGTGATACAACTGGATTCAATCGATGCGTGTGGCGTTTGTGGAGTTATGGGCAAAGGCAATTGGACAGGGATGGACGAACGACGTCGAATTTCACGAAGGAGTGAGCCCTGGCCGGCGGTGAGCAGAAAATGAAAAGGAGAGACGGCGGTCGGTGTGGGCTATTTATAGGCAAATGCCGTGTAGGGAGAGATGGCCAGCGCATTCCCGAAGCCGTTCCCGTGGCTAGCAGCACATGGGCGGGTGCGCGCGAAGCCCGAACGACCGTAATCATGTCGCCGGTGAACAGAGAGGGAAAGAAGAAGATCGGCGACAAGCTGGACATGGCAGGTGGCGACGGCATGGGCAACGCAAGGCGTCGAAGCAAGCAACAGGGCCAACGCGGCGTGGCAGTGGCGGCCAATCGCCGGCGGGCTCAAGTAGGCCGACGAGAAGGTGCTGCTGCTACTACTGTTCATGACTGAACCCGCGATATTCAGGGCTCTCTAACTCCCAGCTCAAGTGATCAAAATGGAAACCAATTCCACCACGATCCTCTCTAATGTGCGTGCTACAACTTTGCTTAAAGAATCATGCTCTAATTCTGAACAGGTTATAAACTATAAGCTGCTAAATCTCCCTAAAAACAAACTGCTCGGTCCAATTCAGTCACATTCAGCAAATAGGGTGCTAATTACATTGATTAGCTATGTTAGGCAATTAATTAAGAATCGAAACAACCATAATTAAGCTCAACCAATTCCATAGTATGAAAGTATAAACTTTGTACTATCTAGTGATGAACTGGTTTCCAAAATATTGTTCATAAAAAATCAATTTAATCAGCCCTAGAAATTGAATCATGTTGCTGGAAATCCAGACAGAAAAATTCTGTCTTTTGCCCAAAACCTTCCTGAATTCAATTTTAAAGGCACTTTTTGAGTAACTTAAAATGGGATTCAACCCTAGGCCCTTAAATAAAAGTTGTTGCATACATTTTGTACTACAACTTTCATTTAGGGCTTAAACCCAAAAACTAAAAAGAACATATAGTTACACTTTAAGCTTTCTAGTAACATGAAAAAGGGAATAATCAACCTTATCATCACATGTGAGCACTTTTAAGCAAAAAGCTATATATAAACCCTATCTCAGACATAATCTTAAACATTTTTAACCCACTTTTGAGATTGTTAACACTCATATATGTTGCACACATAGAAACTTGTAATAGCTTTTGCTTATAATCAAATGCAAAATGATGCTTTAAGCAATAATGCAAATGCAATGCACTTGATTAACATTTAGAATGTTACAGCTCCTTCCCCCTAACAAAAATCTCGTCCCGAGATTTCATAGGACCTACCATTGTTCATAAAATATTGGGTAATTGGTACGAAGCAAATCCTCTCGCTCCCAAGTGGCATCCTCTTCGGTGTGGTTGCTCCACAAAATTCTATAGAACTTTATAATCTTACTTCGGGTCACTCTTTCAGTCTCTTCCAATACTTTAGTTGGTTCTTCTTTATATGTAAGATCCGATGCTAATTTAATGTCATCCAAGTTGACTTCTTCAATTGGTGCTCTCAGGCTTCTTTTTAATTGGGAAACATGGAAGACATTTAATATAGCACTCATATGTGGTGGAAGTTGTAAAGCATATGCCACTTCTCCTTTGTGAGCTAAAATCCGGAATGGTCCCACATAACGAGGAGCTAATTTCCCTTGTATACCAAATCGATGTTCACTCTTGTAGGGTGAAATCTTTAAGTAGACATAGTCACCAATATTAAAGGTTATTGGCCTACTCCTTTTGTCAGCATAACTTTTCTGACGAGATTGAGCGGCTCTAAGATGTTGTTGGATCTTTTGGACTCGTTCCTCGGCTTGCTTCACAAAGTCAATACCGTAGTACCTCCTCTCCCTGGGTTCTACCCAGTTTAAGGGGGTCCTACACTTTTTACCATAAAGTGCCTCAAATGGTGCCATCTTGATGCTCTCTTGATAGCTATTATTATATGAAAATTCTGCCAAAGGCAACCACTCATCCCAAGATCCCGAAGCAGAAAGTACACAGGCTCTCAACATATCTTCCAAAATTTGATTCACCCTTTCAACTTGACCAGAGGTTTGAGGATGATAAGCAGAGCTTCTAATCAATTTAGTGCTAAGGTATGCATGTAGATGCTCCCAAAAACATGCCATAAATTGTGACCCTCTATCAGATATGATAGTCTTTGGAACACCATGCAATCGCAAAATTTGGGCAATATATAAATCCGCATATTGCTCTGCACTATATCCAAATTTGACAGGTAAAAAGTGTGCCGTCTTGGTAAGACGATCCACAATTACCCATATACAATTATGTCCCTTTTGTGTTCTAGGAAGTCCAGTTATAAAATCCATACCGATTTCTTCCCATTTCTATTCAGGAATAGATAAGGATTGGAGTTGTCCAGTAGGTCGTAAGTGATCTGCTTTTACTCTTCCACACACATCACAATGAGCAACATAACTTGCTATTTCCTTCTTCATTTTAGTCCACCAATATTTAGGCTTCAAATCTTGGTACATTTTGCTACTACTGGGATGGATGGATAGATTTGAGAAATGTACTTTGGACAAGATTTGTTCTTTTAATTTTTCATCTTTAGGAACTACTAAGCGATCATCAAACCATAGCACTCCCTTTTCATCCACTCGGAATTGCTTGGTCCCTTTCTCTTGTATTTTTCGTTTGATATGGAAAATACCAGCATCGGTCTTTTGACTTTCAATAATCTGGCTTTCCAAATTGCAACTAACAACAATATTATGGAGCACTGCTGGATGCAAGAGATTAAAACTTTCTTCAGGGAATAACTCCATG
This sequence comes from Chrysopogon serrulatus, assembly GCA_015844335.1. NCBI lineage: Eukaryota > Viridiplantae > Streptophyta > Magnoliopsida > Poales > Poaceae > Chrysopogon > Chrysopogon serrulatus. The sequence continues at coordinate 767,744 of JADLZL010002848.1, forward strand.
TAGTTGCAATGGGCTTTTCTACTAAGAGCATCGGCTACTACATTGGCCTTGCCTGGGTGATAATGCACTTCCAAATTATAATCTTTAATCAATTCCAACCACCTTCTTTGTCTCATGTTTAATTCTGGCTGAGTGAAAATATACTTAAGGCTCTTATGATCCGTGTAGATATGACATAGCTTTCCCAACAAATAATGCCTCCAAATCCTCAAAGCATGTACTACTGCAGCCAGTTCTAAATCATGATTAGGATAATTGACCTCATGCTTTCAAAGTTGTCGCGAGGCATAGGCAATGACTCGACCTTCCTGCATTAGGACGCAGCCGAGACAAATGCCTGAAGCATCGCAAAACATCAAAAGGTTTTGTTATGTCCGGTTGTGCCAATACGGGAGCAGTGGTTAGCAACTTCCTTAAAGTGTAGAAAGCCGCTTCACACTCGGGTGTCCACACAAACTTCTCATTCTTTTGTAACAATCGGGTCATGGATTTAACGATCTTGGAAAAGTCTGGGATAAATCGGCGATAATACCCGGCTAACCCTAGGAAACTCCGGATTTCTCCAACATTGGTTGGTGCTTTCCAATTTAACACTTCCTAAACTTTTTCCGGATTTACTGATATGCCGCCCTCAGATAATACATGCCCTAAAAATTTGACCTCACGGAGCCAGAATTCACACTTGCTAAACTTGGCATACAACTTGTGCTCTCTGAGTCTGGTCAGAACAATTCTTAAATGCTCAGCATGATCTTCATTGTTTTTAGAATATACCAATATGTCATCAATGAATACTACCACAAACTTGTCCAATTCCGGCATAAAGACCGAGTTCATCAAGTACATAAAAGAGCAGGGGCATTTGTGAGACCAAAAGACATTACTAGGTACTCAAATAGGCCATATCGGGTTACAAAAGCTGTTTTAGGAATATCCTCTGGTCGGATCCTAATTTGGTGATAGCCTGACCTTAAGTCAATTTTTGAGAAGACCTTAGCTCTACTCAATTGGTCAAAAAGGATATCAATATGAGGCAATGGATATTTATTTTTGATGGTTACTGCGTTAAGTGGTCGATAATCAACAGACATACGCAGAGTGTCATCCTTTTTCTTCACAAATAAGGCAGGGCATCCCCACGGAGATGTACTTGGCCTAATAAATTTCTTCGCCAACAGCTATTGTATTTGTTTCTTTAATTCCACCAACTCATCTAATGGCATTCTATAGGGCCTTCTAGAAATAGGAGCAGTGCCAGGTACAAGATCAATGGCAAACTGCACATCTCTTTCTGGTGGCAAACCCGGCAAATCATCGGGAAATACATCCGGAAACTCACATACTACAGGAATATCTTCTAGTTTTGTGGTTTGGGTAGCAAAGGATGAATTCCGGAAGTCAGGATCTACGGAAGGTGACACATAGAAAGTACCATTGCCACCTGGTAGATTTAGCTTGAGAATCCTATTGGGTATATCCATATTTACCCCATGTTCTTTCATCCAGTTCATACCTAATATAACATCTAAACCTAGGTTTGGCAATACAATTAGATCGGTCACAAAGTCTCTTCCTCTAATACCAAGTTGTGCCTTTGAAACCAAAAGATGGGTTGATGTCTCAGACCCAACTAAATTGATTTTAAACCCACTTCTTAAGTTACTAGTCGGGAGCTGATGCTTGAGTGTATATGTTTCACTGATAAATGAATGTGATGATCCAGAGTCAAATAAGACAAAAGCGGGATTTTTGTTTACAGAGAACATACCCGCAGCCACTGGTTCACCCTCTGGAATTTCTTCAGCGGTAGTATAATGAACACGTCCAACACGTGCTCCAGAAGCTTGCTTTTTATAACCCTGGAAATTATTTTTCTGCTTGGGCTGAGGACACTCCCGGGCATAATGTCCAATTTGCCCGCAATTGAAACATGGTGCTTTATAACCACCTTGAATGCTTCGGGGTGCATTCCTCGACTGGAACTGCGGACGTGAAACATTTTGTTGTCCCTTCTGCTTCTGAGGTGCCTTAAACTGCTTGTACGGTGGACGATACTGAGACTTTTGTGTCCACTGTGTCTGACGTGGTGGCTAGGATGGACCACTAGAAGAAGGCTTCTTGCGCTTCTTGTCTTCCTTGTACAGACGATGAGCATTCTCTCGAGTAATGGCATCGCTAACCAAATCTTCATAAGTGGTGCACTTGTTGAGAGACAAGTCATCCTGAAGCTTCAGGGATAGGTCTTGCATGAAACAATCCATGCGCTTCTGGGGTGTATCCACATGCATTGGAGCGTACTTGGACAAGTGGTTAAAAGCATGGGAGTACTCAGTTACAGTTTTGGTCCCTTGAGTAAGCTTCTGAAATTCTTTCATCTTGATCCTCATAGTGCCTTCAGGAATATGAGTTTTACGGAAAGCTTCTCTAAATTCTGCCCAAGTAGGTTGTGTATTCTTGGGTAGAGTAACCAGATAATTTGTCCACCATACACCAGCAGCTCCATGCAACTGCTGGGCCTCAAATTCTGCTTTCTGGCTATCGGTGATTTGGGGAAGGAGACGGAATTTCAGATCAATAGTATTGAGCCACTCATCCGCCTGTAGAGGTTCTTCGGATTGGGTGAACACCGGTGGATTTGTGCCTAAGAACTCCTTATAGGTGACGGATGCATTCGGACCATGGTCACGGTTATGTTGGCGCCCGGGTGTGGTATTCTGGGCAATTCGCTCAAGGGCAGCTTCCATATTCGCTTGTCCGCCCAACAAGCAAGCCAAAACATCAGCTGCAGTAGGTGGATTCGGGAGGTCCAAGGATCCACCATTCCCTCTTCCCGAATCATTGGAACGAGTATTCGGCATCTGCATTTATCCAAGGTATAATTAATGATGGTACCGGTAAAATGTGAAAGCAATTATTATACAACACTGAAATGTTGAAGAGAATTAAAACTTCATACAACAAACAGAGGCATAATAAAAATTTCCACACTGCACCATCATAATTATACATCCCTTATTTCTCATATGCATAGATCTGGATATCATTTTATTCAAACCTTGCATATATTACATTCAAGTTACATCTAGTACACACCATATATTACATGAGAGAAATTCAACTACTAGATCAAGACCTGGGCTGAGAGTCAACTCTAGGATTATTCTATTTTACAAGCATCTTAGAAAATCCCTCCTCTAATATTCATCATCAAAGTCTATCGGATAGTCATCATCTAAACTAATTTCAGTCTGCTCGTCGAACTCTATTTCTGGTTCCTCTACAAAATCCATCTCATCTTCTTTAAACTCATTTAGTACTTCTCCAGGTTCATTTGCTTCGGGTGGTCCCGCAACTTGTAAAGCATTGAGTTGCTCTTGGTGGTTGGCGATGGTTGCATTAGCTTCATCTACTTGCTCTAGTAAATTATGCTCAGCAAATTCAAAATTCTCAGTAGCCTCGGCAAGCTCTTGAACGGCAGCATTTTTAGTTGCTTCTGCTTCATTCGCACGCGCTTTAGCTATAGCTCTTTGGTGCTCTAAATTAATGGTCTCATTCCACAGTATGGTATATTGGTGGTTCATATTTAACTCATGCTGAATAGCATAGTCCATCACTACATTGGTGGTATTTTTGGCAGAGTCCCATAAGTTTTCGGTCACCTTCAAATCTATATTGCAAAGGTTATACCTTTGGCGCCAATAATCATGGGAGGCTTCTCTGGCTTTGTAAGCTTGGGTGATGGCTAAGTTTGCAATAGCAGTGATAGTGAGGGTAGGGTTATGGTTTGGCAAGCTTGTATCGGTAAAGGCAATCCCTCGTTGGCACCAACTCTCATTGGTAGGATCTATGGGTGGAAACAGACACACAGGAGTGGTTTCTATCTCTTCAGTATGCTCCTGACATATTTTCTGAAGAATGTCAAAAGCAGCTACTTGCCCGGCTTCCTACTCATTTAATCCCTCTTTTTCAACTCTCATTTCATGCCAGGAAGAAGTGATACTTAGAGCTGGAATATGCAGAAGCAAAGCACATCCTAAAGTGCCATAAACTCGGGTATGCTTCCAACGGTAAATTGGTGGTGTAGTATACCCAAAATTCTCCAACACCTTCCAAAGCAAACTAGGCGTACCAAAATGCTCCAACAAAGTGCCTTCCTCAGTATATGGCAGAGGCTCCATTTTCTGTTATCATATGTGATACAAAGAACAATTGATATCATATTAAAATTTAAACTTTTACTTATCTATAATTATAAGGGGGAAGAATATTAATGCAATAAGATGAGCAAATGAATGATCATGATGCATGCTTAATTCTACTCGTCCTCACGGAATTTAGAAAAGAACGGATTTTCTAATCGATGCTAAACGGTGGCAATCCTACGTGCTCTCATTAAATCGTACCTAAACAATTTGCTACATGTTTTCGTAGTTAGCGTACCTGTAGAAAATTCATTTCAGCCCGGAATCCCACATGACATGTATATCCACGCAATAAAAGCGGTAACTTTAAATGCTCTCCACATATGCATACCCCTGTATACATACATGTAGCACTAAACTACCCGAATCATCATCACATCCCACAATTAAGTACCTTCATATAAACATGTGTGTAACATGTAAATATTCCAGTAACCACACTAGCACTCCCCTAAACCGGCGGTTGTCCGATCATGCTCTCCCAGCTCACTCTTACTGGGCGTAGGTGCGACGTTGCATAAATTAGAAGACAGTTTATACTGCATACTTCCGTATATGCATGTGCATATACTTCCATATGAGGTCACCACCACCCTTAGGTCATCGGGTGACAAGATAACCATTCACACTTACCTCCTTACCTGGGCGTAGAGGCATTGATTCACATACATGCAATAAATGAAAACCCCCCAGAGTTAGCAAAGCCACCTGACAGTCCTTATAAGGGCTTAACTGGAGGTTTGACACTGGTGAAGTTTTAAAATAAAAAACCTACCTTGGGCTATTTTTTAAAATAACTTAAGTTTTTTCCAAAACCAAAACTTTTGTTTTTAAATATCCTGATGATGATATTACCCTTAATCCTGCTCTGGTACTAGCTGTGACAGAACCGACCAATCCATCCGAGATTAAGCGTAACTGTCCCCGTTAATAATGTTGACACGCATACACCGCTTCTCGAACGAACCCGGTAGTCCGCCGAGTGTCACGAAGGACCTCGGTAAATCAATGTACATCCAGGATCATAATTAAGGTATATCATACATTAGCATACAGAGTACAGCGGAAATAATTATACATCAAAATTTTATTACAACACCGGTTCCAAATATGCTACATAAAAGTAGTATTTATCTCAAACTACAATAACATAAGTGTTTTTACATCACCAGTTTTATTCAAGCCTCCTTTACAAGCATGGTGACAGAGTTATAGATATGGCTAAACCCGATGGCCTTTACTCATCCACGTCATTCACAGGATTATAACACGTAATGCAATAATCCCCATATAGCATGTCACCTGACGATGGGTAAAAACCCTGAGTACTCAATTGTACTCAGCAAGACTTACCCGATAGGGAAAAGAAAAAGGCTCCAAGGGTACATGACAAGTATGAAAGGAAGTTTGGGCTAGCAATCTTGGCGGAAAAAGCTTACTAACTTGATCCTTATTTCAATTGTTAAAGTCAAGTTACTTTAGCTATTTAGAGCTATCTTTGCATTGGCTACATTATCCTTTAAATCTATAACAAAAAATTCTACTAAGTGAGGTACCATAATATAGTCCTTCCAATTTCAACATTAGTTATCATTTCTTAACTACGTCTCTGCGAAAAGGTATGAGTTTCTCACTATCCGGAAGAGACGGCGATTCGAATCGATTACACCAGCTGGGTAAAGCCCGTATCACACACTCTTGCAAGCCGGCCAAAGCCTGCTCAAGTCACTGCTCGCTCTATTCGAAAGATAGGCTTGATCACGCTATGCAAAACTCATGGTACTGCATCCTCACAAGTCATGCCCGTTCAGCCCGTAGCCCGTAGTCATGCAGGGTCTTGGACAGTACCCTTTCCCCTTCCGATCGTCCCAGTAATGCATAAGCGGTTCAAGAACTACCTCAAATAAGCTAACCAGTTTCACCGTCGAAACGAGTTATTCGACGGTTATGTGAGGTACGTTCAATCTCACACCTAGATCCAGAATACGGCTCGGTCCTTAATCGACACAGACGGGAAACACAATTTCCACCCGGTCTCTAAATATTAAACATCATATGATTAAGGACATCACAATAACAACCTCGGGTTGCGGATGACAGGAACCATCCGTCTTCTAATTATCTAAGCATGGCTAAGCATTAAATCTATCTACTCATACTAGTTGAATGAAAAGGGTATATTTGAGTGGACAAGGTATTCATGCAAAAACGGTATCACGCAATGCCTATAATGTAATACATAAAGCAAAGCAATGAAAGTAAATAATTGCATTTCAAAATAGAATAGGTTAATGGAATGCTCCGGTGCTTGCCTCGGCGAAAAGTGGAGGGACCGTGGTTCGGGCACTCCGGCAGTGGGTCAGTGGTTCCTTCTTCGTCTCCGGGTGCTGACTCCTGCGGATCCTCCACGATCACGGTGTACTCGATGGTAGGTTCTCCCTCGGATCCCATACGAATGTATGTGGTGTATAAATACCAAGAATGCATATAGGATGCATGATGATAGCATGAAATGATGCGTGATGCTATGATCATGTTGATGGTAATGATGGAAAGCTACATAAGGTTCCATGTGTGCAATTCTCTTTCTCTGATGACAACACTATATTATTAGAGTTAGATAAAAGAGAGTACATCTCACTTGTTTTTTTAGCACATTGAGTAAGTGCATATCTCTTCTCTGGAACAAATATTTTAACTACTATAAAGGAACATTCATTAATCATCAACTAGTATATTCAGATTGTTACTACTAAACAATGGAGATCTTTGAGGATCAGGGAGGTCTCATGATCCAAGCTTCACATGCAATGCAAAGGTACATATAATTCTCCCATGATTAAACTTCTTTTCCAAAATAACTACACATGCACATGTGTTGACATTTCTTAACAATTATGATACAAAATAGATCAAGACATTAATTATTTAATTGAAGCATTTTGTAGACCAATAGTACCCTATAATAATAGAATAGCAAGATATCAAATTAAAACATTCAATTATCACACACATGAAATCATGCATCCTTCCTTTTTCTTTATTTCTAATTTTAGAAATAATGATATTATAAAACATTCTCAAATTCTTCCCAAACTTTTTGTACAAATTGGTAATATCATGAAATGGATGCAAAATAATTTTCATGATTTTTGGATCCATAGTTTATTCTAGAAAAATCATGGAATGTCTATTTATTAATGAAAAGAGGTAATTTTTGATCAAACAAAAATAACTATTTTTCTAGGTTTTATATTTTTCTCACATAGGTTCCATCACAAGGAAGTCACACAAAAATTTTCATAATTTTTGGAGCTCAATTAAATTCTATACAAAAACGACAAATTGTAGCACTATTTAGAAATTCAAATAAATGGAAAACGGGCAAGACGGGGGATCTTCCCGCGCACTCGCGACCGGCCGGTTGACAGGCGGGCCCCCGCTGGTCAGCGCACAGTGCCTCGCGCTGACCACGGCGGCGACGCCGGTTGACCGGCGATAACTTCGCCGTTGGTGTGGTCGCCGGCAACGAGATCACCACCGGGCGTGTTCGAGGCGACCCCCGCGCACCGTCCTAAGGTGATGGTTGGGCCCCGCGAGCATTGCAGCGAGCATCCCGCCGGCCATGGCGGCACGTGGCGCTGAGCTCGCCGGCGTGGCGCGTTCCGGTGTATACAACTTAGTAAAGATCAAACACAAGGCGGTGTTGCGTTCAGTAGCTCACCACGAGCACTATATACTAGCTGGTTCAATCGGAGACACAGTGAGTGTAGGTTCTCGACGTGAAGCTCAACGACGGCGGCGCGAACTTAATGGCACGGTGGTGTTCCGGCGAGCTCTATGCAACAGCGATGGAAAGGATAAGTTGGACATGTTTTACAGGTCAAGGTGGAACCGAAACAACAACCAACGTGGTGCGTGGCTCACTGTAAGAACTTGGCGACGGTGGAGCTAAACGCTGCGGCGTGTAAACCGGCCGCGGAGGAGAAACTCCGATTCCGGCGACTCGATCGATGGCAAGTGATACAACTGGATTCAATCGATGCGTGTGGCGTTTGTGGAGTTATGGGCAAAGGCAATTGGACAGGGATGGACGAACGACGTTGAATTTCACGAAGGAGTGAGCCCTGGCCGGCGGTGAGCAGAAAATGAAAAGGAGAGACGGCGGTCGGTGTGGGCCATTTATAGGCAAATGCCGTGCAGGGAGAGATGGCCAGCGCATTCCCGAAGCTATTCCCGTGGCTAGCAGCACATGGGCGGGTGCGCCCGAAGCCCGAACGACCGTAATCGTGTCGCCGGTGAACAGAGAGGGAAAGAAGAAGAAGATCGGCGACAAGCTGGACATGGCAGGTGGCGACGGCATGGGCAACGCAAGGCGTCTCCAATCTCTATTGTCCAACGCGAAGCAAGCAACAGGGCCAACGCGGCGTGGCAGTGGCGGCCAATCGCCGGCGGGCTCAAGTAGGCCGACGAGAAGGTGCTGCTGCTACTACTGTTCATGACTGAACCCGCGATATTCAGGGCTCTCTAACTCCCAGCTCAAGTGATCAAAATGGAAACCAATTCCACCACGATCCTCTCTAATGTGCGTGCTACAACTTTGCTTAAAGAATCATGCTCTAATTCTGAACAGGTTATAAACTATAAGCTGCTAAATCTCCCAAAAACAAACTGCTCGGTCCAATTCAGTCACATTCAGCAAACAGGGTGCTAATTACATTGATTAGCTATGTTAGGCAATTAATTAAGAATCGAAACAACCATAATTAAGCTTAACCAATTCCATAGTATGAAAGTATAAACTTTATACTATCTAGTGATGAACTGGTTTCCAAAATATTGTTCATAAAAAATCAATTTAATCAGCACTAGAAATTGAATCATGTTGCTGGAAATCCAGACTTAGAAAAATTCCAAGTCTTTTGCCCAAAACCTTCCTGAATTCAATTTTAAAGGCACTTTTTGAGTAACTTAAAATGGGATTCAACCCTAGGCCCTTAAATAAAAGTTGTTGCATACATTTTGTACTACAACTTTCATTTAGGGCTTAAACCCAAAAACTAAAAAGAACATATAGTTACACTTTAAGCTTTTTAGTAACATGAAAAAGGGAATAATCAACCTTATCATCACATGTGAGCACTTTTAAGCAAAAAGATATATATAAACCCTATCTCAGACATAATCCTAAACATTTTTAACCCACTTTTGAGATTGTTAACACTCATATATGTTGCACACATAGAAACTTGTAATAGCTTTTGCTTGTAATCAAATGCAAAATGATGCTTTATGCAATAATGCAAATGCAATGCACTTGATTAACATTTAGAATGTTACACAGCGAGAGGGCAGGGAGGCGAAGGGAGCGAGTTGGAGGGGCCGAGAATGAGGGCAGGGCGTGGGAGAGCTCGGCGCGGCGCTCCACATCGAGCGAGTCGCGCTGGCAGGGCCGGGTCGCGCGGCGGCGCTGCATGTCGAGCGCGTGGAGTGCACGCGTCGCCCTCAGAGCAATTCGTCGAGCTGCTGGCGGGCACGACTTTGGGCCCATTTTGCGCCTAGCTCCGGTTCGATCTGGCCCATGGGCTTTAATCGACATTTGTAGAATTCATGCTACCCTTCAAGATTGCTTAAGGGGCCTAGTTTGTTGGGGCTGTGGATTAAGAGATAATGACCACCGAAATTGACAGTGTCTATGACTTAATGATGAATAAGCCTTCACTGTTTGACTTTAAAATTGGCAATCGAAACTTAATCCAATTGAACCCAACTTTTGGCATGCTCTTTATCAAGGGATTACCTCCAACTTCTATTTTTGGTCTAACTCAAGTTGCTACACAAAATTTGGAGAACGCGAGACGTCAACCGATTGACATTGAATTCCAGACTTAGAATAAATTCCAAGTGCTGAAACTATAGCAGATTCAATCTTCGAGCTCTTAGTTGACATGCTTCAAAGGTGAATCATGACTCAGTTCTTATATAAAGTTTGTTATATACAACTTATACTTCAACCTTTATTTAAGGTCCAACACCAGAATAAGAACCTAGGATATACTTTTTTATTGGTCAAAGTAGCAACTTGATAAAACTGCAAACTAGGGTTTTAGCCTCATTTGAGCACCTTCTTGACATTTGCTCAACATAGACCCTTCATGACTTTTGTTTCTAAGTCCAATTAGAGTCCTTTGGGCAACATGGCTAGGCTTGATTGACACTCCATATGCTCATGCACTTGATAAGGCCTTTCAAGCAAAGATATGACTTATCATTTTATATGACTTCATGATTCTAATCTTCATGAAACTTCTCTAATGATCATAGTAGATGGATATAAATATGATATAGAGATCAAAATTATCACTTGACATATCTTGCTTAAGTTCAATTATGTTGCTAAGCTAGTGACTAACACCTGGGGTGTTACACACATCTCACCAGTTATTCCCTTTACCGCTACTAGTGATATACCTCGGATGATAGTTTTAGAATAGCCTGCCACGGACACCGTGGCATACCAAGACTATCCTTACCTCTATCAAGAGAGTTATATCCCTAATAACGCTAGGACTATAGCCTTAGCTGCTAGTGCCTCAGAGATGCTATACGATGCACTTTCAGCATTCCTTGACACTAGGGCTAAAACTATATTCCTAACTACGGTAAGAGATAACGGTGATCTGGTAAGCCTTTGTGGTTTTGGATGTTACTCCATAAGCGCATGGAATTACCGTTGTAGCATTTCAACCCAGAGAATTCCTAGGTGTCGTATTTATATTTTCCCAAAGGAAGGCTAATGTAGATTTTAGTATGAAACCATAATCAAGAATATTATACGTTGTATGAAAGGTAGACCAATGTTCATAAAAGGGTAAACAATATGGTTTTTATCATATGGGAAGATGTCTCTCAAGTGAGGAAGGATGAATGGAGCATAAAGAATAAAAGATAAAAATGAAAGAATATCCTACAGGAGCAATGGTCCTAATATAGCTAATGTCTAGATAGTGGATAGTCATACAAATACATGAATCAGAGCTGGAGCTGCATTTGCGATAGACCACCGGCCGTTGGTCTGCCAGCGGGATGGGTGGTAATTTAGACTCCTACACTATAGCCGAACGTGAGGGGATTACAAAGGGACGGACAGGGCTGTCACCACCTGCCGCCTACCCCCTCATCCGTGGACTATGAAGTGCAATCACCAGCTACCCTATACCCGAGCACCATGCTCGCATATAAAATAGCTACCCAAGCCCCCCGGGTCTATCACCCTACGGATGAACAAGTAAAGAACTTGAATGTTGTGCAATGAACCACCAACCCGCACACAACTCTATTCTTCATCATCTAAATGTATGAACAGTCAAGAACAGGGCTCTATATGCTATGAACACGATATGAACACTATGAACTAGCAAACATATCATGAACAAGGCATATGAACTAGAAGTCCTATGATCTATGATCTAATCACATAAACTAGTATCTAGTTCATCTACACAAACTAGTACCTAGTTCATCTAACAAGATCATAGCACTAGAACTATACTCTAATTCTAGAACATTGCTATATTGATAAAAAGAGAAGAAGAGCATAAAGGAAAGAATAGTATTCATACTAAAAGTAGCCAAGATGTCTCCTCCTCTTACAAGTTGAGCCTTGCTCCTCTACTACTAATAAGGATAAAGAGAAAGGTGGAGAGATATACTTGAGAGTACAAGTGAGAGGTGTAGTGTGTTGTGTGTGAAATGAGGAGCTCCACCCCTCGGCCCCAGCTTTGGCCCATGGCCCTCTTGCTGCTCCTGGATCTCTCTCCCGTGGGTTGTTGGCCCAGTTGACATCTTGTACTTTGGGCTTTGCTTATTTTGTTGAAATACGCCTTGCCGGAAGGCGGATTCCTGTGACCTTTTCCTTTGTTTCTTGTATGTTTCCTATAAATCAATAATTCTCCAATACAAGTGGAAATAGGTCAATAGTAAAGGTATATATGAATATATCTATGATAATTATGATAATTCCCCCTTTTTGGATAATAGTTGGCGGTTAAAGTATGTCGGTAATCACAACCAACAACATCTTTCAACGGTTATCATGTTAATGTTGAACTAAATCCTTTCTTGCTCATTTAACTAGATTAAACACTAGGTTCACATTCTCATGAACAAGTCATATTTAGCCACTAGATCATATAAAACATAGAAGCAATAGTGGCATAATATATACTCAAAACACTTGAATTTTATGAATGAGCCTAATTAAACAAGAGATACCATGAGAAAATGTCTATATGTTCTAAGCAAGTCCTTAGCAAATATAAGTGCATCATGCCAAACAATTTTACCTTTACTTTAGTCGAAGGAGAGGCATGTCATATAGTGGGGGTGCATTCATCTCATGTTGGAGAAGTCAAGAATGTTCATTTCATTTCTCAATCTGTAAAATCTCTTCTCATCAAGTGGCTTGGTAAAGATATCGACAAGTTGATCATCGGTGCCAACACTCTCAATAGAAATGTCCACTTTAGCTTGGTGATCTCTAATGAAGTGATGCGTTATGTCAATGTGCTTTGTCCTTAAATGTTGAACCGGATTGGTGGTGATCTTCACAGCACTTTCATTTTCACATAGCAATGGCACTTATCCAAATTTGATTCCAAAGTCCTTCAATGTGGCCTTTATCCATAGTAATTGAGTACAACAACTCCCCACACTAATGTATTCGGCTTCGGCGATAGAGAGTGCAACATTATTTTATTTATTGGATGACTATGAGACAAGTGACCTTCCTAGCAATTGGCATGTTCCACTAGTGCTCTTTCTATCCACCTTGCATCCCACATAGTCGGAGTCCGAATATCCAATCAACTCAGAGTTTGACCTCTTGGGATACCACAATCCAATATTTGGTGTGTGTTCTTAAGATATCTCAATATCCTCTTGGTTGCCTTCAAATGACTTTCTCTTGGTGAAGCTTGAAACCTAGCACACATAGACACAATAAACATGACATCCGGCCTAGAAGCGGTCACATAGAGTAAGCTTCCAATTATGGACCGATACAACTTTTGATCTACCATGTTGCCACTTATATCCAAGTCAAGATGACCATTTGTTCCCATTGGAGTCCCAATTGACTTGGCTTCTTCCATTCCAAACTTTTTCAACATGTCCTTGATATACTTGCTTTGACTCACAAATATGCCTTTCTTCCATTTCTTGATTTATAGACCAAGGAAGTAGCTAAGCTCTCCAATCATAGACATCTCAAACTCTTTTGTCTTTATTTCTCCAAATTCTTCACAAAAGTCTTGGTTGATTGATCCAAAGATGATGTCATCAACATAGATTTGCAACACAAATAAGTCCTTGCCAATCTTCTTGGTGAAGAGAGTGTTATCAAACTTCCCCATCTTAAACCCTTTGGAAATCAAGAAATCTCTCAATCTCTCATACCATGCCCTTGGAGCTTGCTTGAAGCCATAGAGAGCCTTCTTCAACTTGTAGACATGGTTGGGCTTCTTGATATCTTCAAATCCCGTTGGTTGCTCAACATACACTAGCTTATTAATGAATCCATTCAAGAAAGCATTCTTCACATCCATTTGATATAACTTGATGTTGTGGGCACAAGCATAGGCTAATAAGATTCTAATTGCCTCTAATCTTGAAACCGGTACATAGGTTTCTCCAAAGTCAAGACCTTCAACTTGAGTGTATCCTTGTGCTACCAATCTTGCTTTGTTTCTCACAACTATGCGATCTTGATCTTGCTTGTTTTAGAATACCCACTTGGTGCTAATGACATTGTAGTTCTTTGGACGCTCAACTAGTTCCCAAACTTGATTTCTTTCAAAGTTGTTGAGCTCTTCATGCATGGCATTTACCCAATCACAATCCATCAAAGCTTCTTCTATCTTCTTCGGTTCTATGGATGTGACAAATGAATAGTGTTTATAAAAGGATGCCAATCTTGATCTAGTTTGCATACCACTTCTAATGTCACCAACCACTTGATCTAGAGGATGATCTCTTGCAATATGTGTTGGTTGTAGAACATGAGGTTGAGCACTTGAACTTGCTTGATCTCTGGGTTGAGATGATGTACTAGCCACTTGATCTTGCAATTTGGAGCCACTAGCTTGAGATTGAACTTAAGAGTTACTAGCTTGAACTTGAGCACTACTAGCTTGCACATTTGGAGAACCAATCACTTGATCTTTATCATCTTCAACATCCACTACTTGTGTTGGCCTAATGTCCCCAACATCCATTTCCTTTATGGCTTGTATCAATTGAGTGCCTCCCACATCATCAAGATTTTCCTCTTCATCTTGTGAACCCTTAGTTTCATCAAATTCTACATCATGCACCTCTTCAACTATGCCATGAGTGAGATTCCAAACTCTATATGCTCTACTTATAGTGGAGTAACCAAGTAGGAATCCTTCATCACACTTCTTCTCAAACTTGCTCAATCGAGGCCCTTCTTGAGAATGTAGCATTTGCATCCAAACACTCTAAAGTATGCAATATTGGGCTTTCTACCATTCAACAACTCATATGGTGTCTTCTCCAATAGCCTATGACAATAGAGCCTATTTGAGCAGTAGTTTGTGGTATTGATTGCATTGGCCCAAAATAAATGATCCACATTATATTCACTCAACATTGATCTTGCCATGTCAATCAAGGTTTATTCTTCCTTTCAACTAGCCCATTGGATTGAGGAGTGTACTTGGCTGAGAATTGATGCTTGATTCCAAAATCATCACAAAGCTCTTCAATTCTTATATTCTTGAACTCACTTCCATTGTCACTTCTCACTTTTTTGATTGATGTTTCAAACTCATTTTGGCTTCTCTTGACAAATTTCTTGAATGTGTCAAATACTTTACTCTTGTCAACAAGAAAGAACACCCAAGTATATCTTGTGTAGTCATCCACTATTACAAATCCATATTTATTTCCACCAATGCTCTCATACTTGGTTGGGCCAAATAGATCCATATGTAGCAACTCAAATGGCTTGCTTGTGCTCATCATGCTCTTGTTGGGATGAGTGTTGCCAACTTGTTTGCCCATTTAACATGAACTACAAAGCTTGTCTTTCTCAAACACCACATCATTCAACCCTCTAATTAGATCATGCTTGATTAGCCGGTTGAGTTGTTTCATGCCAACATGTCCAAGTCTTCTATGCCATAGCCAACCCATACTTGATTTGGAGAATAAACATGTTGTCAATTGAGCTTCACTTGCATTGAAGTCAACTAGATAGAGATTCTCATATCTAAAGCCTTTGAATATCAAGTTGCTTCCATCAACACTCACTATCTCAACATCATCAACACTAAATATGCATTTGAATTCAAAATCACATAATTGAGCCACGGACAAGAGATTGAAATTGAGAGATTCTACTAGCAATACATTGGAGATGGACATATCATTTATAATTGCAATCTTTCCCAAGCCCTTGACCTTGCCTTTGCCATTGTCACCAAAGGTAATACTATCAACACCATTGTCACTTGATGAGATTGATTTGAACATTCTAGAATCCTCGGTCATATGTTGAGTGCACCCACTATCAAGCACCCAATGCCTTCCTCCGGCTTTATAATTGACCTATAAAAGCAGATCAATTCTTCTTAGGTACCCAAACTTGCTTGGGTCCTCCAAGGTTAGTTACTAAGCTTTTGGGCACCCAAATTGCCTTCTTCTTTGGGCCAATAATGGGAGCACCAATGAACTTAGCCTTTCACACCATTAGCACCCTTGGTAAGCAAATAACAAGATTCAAAACGAATAGAGGATATGTTAGCATTCTTCTTATTCTTGCAATATTGCCCTACATGCCCTACTTGCTTATAACTAGAGCGAAAACGTCCATTGCCCTTCACAAAACTAGTCTTGTGAGTGACAAAAGCTGCCTTGCCATTCTTGGGGGTATAGCCCAATTCCTCTTTGTTAAGAGAGAACCGTTGGCTACCCAAGCACTTTAGCAAATGGGCATCTCCACCATAGGCCTTGCCTAAGGCATAAGTGAGCTCATTCACCTCTCTCTTGAGGGTCTCATTTTCCACCATGAGTGAGGCATCACAAGTGAAACCATCACTAATAGTAGATGTGTCATTGCTTAAGCTACAAGAGGGGTTAGTGGGACCAACAACAATAGGAGTATAGAATGCTTCATCAAGAATATCACATGTTACTCCTACGTTGCATGTGTCTACAACATCCTCAATCTTAGCTTGATCAAAGAGGGAGGAGTGAGCCTTTTCAAGCTTAGTGTGAGGTTTCTCAAGCTTCTTATGGGCTTCCATTAGCCTCTCATAAGTAGCATTGAGCTCATCAAAGGATTGCTCAAGAGCTTTCTTGCTCTTGCATAACTCTTTGCACTCCTTCCTCTTCTCCTCAATATAAGAGTGACATCTTGTAGCATGCTAATGAGGTCCTCCTTTGAGTACTCCTCATCATCATCGCTCCCACTATCGTTCTCATCATTGGATTGTACCTTGGATGGCTCAACCATTAAGCATGTCGATGAAGCATCAAAGAGTGAAGGCTTGTTGGAGATGGCAAGACTAGCAAGCAACTTTTTCTTTGATTTCTTGTCATCTTCACTCTCATCATCACTATCACTTGAGGCATCCCTATCCCATGTGACATAATATGATTGCCCCTTCTTCCTCTTCTTGTACTCAAGATTCTTCTCTCTTTTTCCTTCTTGTCCTTCCTCTCTTTCTTGTCCTTCTTCTTCTTGTCATCCTCATCACTATCATCATCACTATTGAATGGACAATCAGCAATGAAGTGATCTTTGCTCTTGCACCTAAAACATCTCTTGGCCTTGGTTGCATCTCTTCTCTTTCTAGCACCATAGCCCTTCTTCTTCGTGAATTTGCCAAACTTGCGCACTAAGAGAGCCATTGCTTCATCATCCACTTCACTTGAGCTTGGGCTAGCCTCATCATCACTTGAGCTTTGCTTCTTGCTCTTGCCCTTGCACTTGGAGGAGGTAGCCTTGAATGCCACGGTCTTCTTCTTCTCTTCCTCTTGAGATCCCCCATCCCATTCCACATGGTAGGTGTCAGTGTGATCACCTCACCTAGTACTTGGTTAGGGGTTTTAGTGTCCAACCCTTCTCTCACCAACATTGTGACCAAGAACTCAAATATTGATGGTAAGCTTCTTAGGAACTTGTGAGAGATATCCGCATTCTCCACCTTCTCACCCAAATTATTTAAGTCATTGACAATCACTTGGAGGTGGTGAAACATTTTCGGCACACTCTCATCATCTTGCATCTTGAAACTTGAGAGTTTGTCCTTGAGGATGTATAGCTTGGCACTCTTCACGGCTTGTGTGCCTTCATAGGTCTCCTCTAATCTAGTCCACACATCATGAGCTCTTTCTAAATCCTTGATTTGCTCAAACACCTTTGCTTCCAAAGCTTCATAGAGTGTGTTGATTGCAATGTCATTGAATTGGAGCTTCTCTTCTTCTCTTTATGGCAAAATCTTTGTCCATAACCTCCCAAACCTTTCTATTCAATGATTTCAAGTGAGCACACATCTTCCGCTTCCAATAATTATAACCGATACCATCAAAGTATGGTGGCTTCCCCACATGGTTGATATGGTTGATTTGAGCTATTTTCACACTGTAGGTTGTTAAGCCTCAATCAACAGTGACCTCGGCTCTGATGCCACTTGAAAGGTCCTAAATGGCTAGAGGGGGTGAATAGCCTAATTAAAAATTCTACAAAGCACTAAACAAACCGGTTAGTATAACAAAAGGCGAAGCAAGTGTTGCACTAGCCTAGTGGGGGTTGCAAGCCAACTTAACCAATTCTAGCAATCCTAATACACTAGGCACACTAAGATTAATGTCCTTAGCAACAAACTATACTAGACACCCTAATATACTACTTTGCACAAGTGTAATCGTGAGGAGAGGAGCCGAGGGATGCAAACCGTGCCTTCGAGATGTCGTGCCAATCACCTTCTTGATCAACAATAAGAAACCAAGGTGATGATCCAATCAATCAAATGAAATCCAAATATGATCTTGATGGATCAATCCCAAATGAACACCGGAGTTTTTACTGAGGTTCACGTGGTACTCCTCGTTGTGACGGTACACTCACATGGGATTCGACGGCTAATTGGCACCACACCAAGCCTCTAACGGGCACCGCAAGAATCACCACAAGATGAGGGCAACACAAGTCATAAGCATTCCACTAGAGTACCTTTTGCGATCTCCCGTGGGGACCTTGAACTCCTTACAATCACCTCCGGAGTGGCCAAGAACAATCTCCAAGTTTGCTCAACTCCGGCTCACTGCTCCAACCGTCTAGGTGGTGGCAACCACCAAGAGTAATAAGCTCAATCGCAGCAAGAACACTCACTAGTGCCATTAGATGCTCAATCATAAGGCAAATACACTAGAAGCTCTCCCAATCACTCTCTAGATCAATCAAGAGGCACACAAAATGAGGGAGTTAGTTTACTTAGCTCTAGGGGATGTCAAGTATATCAAAGTGCCAAGAGAGAGTCCCTAGAGCCGGCCAAACCACTTATATAGGCACCCACAAGATCACATAGCTGTTGCCCTCAAAACACAGTGTCTGTGCACTGACCGGACGCTCAAAACGCCACGACCGGAAGTGTTCGGTCCAGCGTCCGGTCCAACAAAACCGGCCATGTGTACTAGTCGTTTGAAATCCACCTTTCGTGCCTAACGACTAGCCATGCTCGTGCACTGTCAGTCAACTGACTGGACATGTCCGACGCCCTGACTGGACGCTAGCACAGTGGAGTCCGGTCACCCACCAGAGAGGTTCCAAAGAGGGCAAATCTCCACTGGACGCATCCCCTGCCTCTGACCGGATGCGCCCAGCGTCCGGTGCTCACACTACTACACTCGGCCTTGACCAGATCATGGCACGTAGCCAAGCGTCCGGTCAGTCTAGCATAACCACCGGATGATCAAGCTTGACCGGACGCGTCCGGTCCCTACCAGGACAGCGTCCGGTCACCTCTGAGTGATCATATATTTTCCGAAAACATCCGAGTCTCGCCTCGCAAGCTCAGGGAGGGTTCCACACCCAAACACCATCACAACTTGCTCTCATGTGCCAACACAAAAGTGTCTCTCCACATGTGCATGTGTGTTAGCCTTTTCAAACGAATTTTGCAAGAGATAGTTAGCACATTAGGTTCCTAATGCACATGCAAAGTCATTGCTCACCTAGTGGCACTTAGATAACCGATAATGCGTGAGATCACCCTCTTAATAGTATGGTTATCAATCCTAAACTCAGCCGTCAACTTCTCTACTCACCTACGGCTGGTGAAATGGAAATGTCCTAGCATATACCTTTGCCTCTAGCTTTCCATTCCGCTCCTCTTCATCCTTCATCAACATGGGTGGTACTTTGATCACTTGTGGTCACCTCCATCACCTTGATCACCACTCCACCACTTGACTTGGACTTCCCCTTTCTCTAATGCTACACACTTAGCAATAGGGTTAGTCCTAAGTTTCATCAATTAGCCAAAACCAAACTAGGGCTTTCAATCTCCCCTTTTTGGTAATTGATGACAACCTCCACAAAGATATGAATTAAGTTCAATTTTGGCTTCACACAACTTGTCCAAGCAATTTGAGCTTTGAAAAGAATTGGACAAGTCATGTAAAACCCATTTGGTAGCTATGGCTCCCCATACATGTGTGCTAAGAGTTTGGATTTAGAAGCTTTGCATACATGATGGATAATCGATTTTGGGAGAGTCATTTCTACCAAATTGATGTAGTACAATTACTTATTTGAGATACTTTTATTTGATGGAAAATTGCATACTCCTGCAACACAAGTGAGAACACCAAAACTTATGGAAGTTGTTAGAATCAAAACCTACAACTATCCTTTGTAATTCACTTTATATCATTTTATACAATAGTTGTGGATTATATTTGGTGTTTAATGACCATCAACATGGGCTATAAAAATGAAAAGATACCATGCCAAAGAAGCATGAGCCAATAAAAGATACCATACTAAAAGGGTATGTGCCAAAAAAAGAGAGAGAATATAACAAGGGGTGCAAAGACACCCGCCTGAGTGAAAAAATGGGTAAAAAGGAAAATCATACATAAGAGTTCAAAAGAAAAGAAAAATACAATGATTTTTTTTCCAATCAAAGTCTATAGCGTATTAATTTGCTATGATCTAATGATTTTGAACTTTGCTCTTCTTATAAAAATATAAACTCCGAGAAGAAAGCAATTTAAAAGAGTAGATTGTACACAAATTCTATGTCTACCTTTCTTGCTAAAATACCAACCCAAGGTAAGGTGATAGCTAGAAGCCCCACAAGTGACAAGTAAAAAGGATAAATATGAAAACCAATTTATTTAGATCAAGGAAGAAAACTTTATTATAATCTTGGCACTTGTGAAACATAATCGGCATTGTTGCAACTACTGATCAACAACCAAGTTCTTAGCTTTTGCTCGAGGATGAGCAAAGGGTAAGCTTGGGGGATTTTGTTGGCATTAAATACCGACATACTCTAACTGCCAACTATTATCTAAAAAGAGAGAAATATCATAGTCATATTCACATATACCTTTACTATTGACCTATTTCCACTTGTATTGGAGTATCACTGTTTTACAGGAAACCATACGAAAAAGGTCATAAGAATACGCTTTCCAACAAGGCGTATTTCACACACTAACACACACCACACCTCTCACTTGTACTCTCAAGTGTACCTCTCCACTTTTCTCTTTATCCTTAGTAGTAGTGGAGCAAGGCTCATCTTGTAAGAGAAGAAGACGTCTTGGCTATTCTTGGTATGAATACAATCCTTTCCATCATGTTCTTCTTCTCTTTTTATCAATATCACAATGTTCTAGAATTAGAGTATAGTTCTAGTGATATGGTCTTGTTATATGAAGTAGATGATAGTTTGTGTGATTTGATCATAGAATATAGGACTTTTAGTTCATATGCCTTGTTCATGATATGCTTGCTAGTTCATAGTGTTCATATCATGTTCTTAGCATATAGAACTCTGTTCTCAACCATTCATACACTTAGATAATTAGGAATAGAGTTGTGGGAGGGATGGTGGTTCATCGTAGAACATCCAAGTTCTTTACTCGTTCATCCGTAGGGTGAGAGACCTAGGGGCACTTGGGTAGTTTCTCTATATGTGGGCATGGTGCTCGGGTATAGGGGGGCCGGTGATTGCACTTCATAGTCCATGATTGAGGTGGTAGGTGGCAGGTGGTGACAGCCCTGTCCATCCTTTGTAATCCCCCACGTTCAGCTATGGTGTAGGAGTCTAAATTGCCACCCATGCTTGACCGGTAGACCGGTGCCTGGTGGTCTTCCGATCCATCACAAACACAACTCTATCTCTAACTCATGTAATTGTGTGACTAACTACTTTCTAGGTATTAGCGGTATTTGGACCATTGCTCCAATAGGATATTCATTTATTCTTTATTCTTTTATTCTTTATGCACCATCACCTTCCTCCACTTGAAGAGTCATTTATCTGTATGTGTGTCCACTATCATGAAAACCAATATTGTTTACCCCTATTATGAATATTGGTCTGTCTTTCATATAAGGTATAATATTCATGATTATGGTTTCATGCTAGAATCTACACTAGCCTTCCTTTGGGAAAATATAAATACGACACCTAGGAATACTCCGGGTTGAAATGCTACAACGGTATTTCCGTGCGCTTGCGGATTCATATCCATAACTGCTAAGAATTACCGGTTCACCAGTCTCTCTACTATAGTTAGGGATATAGTTTTAGCACTAGTGTTAAGGAATGCTGAAAGTGCGCCGTATAGTATCTCCAAGGCACTAGCCGCTAAGGCTATAGTCCTAGTGTTACTAGAGATGTAACTCTTTTGATAGAGGTAAGGTCAGTCTTGGTGTGCCACGGTGCCCATGCCAAGCTACCCTGAAACTATCATTACGGGTGCATCACTAGTAGCAGTAGAGGGAATCACTGGTGAGGTGTACCTTGGTACCATGGCTAGAACTACATCTGGTGATATGGTACTAAGGTATGCCACTCAAAGCATTTCTTGCTTCATTGCTGGGGATAGACTTAACCTCTATTCTCTATGATGACGTTAAGAAATGTCAATAGTGCCTCTAGCTCCTTGGAAGCAACTAAGAAGGGGAGAGAAGGGTTGTTAGAAGATATAAGACATCAAAGAACAAGATCAGAAGAATACGACTAACAAACCTGCAACATTGTTTCTAGCGGTTTCTAGACTGGCCTTAAGAGAAGAAATCTCATCATTAAGGCAGTCTTGACTGGCTAGTAGATCATCAATGATGAGATGGGAATGTTCTAGATCCCATCGAAAATGATCCACTTCCCGTACAAAACTCTGAACGCCAGATCGATCAGCGAAAACACCTTCAACAGGCTGTTCGAGGGAATCCATTGTAAAGGTATGGAGGGCCGATGGGGGAAAATGGTGGGTCTGACCATGGTTTTATAGTCATAAAGAAGAGAATAAAATTGGTTCAAATAAGAAGAAGATATGGAAATGTATGGAAACCTGATTCCATAGCATGGGCGTACACGGGACCATTCCTATAGAGGACGTGACCAAAATCCCAACGAGGGAGTTAGAGGAAGGGTATCGACAATTCACATATATATTCTCCAAACTTGATACAGGACAATTATATTTTTGCAATGAAGGGAGATCTACCGATAACATAAAAGAAGAGTATATTCTTTCTAAAAGCAGAACTGCAAAGGGGAACAAGATGAAGTTCTGCAGCCGTGATCACCACAGTGAGTAGAAGGGGCGGAGCCATTAAGCACCACCGAGCTAGAGCGGAGAGACTAGGGGAGAGTTTGCCACCGTCCTTCCCCAACGTGACTTCAGAATCAGAATCAGAACGGGAGTCTGAGAAGGTGTGCGGCGATGCGACAAGAGGGTGAGGGCAAGCACCTCTTAGAGAAGCCTCAGAGAGGCAAAATCCACAACCAAGGGAAGAGTAGAATCATCTCACAAGATTTCTTCTACCTGCCCCAGCTGGATCAGGACTCCCTAAGGATTCCAAGATTGTGAACACCCTCACCCCTATCACAAGATTTCTTCTAACTGCATGATGAAAGAGAAGAAGAAACACTCAGCCATGGAGGATCAGGCATTGTATAAAGTTCTCTTAGAGAGGAGACGAAGGAGGAAGAATGACAGAAGAGAAGAGACTGGGTGTTATTGTTGAGTATTCATTGATGAGATCTTCGGTATTTATAGGCATGGAAGGTTGAATCATGAATTGCCTGTGACCCTTGAAGATAAGAACGATGGCTCAGCTGCGCAAGGCGTGATGAAAAGGAATCAATGTAGGTCATGAACTCCTGAAGACCCATGAACCCTGATGACTGAGACAACACAGTTCTACGTGCAGTGATGAAAGATGTGCCGAGGTAAGTGGAAGATGGTTTTGGACCAATGGGAACGAAGGTGTCCTTTGAGGCGAAAGCAGTAGAGATTCCCTTAGAAATTTTTAGAATAAAATCAATTTTATCCCAAAATTGGGGAGCATGTGTTGACACCATATTTTGATAGGCATGGGCCATTCATAGGCCAAAGGTGTCAAAGCGAAACAAGGCAACCCAAGCAGATCGACTAACGAGGTTATGTCGGCCAGACGCGAGCCATATCCGAGACCGGTTGAAGAAGAAGAAAGCATGTCGGACTCTATCAAGAAGGAAGGAATTAGAGTCCATGTTACCTTTTATCTTTGTATTCGTATCTAGGTAGGACTCGTGTTAGCCTTTTTTGGGCTCTAGCCATTGTAAAGACATCCAATCAATCAATACAACAACAACTTTGGCCTCTAGCCACCCCTTAGGAGTAGGAGTAGAGTAGATCTCAGCGAGACCATTGATGAATCGAGATGTATCGATTGAGTCGGACCTTCAGTTTCCTTGTAAGTATTGCTACAGTTTATACCTCATTTGTATCGCTGCATCTAACGAGCCCACTATGAATTGGGTATAAGCTAGTTATTGGCTTTATTAGACTATCAATCGAGTAGATTCATTAAGTCACCGATATTGTTTGTTTTAATTTGGTTTATTTATTGCAACAATATCATTGCCCAATCAAGGTTGATAGATTAGATTAGGCTTAAAACTCTATCAAAGATCCTTTATTTCTGTGATCATTCCGCTTCATGCTTATCCTTGCTGAAATAGTCGATCCGACTCGTATCGACTAGTTTATTGATTTTGGTTGTCACATATTATGGGTTTGAGGCTTATTTAGATGCAAATAGGTTTGAGGATTAATTTAGAGCCGACGGCCTAGTAGACTAGCTCTATCTTAATTCGAGGATTTGTTTGCGTTTAGAGATGCTTTCTTAACAAGAGTAGATTTGGGTTACCTCAAAGCCGCCGGCCTTGTAGACTAGCTTCGTCTTGATTTCAAGTTTACTAGTGGTTAGGTTCGAGATCGATTCGAAGCCACCGGTCTTTCAGACCAGCTTCGCTTTGACCAAGGATTTAGCTGCGGTTAAGACAAATAGTCCGTTCCTGCTTCATGGATCCTGTATTGGCTGAACAGCCATTCCAGTTATGCTTTCATGAGTAGCGCATGTATACAGACCTTTTGAAACATTAAGTAAGCTAGTATCGCTTGTTAGATCTATTGAAGCCCGTTGGCCGTTAGACCAAGTGAACGTAGGTTTGGTATTCTCTACGAAAGTAGTCTAATAGGACTGCTGGTCGGTAGACTAGTCTTGGTAAATTATTGCTTGGTTGATGTTTGAACTAGATCTATGCATACGAACTACCCCATTTACTTGGACCCTACATCGGCTAAATAGCAGATCCAGTTACACTCTTATCATGATACATGTGCATGCATATATCACATATGCTTGAAACTCATTGTATACATGTATCGACTATTGGGAACAGCTAATTACTTACTTCGTTCAAAATGAATCATGAATAGCCGTTCTGACCTCATGCTTTACATAATTAGGGGATTACTCTCTAGTCAATTCCCTTCTATTCATCGGTCATCTAAGGGCCACACATTTTGGAACTATCTGGCAACAAAACCGGTAGGTTCTAGAATTTGATGTTTGCTTTCCCTTGTCAATTGTAGGTCAAATTGACTGGTGCACCCAAGATCAAGTCACTAAGCTCAGCTTGCCTGTCCAGGCTCAGGGGATCAAGGATGTGGCAGAACCTTCTAAATTATATGGCCCACAAGCACCTATCATTGCCCCAAAGGCCTCCGACGGCTATGCTTGCATACCACATAACTTAAAATGTTCTGTCGGGTGAAACCCCAATGAAACCACAAATAACCAAGATCGCATTCTCGCAGATACATTGCAGTATTACAACAGTTTTATACAAAATAAACAGAGTAGCGGAAGTCTTACATAACCATAATTTACATCATTAGTTCTCAAACTTATACAAACCAGTGCTTAAGTTAGTATAAACCTAGTGGAGTACCATTAAGTAACATATTACAAGCCAAACAACGAAAGTGCCTTACCTAGGGGCCAAACAACCTACTCATCAGACACTTCAATGACCGTCATGCAGCAAGGGCCATAGCACACTTGCTCTTGCAAGACTAACCTGACCAAAAAGAGGGGTGAAGACTCAGGAATGCTAGCTGATGGGTATCAAGGTAAGGCTTATCAAAATCAAAGACTCTTTTGCGTAAAAGCTTTAATTGAACATTTTTAATCATCATTAATCATTATCCCTACTTTCTAGGTGATCCTAGTCTAAATCAAGCACTTCTCAACATTTAAGCACTTGTAAGCCATCATTCCATTCCACTTCCATAATTACTACGATGATGGGGCAAGGATCAAGCTTCCTTTACCGCGAAGCAACGATGATTCAAACCGCTTTTATACCCAGCTGGGGATTCCTAACCACACGACATATGCGGGACTCTAACCCCCATATATCAACCCAACACTCGGAGTCTCTATGTCTAGACCGGGTCCACGTCGCCCGAGAGCACAGTACACCACCGCTCTACGCCTTCCGTGACGATTAACCCGTAGGGTGGGTACAAGATACTCCCGCCATCTCTCCACTCCCAGTACACGGTTGTCCGTTCTCGGCATAGATCGGCCCAGCGGAGCTTACTTCAAGAGCATGTGATCAGTACTAACAAATTGATCCAAGGGCCAACAACGGACGGTCCTTAACCGACTCCAACGGGACAAGCATGACTGGGCATCCCAATCGGCTTCCACCACAAACAAAACCATGTCCCACCGGTCTCAATTTCATTCCTCTCTCTCATCCTCATTAGAGACATGCTCCTTGGAGCCACGCTCACCAGAGCCATGCTCATCAGAGTCATGAATTGTTCTCATCATTGAAGCATTACTTTGAAAACCTATCTTCAAATCAGCATGGCTAAGCAGCACTAAGCATTTGTGAATAAAACAGATATCAAGGATGATATATCGATAGCAAGGAAGGTAAATGCATCAATATAGGATATCACTCAACTCTATGCATCATTTCATAAGCATAGAAGCTATTAATGTGTTATAAAACACAAAGAAAGGTTTAGATGCATCCGGGGCTTGCCTAGGTTGACAAAGAACTCAGACCCTGATGAAGAACCAATAGGGTCGGAGCTCACTCCTTCAAATAGCTTAGCCTCGGCAACGACGGGGGTCGGATCAACAGCAACTTCCTCGGACTCCTTAACTACACGAAGATAACATATGACCATGATGTGCAGTTAAAGTAACAGGATAATACAACGAAAATGCATTGAGTTACTAAACGACACTAAACAACTTCTCCCCCTTAATGGTGGTAACAGGGTCTTAACAAAGATCTGCATCAAGTCACCCCGATGGACTGCTATCGGGAGAGTGAGAAGACCTGCATACCACCCATCGAACTAACGACGACGGAGTTCTCTAGTAAGATCTGCATGCCACCACTGCAAGGGTGATGGTCTTGCCAGTGAGAGCCACTATAGCTCTCCTGACAAGTTGCAGCGACGCCGGACACGCTAACGCAAACAGTACACAGTGCTGTGGGTCATTAGGGTTAATGACCTAGGGTCATCGCTCAATCCTAAAGTCACATATCCCTAAAGTGATTAACACCACTAATTACATTATTAACCATTTTATAGTTATTAAGAAAGTTTAATTAATAAAGACTTACTTTAAGAATTAATTAAGCCTTTATTAATTAAGCTAGAAATTAAACCTTAATGAAACTTTATCTAAATGAGCTACAAATTTTAAGGTAGGTAGGTTTTACATAATTAAGCTTAACCTAATTTTTAACGTTTTTTGGAAACACACAGAAAACTACAAAAATTATGAAAGATTAAGATTAGCATTTAAAGTTGCATTTTTAATTTCTAGAAACTATACTAAACACATAGACTCAATAATTTTATTAAATAGAGTATATTATTGTGAGCACAGAGCAATTTTTAGTTTATTTTTATCAGCCCCCAATAATTATTTACAAAAATATGAAATCAGCCTTTTGAAAAATTAAAAAGAAAACAAAATTTTCTCCAGGGCACACTGATGCGGCCTGGGTCGGCCTTTTGGCCCATCCGACCAGCGCTACCGACTCCAAAGCGAAGTCAACGGTGTAGCTCGCTGCCGGCGAGGTCACGGGCGTCGGGAAGGTCACCAACGTGACCCCCACGAACTGGCGAACTGTAACATTCTAAATGTTAATCATATTGCATTACATTTGCATTAGTGCATAAGCACCATTTTGCATTTGATTACAAGCAAAAGCTATTGCAAGTTCTATGTGTGCAAGGTATATGTTTGAGTAACAATCTTAAAAGTGGGTTAAAAATGTTTAGAATGATGTTTGAGCTAGGGTTTATATACAACTTTTTGCTTAAACATGCCCCCATGTGATGATAATGTCCATTATGCTTGTTATCAA
This sequence comes from Chrysopogon serrulatus, assembly GCA_015844335.1. NCBI lineage: Eukaryota > Viridiplantae > Streptophyta > Magnoliopsida > Poales > Poaceae > Chrysopogon > Chrysopogon serrulatus. Next base: position 795,951 of record JADLZL010002848.1, read on the forward strand.
GTTGCTAAGTAGCTTAACATGTAAGTATGTGATTTATCCAGTTTTTGGGGTTAAGCCCTAAATGAAAGTTGTAGTACAAAATATATGCAACAACTTTTATTTAAGGCTCTAGAGCTGAATCCCATCCTAAATTGCTCAATTAATGGCCCTAGATTTGAATTTGAAGTGAATTCAGGAAAGAAAAGAATTTTTCTAAGTCTGGCAGTTCAGCAAGAAAGTTCAATTTTCAGGGCTATGTAATTTTATTTTTCTTGAACCAAATTCTGGAAACTAGTTCACCATGTGTTGGTACAATGTTTGTACTTTAACACCATGTAATTGGTTGAGTTTTATTGTAACTAATTAGTTCTTAATTAATTGCTAAAATATGCTAAACACTGCAATTGTTTCTGCTTAACTGAATGAACTTGAACAGTTTGTTTTTAGGGATGTTTCACAGGCTGTATTTTGCAAACCACTTCGAGTTAGGTTTTGATGCTTAAAGAAAAACTGTAGTCCACACATCAGAGAGCACAATGGTGGAGTTGGTTTTCAGTTTCGCCACTTGAGCAGAGAGTTAAGAGGGGAGAAAGATCCTAGTTTCAGTCATGAACAGTATCTGCAGCTGCACCTTCTCGTCGGCCTTCTCGTGCCCGCCGGCGATTGGTCGCCGCTGCCACGCCGTGCTTGGCCTGTTGCTCATGACGCGCTGGAACCAATGGACTGAGGAGTTTGTTTCCCGCCCATACTGCCTTGCCCACACCGTCGCCACCGGCCGGCCAGCGCAACACCGCTTTCTCCTTCCTTCCTCCCTCTGTTCACTGGCGACACGGGAACGGCTCCCTGTGCTTCGCGCAAGCACAGCCGTGCCCTGCTCGCCGCGTGGTTGAGTTCGTGAGCTCGCTAGGTGCCTGCCCATGCTTGACATTGCCTATATAAGCCTGCACCGGCCGCCGGTCACCATTTTTCTTCTTCCTCGTCGACGACCGAACATCACCTTTCTGTAAAATTCGTCATCGACACTCCACTGCCGTCCAATTAAACTTGACACTAGCTTCGCCACCTCTCTGTGCATCCATCAAACCTTATTGCATCGCTTGCCATCAACCGAGTCGCCGGAATCGAAGTTGCTTCTCCGCGGCCTGCCTAAACGCCGTCGTGCTCGGCTCCGCCGTTCAACTTGTCCGGTGAGCCACCTCCTTGGGAATGGTTGTTCTGAGCTCGTCATAATGTCTTGATCATAATCGGCTCAGCGTTTTGGTCTCTGGTGCACAGGACTCATCGGACTGCTGCCTCGCCGCCGTGTTCACGCCGCCGGAAGCACCCTCTTCCCCGGCCAGCTACCTCTGCACCGTTTCCAGACCCGCTAGTGTGAGCACCGTACTCAGGGTAGATAGTTGTTGCTCTCTGAGCACTTGATTATTTTGTCACCGTGCTCTTACGACCAGAGCACTGCTGCGCCGGTGAGCCCTATGCCGCCATGCCGTTGTGCATGCCGCTGTACTCCCGGGAAGCCAAGCTTAGGGTCGGTTGGTAGATTAGTTATGTTTGTGAGGGTGTAGGAGACTCGTAGCAGCCGTTGTCGTCACCGGCGAACCGCCGGAGAGCCGCCACAGCTGCATGGCAGCGCCGCCGTGCCACCATGGCCGGCGGGGTGCTCGCCGTAGAACCTGCTAGGGCAAACTAACCCTATAGGAAGGTGCGGCGGGATCACCCCGAGCACGTAGGTGGAAGCCGTGTCGCCCGGCAACCTCGCCCGACGGTGAGCTATCGCCCGGTCAACGGGCATCGCCACCGCGGTCAGCGGGGGGCACTGTGTGCTGACCGGGCGGGGCCCGCCTGTCGCCCACCGCCACCTTTGCGCGGCGTGGAAAAAAACCCCCTCGCGGCTTGATCGTTTCAATTTTTATTTAAATTTCTAAATAGTGCTGTAATTTGTCTTTTTTGTATAAAATTCATTTGAGCTCCAAAAATTCTGAAAATTTTTGTGTAGCCTCCCTATGATGGAATCTATGTGGGAAAAATATAAAACCTGGAAAAATAGTTGGTTTTGTTTGATCAAAAATTACCCCTTTTAATTAATAAATAGACATTCCATGATTTTTCTAAAATAAATTATTGATCCAAAAATCATGAAAATTATTTTACACTCATTACATGACATCATTAACCTGTACAAAAAGTTTGAGAAGAATTTGAGAATGTTTTATAAATTCCTTATTTCTAAAATTAGGAATAAAAGGAAAAGGAAGATATATGATTTCATGTGTGTAGGGTTTTGATTGTTTTATCTTTATACTTTACTGTTTCAATGTCGGAAAGTACTATTTATTTAATTAATGCTCTAAGTAGATAATTGATGCCTTGATATATGTTGTATCTTAATTATTAAAGTGCATAAGTATGTATGTATGTGTGTATAGTTTTTATACAACCAGACAAAGGTAATCCCTATATGGTCGTATGTGACTTTTAAAAAGTGAATGAAGACCTTGGATCATAAAACCCACTGATCCTCGGCATCTCCATTGTTTAGTGATAACAATTTGAATATGCTAGTTGATGAGTGATGGATGATCCTTTGTGGTAATTAAATCAATTCTCCCAGAGAAGAGATATACACATATTCAGTAAGTGTAATAACAAGTGAAAGGACCGAGGATGCGCCTAGAGGGGGTGAATAGGCGTTTCTAAAAATTAATACCTTCAAATGTGGAAACGATTAGTGACGGAGTTTCCGATGAAATGGAAACTCCAAATCAGAGAATTAAACACCCTCACAATATAATCACCAAGTATATAGTCAATGAATAATGGAACAATGAGCCAAAACCCTGCAACACAAAGTTAGAGCAGGCAACAGGAACTAGGACACTCAGGGTAATACCGGACGCGTCCGGTAGGCACACCAGACGTGTCCGGTATACACGGGTTCTGCAGAAACCCCTGAAGCCTGCGTCTTTCGATTCCGAAGCTCAATACCAGTTGCGGGTACCTCTAGATGACCTGTGGAGCTCAGTGAACCTGCAGACAACCTCAAATACCGCAAGTGTATCACAAACACAATATGAAATAGAATTTGAGACACGGTATTTGTTTTACCGAAGTTCAGACTTCTTCAAGTCCTACTCTCCATTGAGGCAAGCTCTTGAGGACCATGAGCAACCCTAGGGGATCAAGCTCTTGAGGACCACGAGGTCTCCCTAGTAGCGATTCCTTGAGTTCAACTCTAGAGGACCACGCAGGTCTCCCTAGCCGGAGGCTTTTCCAACTCCCTTTCCTCCTTCCACTATTTGATTCCTTCCCTTGCGGCGGTGGAATCAACCGTTACAAACTTTTCGAGCCACACCACAATCTCTTGGGTTGTCTCCGGTGACACCTAACCGTCTAGGACCGAAGATCCAAGAGTAATAAATGCGAATCACGAGATTTGACAATATGCACAAGTGCTCAAGATGTAGCTTGCTCTCAATTTGAATTTCACTCAACCCAAAATTAGGATTTGGCACTTCGAATCAATCACGCACTAAGAGAGGGTTAGAGAGTGTTTGCAAAGCTCTAGGAAGGCTTGGGAACCAGCAGAATCAGTAGCCTCCACAAGTGGAGGCTTGAGGGTATAAATAGCCACATTGAAAAAAACTAGCCGTTAGTAGCCGTTGGGCATACCGGACGCGTCCGGTAGGCATACCGGACACGTCCGGTATGAGTCCTACTGCTCAAACAAACTCTAGGAGCTTTGCCACAACACATACCTACCAGAACTTCCGGTGGAGGACCAGAAGTTCCGCTAGTGAAAGACCAGAACTTCCGATGAAAGACCAGAAGTTCCGCTAGTGCACGATTTTGAGATGATGCGCGCGCAAACTAGAACTTCCGGTCTCGGACTGGAACTTCCGCTTAGCTTCAGAACCACTAGAAGAAGTTAGCCCACGAAGTGCACTTACCCCGAGAATACCGGAAATGTCCGGTATGCATACTGGACGCGTCCGGTATGCATAGGCAGTGCTGACCCAATCAGTCTCTCGTGCTCTCTTTCACTCAAATCTCACATGGGTTGGCTTGAGCACTTATGTATAGTGTCTATCAGCATGATGCATCCCTCTTAATAGTATGGCTTTCCTATTCAACTCAAGACAATGAAATAAAAATGAATTGTGCCACTTGAGTTGCCTTCATTTACTTTCAAGACCATAGCTTTTGATCTTCATCACTTGAGGGTGCAATCATGTCCAATTGATATTTCTTCTTTGAGCATAGCCATCTTGAGCATATGACTTGATTCCATTCATTCCATATAAGTTCCTCCAAATGGACCAAGTCATTCTCATCATTCTTTCACAAATAGTGATATTGATTTTTCACACAAATGCAACCATCATAGCTTGATTGATACTTCGACTAAATGCAAGTACTTTCCTTTTCACTTGAGCTAGGTTCTTCGGCCGCCAAGCCGTCGCTTGCCCTTCCCCCTTGCTTAGTACCTCGAAGCCTTTCCTTGCTATCTTCACCTTCTCAAGCCATCAAGTTACCTCATGTGTTGAACCATCAATTTAAGTGCATATCCATATATATTGTTGTCTTCTTCAATCTTTATACTAGCAAGCTTTCAATATAAGACCAATATACAAATGCAATTCAACATGTCTTGAACAACCAATCCAAATATGCTTGCTTTCATAACAATTATGGAAACCTCACAATATACAAGCCATTGCATGAAATCCATTTGCATTGTTGTCTTGTGTTTGAGCTAGATTGATCATACAACAACACATCATTTTGGCTTTGTACATGTGCATCAAATACCTGTGAGATAACCAATTTCCTGCATGGCACTTTAGCAATAGCATTAGTCCTTTAATCACATTGTCATCCAATCATCCAAAACCCACTAAAGGGCTAGATGCACTTTCAACAAGTAATGTGTAGTTTCTTTTGTACAATTTTGATAATATAGTGTTGTCATCAGAGAAAGAGAATTGCACACATGGAACCTTATGTAGCTTTCCATCATTACCATTAACATGATCATCGCATCACGCGTCATTTCATGTCATAACATGCTATCGTCATGCATCCTATATGCATTCTTGATATTTATGCACCACATACATTCGTATAGGATCCGAGGGAGAACCTACCATCGAGTACACCGTGATCGAGGAGGATCCGCAGGAGTCAGCACCCGGAGGAGAAGAAGGAACCACTGACCCACTGCCGGAGTGCCCGAACCACGGTCCCTCCACTTTTCGCCGAGGCAAGCCCCGGAGCATCTTATTAACCTATTCTATTTAAATTGCAATTACTTACTCTCATTTGCTTTACTTTATACATTACGTTATAGGAATTGCGTGATACCGCTGTTGCATGAATACCTTGTCCACTCAAATATACCCTTTTCATTCTACTAGTATGAGTAGATAGATTTAATGCTTAGTTATGCTTAGATGATTAGAAGATGGATGATTCCTGTCATCCGCAATCCGAGGTTAATACTTGTGATGTCCTTAATCATATGATGGTTAATAATTGGAGACCGGGCGGAAATTGTGTTTTCCGTCTGTGTCGATTAAGGACCGAGCCGTATTCTGGATATAGGTGTGAGATTGAACGTACCTTCACATAATCGCCGAATAACTCGTTTCGACGGTGAAGCTGGTTAGCTTATTCGAGGTAGTTCTTGAATCGCTTATGCATTGTTGGGACGATCGGAAGGTGGAAGGGTATTGGTCCAAAACCCTACATGACTACGGGCTACGGGCTGTACGGGCATGACTTGTGAGGACGCAATACCATGAGCTTTGCATAGCGTGATCAAGTCTATTTTCGAATAGAGTGAGCAGTGACTTAAGCAGGCTTTGGTCCGGCTTGCGAAAGTGTGTGATACGGGCTTTACCCAGCTGGTGTAATTGATTCGAATTGCCGTGTCTCCCGGATAGTGAGAAAATCATACCTGACCGCAGAGACGTAGTTAAGAAATGATAACTAAAGTTGAGATTAGAAGGACTATATTATGGTACCTCGCTTAGTAGAATTGTTTGTTATAAATTTTTAAAAGATAATGTAGCCAATGCAAAGATAGCTCTAAATAGCTAAAGTAACTTGACTTTAACAATTGAAATAAGGATCAAGTTAGTAAGCATTTTCCGCAAAGCTTGCTAGCCCCCAGACCTCCTTTCATAATTATCATACACCTTGAGACCTTTTCTCTTTCCCTGTCGGATAAGTCTTGCGGAGTACAATTGAGTACTCAGGGTTTTACCCACCGTTGCAGGTGACATGCTTTATGAGGGTTATTGAATTATGTGTTATAATCCTATGGATGACGTGGATGAATAAAGGCCATCGGGCTTGGCCATATCTATAACTCTATCACCATGCTTGTGAAGGAGGCTTGAATAAAACTGGTGATGTCAAATGCTCTATCGTATTGTATTTGCAAATAAGGACACGCGTTTGTAATATATTTTGAACCGGTTTGTGTTATCATAAGGAACCAGTGTGTAATATATTTTATTTTCCGCTGAATACTCTGTATGCTGATGTATGATATACCTTAATCATGATCCTGGATGTACATTGATTTACCGAGGTCCTTCGTAACACTCGGCGGACTACCGGGTTCGTTTGGGAAGCGGTGTATGCGTGTCAACATTGATAACAGGGACAATTACGCTTAATCTCGGATGGATTGGTCGGTTCTGTCACACGAACCCAGCTAGGGAGCTAGACGGGCAGGCTAGGGCACGGAGAAAGCACGGCGATGACAATGGCGGACGATGGCGCACGCGAGCGGTGATCAAGCTCGTCGGGCTTCTTCGATGACGTTAAGTGCATCTACATGACCAGCAGCTCAACACGGACACGACACGAACAGAGTGCGACGCGCAGCGACCCAGGGTAGGCACAGCGGTGTGCATGGCATCGACGGCGCGGCGGAGCTCATCGGAGAGATGGTGTTCTGGCTAAGCGATAGCGATTTAGGCGCAACGAAGACCTTGACAAGCATTAGAAGCTCACCGTGACTTCAAAACACGGTAGCGCCGGGTTTACGGATGGATGGAGACATGTTGGCCATGGCAGTAGCGGATACGACGGCGTGAACCGGTGGCGCGGTGATGTTCCGGCGAGGATGGCGATGCTCTGTGGAAAGCAATGAGCCGATGAGCGTTAGTGAACTGAGAGGAAGCTAGTGATGGTGTTGGTTGGGTTGGAGACGCTTGGACGAGCTCTGGTTACGGTGGAGAGGCTCACAGCGGCGGTGACGACCGGAGTGGAGGAAGATGATGACGTACGACGGATTCCGACGGCCTCAAGTCATGTCTGGGGCTTCGGTGAGTGCGCAGGGAGGTTGTCGACGGATTCCGAGGTGGAGGAGATGATTACGGAGTGTGTGGCGCAAATTTTGGTGGTGAAGCAGCGGCGGTCGACGGCGAGCCAAAAGAAGAACACGTCGTCGGCGGCGGCTCTGGCTATTTAAAGGGGACGACGATGAACGAACGGGTGACAACGTAGAGCGGCGCAACCAACACGTCGAGCAGCTGCGTGGCAAGGATGAAGCTTCACGGCGCGGCCGACGGCAACGGCGGCAAGCAGCTGCGTGGCAGCGCTGCGTCGCTGCTGATACTGTACCATCGCCGGACCCGACTGAAACTCATTTTTGGACGGCGATTTTCTCCCAAATCTTAGTGGTAGATCAAGATGGTCCAATGGAAGTTTTTGTAGAGCAACAACTGCTCTACAAGTTTGCTAATATGATCAAGAGCTGAATCAAACTGGTTTGGGAGATACAGATCAAGGAACATCAGAAGAATGTCACTGAAACCAAGTTTCAGTAACTGAAACTCTAATTCAGTTAAATACCACCCCCGGCTGCTTTTGCAAATTACTCTAAAAACTTGTATAAAAGTTGAAAATCTCCAAAAATAAAAGTTGCTTAACTTGTCAAGCTCTACAACTTTCATTTAAGAAGTTTTCCTAAAAATGAATAGATTTTGAATTGCATTGAAATTTTTGAAAAGGGGACAAAAACCCTATAAACTGGTTTTTGAAATTAATTCAAATTTTGAATGGAAACTTGAAAACTTTGAATACCAAAGTTGTTCCTCTCATCAGGATCTACAACTTTGCTTTTTGGACCAACCCCAAATTTTGAATAATTAGAAAAGGGCTTTGAAATTAGGGTTTGAGATTGAATTGCTGATTCAAACTTTGTGCAACTATTTAGGGCTAAGTTTGTGGAGTTGAGACCCAACCAATGGCACACTTTTTGCACGTATGGAACTCATACTTTCAATTGGTACCTTTGTTTGGCAAATTTTAAGAAAATTAAATATGGTTAGCTCCTCAAAATTGAAAGTGATAACCTTCACCCACACTTAACCACTAGGGTTATGTGAAGGACAAAGACTCCAAATTCAAATCTCGATTCTTGATTCACCTCCAAGGGTTTATAAAACAAGATTAGCTTTTAGAGTTTGAGTTAGCCAAACACTTGATCACACCAAGACTGGTTTTACTTGGAAATTTTTATACCCTAGTTTAGCATCTTGGTTTTAAAAGGAAAGTGATAACACATTGTTGACATTTACTACCGTCATTACTAAAAAGTAGAAATAAGTCCTACCCCTAGCAACAACACCAGAAATGCTCGGTATTTAATTAACTTGTCATTAACAACTAGCCACCACTTTATTACTAACATTCCTAAACATGAAATAGGTTGTCATCCCTAATTATATTGCTAGGAAATAATTATAGATTTACATGTACTAATGTGACTAGGCAGATATAAAAGATATGAATGAAATATGAATATAAACTAAATGGGTTCTGCAAGTGGACAGATAATTATACCGTTGTAGCATTTTGACCTAGGGAGTTCATCCAGGTTGTCGATTTATATTTATACCACTGGGAAAGCTATGTAATAAAATATAATCTATTATATTGATAAGAAACTATATAGGATGAATAAGTGATATTACCAATGTCATCTACTCTACTCATAACAGGCAGAGGTCACAAGATAAATATGGATAAATATGGGTGATAGCATAATCATCAAGTATCATAATTAAAGATAATCATTAGAGCATCTTACTAGTCATAATCATAGTTAGTCATTGGATAAACTAGGGAGTTAGATCTAAGGTAATTCTATAACTACATCAATGAATAACTCTAATTAGTACAACTACATCTAGTAATCATCGCTAAGTCAACCCTAAATCATTATCACATGTAAAGGGCCATCAACTAATGAGGGTATTAAGACACAAGGGTCACCTCCTTCGTGACCGTGCCCATGCTAGTCGTACATACGGAGGGTGGACTACAGAGGAACTAACGTAGCTGTCACCTACGTAGACTACCACACGTCCCAGCATGTCAGGGTGCACTCGCAGATAAACAAGACATCTAGACACCACGTCTACATATCATCTATCATCTACCCATTGTACAATTGGATAAATGCTAGCTATACGAGCAATTACATGAATTCAATAAGATCGAAGTAACTAAACTAGACATATAATCAAAGTAGACAATGACTATTGCAATCAAGAACATATGAACTATTAAGAATAAAGTCTCCCTAATCTGAATAATGAATACAATAAAGTAATTAAGAACTAGATCTATACCGAAATCTTGCGCTCCAGACTGACGCCAGGGGCTCCAGATCCCGATGAAGAACTAGATCTCCTCTACTTCTAATCTAGCTAACTAATCCTATGAACTAGAAGGCTCTTGATGAACTAGAAGGCTTCTTGATGCTTGATGGCTTGAGGCCTTGATGAATAATGAATTGGCTCTCTCCGGGGGGGTCTACCCATGTATTTATAGTCCGGTGGGATACGCGTGTGCGCTGCAGGATCAAACCGACGTGACCAAGGGCCGAGATGCATCAGGAGAGGCGGTGGAGGAACATTCTAGAAGGGGGGCCGTAACCCTAACCCTAGGGTGCCGCCCAGCCCCATGGTGGGGCCGCCCGGCCCCACCTGGCGGTGGCCTGGGCCCCCATTGCTTCGGGTGTCTTCTAGATGGTTCTTGAGTCTTCTCGCGCAATTTCCCGTGGCGGATAAGTTTCATGGTTTTATTGCACTTGAATCCTTCTTTTTGACTTTTCTAAAAATAACCCTAGAAAATACAGAATATGCAAAATCATGGAAATTGTCAGTTAAAACCCTAGACTAGTGTGTTTTTATGTTTTCCTTCGGGTCTAAAGTTCTAATAAAAGTTGACGTTAACCACCGTCAACAATTCCCCCAAAGCTTACCTTTTGCCAGTCCCTTGGCAAACAAACTAAGCCTAGTTGTTATTGTATTTGGATCAGGAGTTGCTTCAATGTTATACTTTCAAGTACACATGTGTAACATTCTAAATGTTAATCAAGTGCATTGCATTTGCATTAATGCTTAAGCATTATTTTGCATTTAAATCACAAGCATGAGCAATTGCAAGTTCCATGTGTGCTGCCTATATGTTTGTGTAACAATCTCAAAAGTTGCTTAAAAATGTTTAGAATGATGTTTGAGCATAGGGTTTATATACAACTTTTTGCTTAAACAGGCCCCCATGTGATGATAATGTCCATTATGCTTGTTATCAAGTTGCTAAGTAGCTTAATATGTAAGTATGTGATTTATTCAGTTTTAGGGGTTAAGCCCTAAATGAAAGTTGTAGTACAAAATATATGCAACAACTTTTATTTAAGGCTCTAGAGCTGAATCCCATCCTAAGATGTTCAAACAGTGGCCTTAAATTTGAATTTGAATTAAAAATCAGCAAATGACTTAGAATTTTTCTAAGTCCTGGATTGCAGTAGCCGGATTCAATTTTCAGGGCTGTGTAAACCTAATTTTTATAAATAAAAATTTGGAAACCAGTTCATCATTAGTTAGTACAAAGTTTGTACTTTAATTCCATGGAATTGGTTGGGTTTGATCTTGTTTGCTTTGTCATTAATTAAATGCTAAACATTGCTAGTTGCTGTAATCAGCATCTTGCTTAACTGAATTCCAAGGTTCAGTTTAATTTTACCTATGTTTAGTAGCTTATAATTACCAATCCGTTAGGAACCAGAGCTTGACCCTTTAATCAAAGTTGTAGTCCACACATCAAAGAGCACCGTGGTGGAATTGGTTTGCCATTTGGCTACCTGAATCGAGAAGTAGAGAGGGCAAAATATCGTGGTTTCAGTCGGTTCAGTTGGCAACAGTAGCCATAGCAGCAGCAGCTTCCCGTCGGCACGCCGTGCCCGCCGGCGATTGGCTGCCGCTGCCACGCCGTGCCCACCTTGTAGCTCACGTCGCGCTGGCCGTAGGTGATCGGAGAAACCGTTTCGCGCCCATACCGCCCCGGCCGACCGTCCAGCTCGACGCCGCCTTCTCCTTCCTTCCTCCCTCTATTCACCGGCGACACGGTATCGACCTCTCCGCGATTTGCTCGTGCAGCCATGCCCTCCTAGCTACGTGGTCGAGTTCGTGAAGTCCCTGGCCACCTCTCACTGCATGGCTTTCGCTTATAAATAGCCCACACCGGCCGCCGTCGTTTTTTTTCAATTTCTACTCGCCGCCGGCCGATTTCACCTCATCGTGAAATTCGCCGCCGTTGCTCTGTCATTTCCCAATTATGCTTGCCAATAGCCTCGCCATCTCCCTACGCTCTGATTACAACTAGTCTCGCTGGTTGCCATCGCTCAGGCTGCCCAGATGACCCTCGTCTTCTTCGCGGCCGGCCGGAGCTCCGCCGCGCTCAACCTCACCGCCGTCAGGTCGCTCTGATGAACCGTTTGGCCTGCCGTTTGCTCTATCGTGATCGCCTAGAGCTATGGACTGTGGTCGGCTCAATGTTTTCCTCTCTATTCCACAGGACACACCGGAACATCTCTCGCCGCCGTGCCCGCGCCGCCAGAGGCACCGTTGTTCCCCGGCCAGCTACCTCGGTGCCGTTTCCAACGCATCCAACGTGAGCATCGTGTTCGCAGGATCTTACTATTGTTCTCCGAGCCTTTAATTGTATTGCTACCGAGCTCTTAGGACCGGAACACCGCCGCGCCGGCTTGCTCTGCTCCGCCGTGCCGCCATGGCCGACGGGATGCTCGGCGTGGTGCTGCTATGGCCCAACCAATATCCTAGAACGATGCGCTAGGTCATCCCGAGCAAGTAGGTGGTAGCCGCGTCGCCGGCGACCTCGCCGACGGCGAGATATTGCCGGTCAACGGGCGTCGCCGTCGCGGTCAGCACGGTGTGACTGTGCACTGACCGGTGGGGCCCGCATGTCAGCCTCTGTCACTGTGCGTGCGCGGGAAACCCTACTGTGCGTGGCAGTTTTCCTTTTTATTTGAATTTTCCAAATAGTGCTCAGATTTGTCTTTTTTGTAGAAAAATAATTAGAGCTCCAAAAATTCTGAAAATTTTTGTGTAGCCTCCCTGTGATGGAATCTATGTAGGAAAAATATGAAACCTAGAAAATTAGTTATTTTTGTTTAATCTAAAATTACCCCTTTTAATTAATAAATGGACATTCCATGATTTTTCTAGAATAAACTATTGATCCAAAAATCATGAAAATTATTTTGCATCCATTTCATGACATCTCTAATCTGTACAAAAAGTTTGGGAAGAAATTGAGAATGTTTTATAAAATCATTATTTCTAAAATTAGAAATAAAAGAAAAGGAAAAGGGTATGATTTCATGTATGTGATATTTGAATACTCTAAATTCATACTTTGCTGTTTTAGATTCCTAGGGTACTATTTGACCTTTAAGTATTTCCAGTTATATGGTGTATGCTTTATTATTTCATGTCATGTTTCCTGGGATATACAAACAAATGTGTATGCATTATATACCTTTAAAAGAAAACACTACCATGTGATACTTGTATGACTTTCTAAGTTATTTTGTTTTGCCTTGGATTATAAACCCCACTGATCCTCGGCATCTCCATTGCTTAGTGATAATAATTTGAATATGCTAGTCGATGAGTGATGGGTGATCCTTTGTGGTAATCAAATCATTTTTCCAGAGAAGAGATATGCACTTACTCAATGTACTTTAAAAACAAGTGAGATGTAATCTCTTTTACCTAACTCTGATAATACAGTGTTGTCATCAGAGAAAGAGAATTGCACACATGGAACCTTATGTAGCTTTCCATCATTACCATCAACATGATCATAGCATCACGCATCATTTCATGCTATCACCATGCATCCTATATGCATTCTTGATATTTATGCACCACATACATTCGCATAGGATCCGAGGGAGAACCTACCATCGAGTACACCATGATCGAGGAGGATCCGCAGGAGTCAGCACCCAAAGACGAAGGAGGAACCACTGACCCACTACCGGAGTGCCCGAACCACGGTCCCTCCACTTTTCGCCGGGCAAGCACCGGAGCATTCCATTCACCTATTCTATTTTGAAATGCAATTACTTACTCTCATTTTCTTTAATTTATACACTACGTTATAGGAATTGTGTGATACCGTTGTTGCATGAATGCCTTGTCCACCCAAATATACCTTTTCTTCCACTAGTGTGAGTAGAAAGATTTAATGCTTAGCCATGCTTAGATAATTAGAAGACGGATGATTTCCTGTCGTCCGCAACCCGAGGTTGATACTTGTGATGTCCTTAATCATATGATGGTTAATAATTGGAGACCGGACGGAAGTTGTGTTTTCCGTCTGTGTCGATTAAGGACCGAGCCGTATTCTGGATCTAGGTGTGAGGTTGAACGTACCTTCACATAACCGCCGAATAACTCGTTTCGACGGTGAAACTGATTAGCCTATTCGAGATGGTTCTCGAACCGCTGATGCATTGCTGGGACGATTGGAAGGTGGAAGGGTATTGGTCCAAAACCCTGCATGACTACGGGCTACGGGCTGAACAGGCATGACTTCGTGAGGACGCAATACCATGAGCTTTGCAACCGGATTCGATTCCATCTTTCGAATAGAGTGAAGCGTGACTCGAGCGGGCTTTGGTCCCGGCTTGCGAGAGAGTGTGTGATACGGGCTTTACCCAGCTGGTGTAATCGATTCGAATCGCCGTCTCTCCCGGATAGTGAGAAACTCATACCTTTTCGCAGAGACGTAGTTAAGAAATGATAACTAATGTTAAGATTGGAAGGACTATATTATGGTACCTCACTTAGTAGAATTGTTTGTTATAAAATTAAAGGATAGTGTAGCCAATGCAAGGGTAGCTCTAAATAGTTTAAGTAACTTGACCTTAACAATTGAAATAAGGATCAAGTTAGTAAGCTTTTTCCGCAAAGATTGCTAGCCCAAACTTCCTTTCACACTTGTCATACACCCTTGGAGCCTTTTTCTTTTCCCTGTCGGGTAAGTCTTGTGGAGTAATTGAGTACTCAGGGTTTTTACCCATCGTTGCATGTGACATGCTATATGAGGATTATTGCATTACGTGTTATAATCCTGTGAATGACGTGGATGAGTAAAGGCCATCGGGCTGGGCCATATCTATAACTCTGTCACCATGCTTGTAAAGGAGGCTTGAATAAAACTGGTGATGTAAAAACACTTATGTTATTGTAGTTTGAAATAACAACTACTTTCATGTAATATATTTGGAACCGGTGTTGTAATAAAACTTGATGTATAATTAATTCCGCCATACTCTGTATGCTGATGTATGATATACCTTAATCGTGATCCTGGATGTACATTGATTTACCGAGGTCCTTCGTGACACTCGGCGGACTACCGGATTCGTTCGAGAAGCGGTGTATGCGTGTCAACGTTGTTAACGGGGACAGTTACGCTTAATCTCGGATGGATTGGTCGGTTCTGTCACAGCTGGTACCAGAGCAGGATTAAGGTAATATCATCATCTGGGTATTTGAAAACAAAAGTCTTTTGTTTTTGGAAAAGTTTAAATGGTAACAAAACAAATTCTATTTGGAATTTTGAATTTCAAAACTTCACTAGTGTCAAACCTCCAGTTAAGCCCGTATAAGGACTATCAGGTGGCTATGCTAACTCTGGGGGGGATTTCATTTATTGCATGTGTGTGAATCAATGCCTCTACGCCCAGGTAAGAAGGTAAGTGTGAATGGTTATCTTGTCACCCGATGACCGAAGGGTGGTGGTGACCTCATGTGGAAGTATATGCACATGCATATATGGAAGTATGCAGTATAAACTGTCTTTTAAATTATGTAACGACGCACCTACGCTCAGGTAAGAGTGAGTTGGGAGAGCATGATCGGACAAACGCCGGTCTAGGGGAGTGCTAGTGTGGTTACCGGAATATTTACATGTTACACACATGTTCATATAAAGGTACTTAATTGTGGGATGTGATGATGATTCGGGTAGTTTAGTGCTACATGTATGTATACAGGGGTATGCATATATGGGGAGCATTTAAAATTTACCGCTTTCATTGCGTGGATATACATGTCATGTGGGATCCAGGCTGAAATGAATTTTCTGCAGGTACGCTAACTATGAAAACGTGTAGTAAATAGTTTAGGTACGATTTAATGAGAGCACGTAGGATTGCCACCGTATAGCATCAATTAGAAATCTATTCTTTTCTAAATCCTGTGAGGGCGAGTAGAATCAAGCATGCATCATGATCATTCAATTGCTTATCTTATTGCATTAATATTCTCCCCTTACAATTTATAGAAAAGTAAAAGTTTAAATTTTAGTATGATATCATTTGTTCTTTGTATCACATATGATAACAGAAAATGGAGCCTCTGCCATATACTGAGGAAGGTACTCTGTTGGAGCATTTTGGTATGCCCAGTTTGCTTTAGAAGGTGTTAGAGAATTTTGGGTATACTACACCGCCAATTTACCGTTGGAGGCATACCCGAGTTTATGGCACTTCAGGATGTGCTCTGCTTTGCATATTCCAGCTCTAAGTATCACTTCTTCCTGGCATGAAATGAGGGTTGAAAAAGAAGGATTAGATGAGTGGGAAGCCGGGCAAGTAGCTGCTTTTGACATACTCTAGAAAATATGTCAGGAACATATAGAAGAAATAGGAACCACTCCTATGTGTCTATTTCCACCCATAGATCCTACCAATGAGAGTTGGTGCCAACGAGGGGTTGCCTTGACCGATACAAGTTTACCAAACCATAACCCTACCCTCACCATCACTGCTATTGCAAACTTAGCCATCACCCAAGCTTACAAAGCCAGAGAAGCCTCCCATGATTATTGGCGCCAAAGATATAACCTTTGCAATATAGATTTGAAGGTGACCGAAAACTTATGGGAATCAGCCAAAAATACCACCAATGTAGTGATGGACTATGCTATCCAGCATGAGTTAAATATGAACCACCAATATACCATGCTATGGAATGAGACCATCAATTTAGAGCACCAAAGAGCTACAGCTGAAGCACGTGCGAATGAAGTTGAAGCAACTGAAAATGCTGCCGTCCAAGAGCTTGCCGAGGCTACTGAGAATTTTGAGTTTGCTGAGCATAATTTACTAGAGCAAGTAGATGAAGCTAATGCAACCATCGCCAACCTCCAAGAGCAACTTAATGCTTTACAAGTTGCGGGACCACCCGAAGCAAATGGACTAGGAGAAGTATTGGATGAATTTCAAGAAGATGAGATGGACTTTATAGAAGAACCAGAAATAGAGTTTGACGAGCAGACTGAAATTAGTATAGATGATGACTATCCTATAGACTTTGATGATGAATATTAGAAAAGGGTTTTTCTATGATGCTTGTAAAATAGAATAATCTTAGAGTTGACTCATAGCCCAGGTCTTGATCCAGTAGTTGAACTTCCCTCATGTAATATATGATGTGTACTAGATGTAACTTGAATGTAATATATGCAAGGTTCGAATAAAATGATATCCAGATATGTGCACATGATAAGTAAAGGATGTATAATTATGATGGTGCAGTGTGGAAATTTTTATTATGCCTCTATTTGTTGTACGAAGTTTTAATTCTCTTCAACATTTCAGTGTAGCATAATAATTGCTTTCACATTTCACCGGTACCATCATTAATTATACTCTGAATATAAATGTAGATGCCGAACACTCGCTCCAATGAGTCTGGAAGAGGGAATGGTGGATCTTCGGATCTCCCGAATCCACCTACCGCCGCTGACGTTTTGGCTCGCCTGTTGGGCAGACAAGCGAATATGGAAGCTGCCCTAGAGCGAATTGCCCAGAATACCACACCCGGGCGCCAACATAACTGTGACCATGGTCCGAATGCACCCGTCACCTACAAGGAGTTTTCTGGCACAAATCCACCGGTGTTCACCCAATCCGAAGAACCTCTGCAGCCGGATGAGTGGCTTAATACTATTGAGCTAAAATTTCGTCTCCTTCCTCAAATCACTGATAGCCAGAAAGCTGAGTTTGCAGCTCAGCAATTGCATGGAGCCGCCGGGGTTTGGTGGACAAACTACCTGGCCACTTTGCCCGTGACTGCACAACCCACGTGGGCGGAATTTAAAGAAGCCTTCCGTAAATCCCATATCCCTGAAGGCATTATGAGGATCAAGATGAAAGAATTTTAGAAGCTTACTCAGGGGACTAAAATTGTAACTGAGTATTCCCATGCCTTTAATCACTTATCCAAGTATGCCCCAATGCTTGTGGATACACCTCAAAAGCGCATGGATTGTTTCATGTAAGGGTTATCCTTGAAGCTCCAGGATGATTTGTCCCTCAGCAAATGCACCACTTATGAAGATCTAGTTAGTGATGCCATTACTCGAGAGAATGCTCATTCGTCTGTACAAGGAAGACAAGAAGCGTAAGAAGCCTTCTTCTAGTGGTCCATCCCAGCCACCCCGTCAGACTCAGTGGGCACAAAAGTCTCAGTGTCATCCACCGTACAAGCAGTTCAAGGCACCTCAGAAGTAGAAGGGGCAGCAAAATGTTTCACGTCCGCAGTTCCAGTCAGGGAATGCACCCCGAAGTATTCAGGGTTGTTCCAAAGCCCCATGTTTCAATTGCGGGCAAATCGGACATTATGCTCGGGAGTGTTCTCAGCCCAAGCAGAGTTATGCAGCACCCCAGAATCAACAAACCCAACAAAAGCAGAAAACTAATTTCCAAGGCTATAAAAAGCAAGCTTCTGGAGCACGTGTTGGACGTATTCACTATACCACTGCCGAGGAAATTCCAGAGGGTGAACCAGTGGCTGCGGGTATGTTTTCCGTAAACCAAATTTCTGCTTTTCTCTTGTTTGATTTGGGATCATCGCATTCATTCATAAGTCAAGATTTTGCATACAAGCATCAATTTCAAGTTAGTACGGTGAAGAGTAAATTCCTAATCAACTCAGTTGGAGCTGAGACATCTAGCAACCATATAGTTTGGAATGCACAAGTTGGGATTAGAGGGAGAAAATTTTTGACACATTTGATCGTACTGCCAGATTTGAGCTTAGATGTGATTCTAGGCATGAATTGGATGAAAGAGTACGGAGTGAATATGGACATACCAAATAGGATAATTAAGTTAAATGTGCCCGAGGGCAATGGCACCTTTTATGTGTCACCTTCCGTAGATCCTGATTTCCAGAATTCATCCTTTGCTACCCAAACCACAAAACTAGAAGATATTCCTGTAGTATGTGAGTTTCCGGACGTATTTCCCGATGATTTGCCGGGTTTACCACCGGAAAGAGATGTTCAGTTTGCCATCGATCTTGTACCTGGCACTGCTCCTATTTCTAGAAGACCCTATAGAATGCCACCAGATGAGTTGGTGGAAATTGAAGAAACAAATACAAGAACTTTTGACGAAGAAATTTATTAGCAAGTACATCTCCGTGGGGATGCCCTGCCTTATTTGTGAAGAAAAAGGATGACACTCTGCGTATGTGTGTTGATTATCGACCACTTAACGCAGTAACTATCAAGAATAAATATCCACTTCCCCATATTGATATCCTTTTTGATCAACTGAGTAGAGCCAAAGTTTTCTCCAAAATTGACTTAAGATCAGGCTATCACTAAATTAGGATACGACTAGAGGATATTCCAAAAACGGCTTTCATAACCCGTTATGGCCTATTTGAGTACTTGGTAATGTCTTTCGGTCTCACAAATGCACCTGCCCATTTTATGTACTTGATGAACTCAGTCTTTATGCCGGAGTTGGACAAGTTTGTGGTAGTATTTATTGATGACATATTGGTATACTCTAAAAACAATGAAGATCATGCCGAGCATTTGAGAATAGTTCTAACTAGACTCAGAGAGCACAAGTTGTATGCCAAGTTTAGTAAGTGTGAATTTTGGCTCCGGGAGGTCAAATTTTTAGGGCATGTATTATCTGAGGATGGTATATCAGTAAATCCGGAAAAAGTTCAGGAAGTACTAGATTGGAAAGCACCAACTAATGTTGGAGAAATTTGGAGTTTCCTAGGGTTGGCCGGATATTACCGCCGATTTATTCCAGACTTTTCCAAGATCGTTAAACCCATGACCCGGTTACTACAGAAGAATGAGAAGTTTGTGTGGACACCGGAGTGTGAGGCGGCTTTCTGCACCTTGCGGAGGTTGCTAACCACTGCTCCCGTGTTAGCACAACCGGATATAACAAAACCTTTCGATGTTTATTGCGATGCTTCAGGCATTGGTCTCGGCTGCGTCCTAATGCAGGAAGGTCGAGTCATTGCCTATGCCTCACGACAACTTTGAAAGCATGAGGTCAATTACCCTACTCATGATTTAGAACTGGCTGCAGTAGTACATGCTTTGAGAATTTGGAGGCATTATTTGTTGGGAAAGCTATGTCATATCTACACGGATCATAAAAGCCTTAAGTTTATTTTCACTCAGCCAGAATTAAACATGAGACAAAGAAGATGGCTGGAATTGATTAAAGATTATAATTTAGAAGTGCATTACCACCCAGGCAAGGCCAATGTAGTAGCCGATGCTCTTAGTAGAAAGGCCCATTACAACTACACGGAGTTATTCCCTGAAGAAAGTTTTAATCTCTTGCATCCAGCAGTGCTCCTTTATCTTGTTGTTAGTTGCAATTTGGAAAGCCAGATTATTGAAAGTCAAAAGACCGATGCTGGTATTTTCCATATCAAGCGAAAAATACAAGAGAAAGGGGCCAAACATTTCCGAATGGATGAAAAGGGAGTGCTATGGTTTGATGATCGCTTGGTAGTTCCTAAAGATGAAAAATTAAAAGAGCAGATCTTATCCGAAGCTCATTTTTCCAATCTATCCATCCATCCCGGTAGTAGCAAAATGTACCAAGATTTGAAGCCTAAATATTGGTGGACTAAAATGAAGAAACAAATAGCAAGATATGTTGCTCATTGTGATGTGTGTGGAAGAGTAAAAGCAGATCACTTGCGACCTGCTGGCCAACTCCAATCCTTATCTATTCTAGAATGGAAATGGGAAGAACTTGGTATGGATTTTATAACTGGACTTCCTAGAACACAAAAGGGACATAATTGTATATGGGTAATTGTGGATCGTCTTACCAAGACGGCACACTTTCTACCTGTCAAATTTGGATATAGTGCAGAGCAATATGCAGATTTATATATTGCCCAAATTTTGCGATTGCATGGTGTTCCAAAAAACAATCATATCTGATAGAGGATCACAATTTATGGCACATTTTTGGGAACATCTACATGCATACTTTGGTACCAAACTGATTAGAAGCTCTGCTTATCATCCTCAGACTTCTGGTCAAGTTGAAAGGGTAAACCAAATTTTGGAAGATATGTTGAGAGCATGTGTACTTTCTACTTCGGTATCTTGGGATGAGTGGTTGCCTTTGGCAGAATTTTCATATAATAATAGCTACCAAGAGAGCATTAAGATGGCACCATTTGAAGCACTTTATGGGAAAAGTGTAGGACACCCTTAAACTGGGTAGAACCCGGGGGGAGGAGGTACTACGGTATTGACTTTGTAAAGCAAGCCGAGGAATGAGTCCAAAAGATCCAACAACATCTTAGAGCCGCTCAATCTCGTTAGAAAAGTTATGCTGACAAAAGACGTAGGCCAATAACCTTTAATGTTGATGACTATGTCTATTTAAATGTTTCCCCCTACAAGAGTGAACATCAATTTGGTATACAAGGAAAATTAGCTCCTCGCTATGTGGGACCATTCCGAATTTTAGCTCGCAAAGGAGAAGTGGCATATGCTTTGCAACTCCCACCACATATGAGTGCTATATTTAATGTCTTCCATGTTTCCCAATTAAAAAGAAGCCTGAGAGCACCAATGGAAGAGGTCAACTTGGATGACATTAAATTAGCATCGGACCTTACATATAAAGAAGAACCAACCAGAGTGTTGGAAGAAACCGAAAGAGTGACTCGAAGTTAGATTATAAAGTTCTACAGAGTTTTGCGGAGCAACCACACCGAGGACGATGCCACTTGGGAGCGAGAGGATTTTCTTCGTACCAATTATCCAACATTTTATGAACAATGGTAGGTCCTATGAAATCTCGGGATGAGATTTTTGTTAGGGGGAGGAGCTGTAACATTCTAAATGTTAATCAAGTGCATTGCATTTGCATTAATGCTTAAGCATTATTTTGCATTTAAATCACAAGCATGAGCAATTGCAAGTTCCATGTGTGCTGCCTATATGTTTGTGTAACAATCTCAAAAATTGCTTAAAAATGTTTAGAATGATGTTTGAGCATAGGGTTTATATACAACTTTTGGCTTAAACAGGCCCCCATGTGATGATAATGTCCATTATGCTTGTTATCAAGTTGCTAAGTAGCTTAATATGTAAGTATGTGATTTATTCAGTTTTAGGGGTTAAGCCCTAAATGAAAGTTGTAGTACAAAATATATGCAACAACTTTTATTTAAGGCTCTAGAGCTGAATCCCATCCTAAGATGTTCAAACAGTGGCCTTAAATTTGAATGACTTAGAATTTTTCTAAGTCCTGGATTGCAATAGCGGATTCAATTTTCAGGGCTGTGTAAACCTAATTTTTATAAAAAAAATTTGGAAACCAGTTCATCATTAGTTAGTACAAAGTTTGTACTTTAATTCCATGGAATTGGTTGGGTTTGATCTTGTTTGCTTTGTCATTAATTAAATGCTAAACATTGCTAGTTGCTGTAATCAGCATCTTGCTTAACTGAATTCAAGGTTCAGTTTAATTTTACCTATGTTTAGTAGCTTATAATTACCAATCCGTTAGGAACCAGAGCTTGACCCTTTAATCAAAGTTGTAGTCCACACATCAAAGAGCACCGTGGTGGAATTGGTTTGCCATTTGGCTACCTGAATCGAGAAGTAGAGAGGGCAAAAGATCGTGGTTTCAGTCGGTTCAGTTGGCAACAGTAGCCATAGCAGCAGCAGCTTCCCGTCGGCACGCCGTGCCCGCCCGGCGATTGGCTGCCGCTGCCACGCCGTGCCCGCCTTGTAGCTCACGTCGCGCTGGCCGTAGGTGACCGGAGAAACCGTTTCGCGCCCATACCGCCCCGGCCGACCGTCCAGCTCGACGCCGCCTTCTCCTTCCTTCCTCCCTCTATTCACCGGCGACACAGTATCGACCTCTCCATGATTTGCTCGTGCAGCCAGGCCCTCCTAGCTACGTGGTCGAGTTCGTGAAGTCCCTGGCCACCTCTCACTGCATGGCTTTCGCTTATAAATAGCCCACACCGGCCGCCGTCGTTTTTTCAATTTCTGCTCGCCGCCGGCCGATTTCACCTCATCGTGAAATTCGCCGCCGTTGCTATGTCATTTCCCAATTAAGCTTGCCAATAGCCTCGCCATCTCCCTACGCTCCGATTACAACTAGTCTCGCTGGTTGCCATCGCTCAGGCTGCCCAGACGACCCTCGTCTTCTTCGCGGCCGGCCGGAGCTCCGCCGCGCTCAACCTCACCGCCGTCAAGTCGCTCTGATGAACCGTTTGGCCTGCCGTTTGCTCTATCGTGATCGCCTTGAGCTATGGAGTGTGGTCGGCTCAATGTTTTCCTCTCTATTCCACAGGACACGCCGGAACATCTCTCGGCGCCGTGCCCGCGCCACCAGAGGCACCGTTGTTCCCCGGCCAGCTACCTCGGCGCCGTTTCCAACGCATCCAACATGAGCATCGTGTTCGCAGGATCTTACTGTTGTTCTCCGAGCCTTTAATTGTATTGCAACCGAGCTCTTAGAGCCGGAACACCGCCACGCCGGCGAGCTCTGCTCTGCCGTGCCGCCATGGCCGTCGGGATGCTCGGCGTGGTGCTCCTAGGGCCCAACCAATACCCTAGAACGATGCGCTAGGTCATCCCGAGCAAGTAGGTGGTAGCCGCGTCGCCGGCGACCTCGTCGACGGCGAGATATCGCCGGTCAACGGGCGTCGCCGTCGCGGTCAGCACGGTGACACTGTGCGCTGACCGGCGGGGCCCGCATGTCAGCCTTTGTCACTGTCTTGCGCTGGAAACCCTACTGTGCGCGGCTGTTTTCCTTTTTATTTGAATTTTCCAAATAGTGCTCAGATTTTTCTTTTTTGTAGAAAAATAATTAGACCTCCAAAAATTCTGAAAATTTTTGTGTAGCCTCCCTGTGATGGAGTCTATGTAGGAAAAATATGAAACCTAGAAAATTAGTTATTTTTGTTTAATCTAAAATTACCCCTTTTAATTAATAAATGGACATTCCATGATTTTTCTAGAATAAACTATTGATCCAAAAATCATGAAAATTATTTTGCATCCATTTCATGACATCTCTAATCTGTACAAAAAGTTTGGGAAGAAATTGAGAATGTTTTATAAAATCATTTTTTTCTAAAATTAGAAATAAAAGAAAAGGAAAAGGGTATGATTTCATGTATGTGATATTTGAATACTCTAAATTCATACTTTGCTGTTTTAGATTCCTAGGGTACTGTTTGACCTTTAAGTATTTCCAGTTATATGGTGTATGCTTTATTATTTCATGTCATGTTTCCTGGGATATACAAACAAATGTGTATGCATTATATACCTTTAAAAGAAAACACTACCATGTGATACTTGTATGACTTTCTAAGTTATTTTGTTTTGCCTTGGATCATAAACCCCACTGATCCTCGGCATCTCCATTGCTTAGTGATAATAATTTGAATATGCTAGTCGATGAGTGATGGGTGATCCTTTGTGGTAATCAAATCATTTTTCCAGAGAAGAGATATGCACTTACTCAATGTACTTTAAAAACAAGTGAGATGTAATCTCTTTTACCTAACTCTGATAATACAGTGTTGTCATCAGAGAAAGAGAATTGCACACATGGAACCTTATGTAGCTTTCCATCATTACCATCAACATGATCATAGCATCACGCATCATTTCATGCTATCACCATGCATCCTATATGCATTCTTGATATTTATGCACCACATACATTCGCATAGGATCCGAGGGAGAACCTATCATCGAGTACACCGTGATCGAGGAGGATCCGCAGGAGTCAGCACCCGGAGACGAAGGAGGAACCACTGACCCACTGCCGGAGTGCCCGAACCACGGTCCCTCCACTTTTCGGCGAGGCAAGCACCGGAGCATTCCATTCACCTATTCTATTTTGAAATGCAATTACTTACTCTCATTTTCTTTAATTTATACACTACGTTATAGGAATTGTGTGGTACCGTTGTTGCATGAATGCCTTGTCCACCCAAATATACCTTTTCTTCCACTAGTGTGAGTAGAAAGATTTAATGCTTAGCCATGCTTAGATAATTAGAAGACGGATGATTTCCTGTTGTCCGCAACCTGAGGTTGATACTTGTGATGTCCTTAATCATATGATGGTTAATAATTGGAGACCGGACGGAAGTTGAGTTTTCCGTCTATGTCGATTAAGGACCGAGCCGTATTCTGGATCTAGGTGTGAGATTGAACGTACCTTCACATAACCGCCGAATAACTCGTTTCGACGGTGAAACTGATTTGCCTATTCGAGATGGTTCTCAATCCGCTGATGCATTGCTGGGACGATTGGAAGGTGGAAGGGTATTGGTCCAAAACCCTGCATGACTACGGGCTACGGGCTGAACGGGCATGACTCGTGAGGACGCAATACCATGAGCTTTGCAACCGGATTCGATTCCATCTTTCGAATAGAGTGAACAGTGACTCGAGCAGGCTTTGGTCCGGCTTGCGAGAGTGTGTGATACGGGCTTTACCCAGCTGGTGTAATCGATTCGAATCGCCGTCTCTCCCGGATAGTGAGAAACTCATACCTTTTCGCAGAGACGTAGTTAAGAAATGATAACTAATGTTAAGATTGGAAGGACTATATTATGGTACCTCACTTAGTAGAATTGTTTGTTATAAAATTAAAGGATAGTGTAGCCAATGCAAGGGTAGCTCTAAATAGTTTAAGTAACTTGACCTTAACAATTGAAATAAGGATCAAGTTAGTAAGCTTTTTCCGCAAAGATTGCTAGCCCAAACTTCCTTTCACACTTGTCATGCACCCTTGGAGCCTTTTTCTTTTCCCTGTCGAGTAAGTCTTGCGGAGTAATTGAGTACTCAGGGTTTTTACCCATCGTTGCAGGTGACATGCTATATGAGGATTATTGCATTACGTGTTATAATCCTGTGAATGACGTGGATGAGTAAAGGCCATCGGGCTGGGCCATATCTATAACTCTGTCACCATGCTTGTAAAGGAGGCTTGAATAAAACTGGTGATGTAAAAACACTTATGTTATTATAGTTTGAAATAACGACTACTTTCATGTAATATATTTGGAACCGGTGTTGTAATAAAACTCGATGTACAATTAATTCCGCCATACTTTGTATGCTGATGTATGATATACCTTAATCGTGATCCTAGATGTACATTGATTTACCGAGGTCCTTCACGACACTCGGCGAACTACCGGATTCGTTCGAGAAGCGGTGTATGCGTGTCAACGTTGTTAACGGGGACAGTTACGCTTAATCTCGGATGGATTGGTTGGTTCTGTCACACATGCTTTCAAACAAAAATTTTTCCCTGGATCAAACAATGTATGCTCTAATCTTCAAACTTACTCAATTCACATGTAATATGGGGCTTCACAGCTTTTGTATAAGTCTTGAGCAATCGAAAGATAGAACAATCAAGCTAAGTACTATGTCTCAAATTCTTTGCAATACCAACATTCTGGAGTTTTTCATAAGTTTTCAGAATAAAACTCAGAGCTTAATTGTATAACACCCTCAAGTCTCTCAATGTATTTGGTATTTGTGGTTTCTCTTGAGGCATTAATGATGTTATGCCCCCTATAGCTAAAGGTATATATGGTGGAGCTCATAGGAGTGGCAATAACAAGGATAGACATACTTGCAAAACATGTATTGTAAAGTCAACTAATGGATCCATAGAGAATCGAGGCCATACAATCAAACCAAGACGTGTATGTGTATGGAATATGGTGGATAGGTGCATATGTGTTATTTATGGCTAATTTCTATTTCTACTGTTGCTCTTTGGAGTGACTCTCTTTTGATACTTTTCTCAGGAAAGATATGGGCTATCTTTATTTTATTTTTATTCAGGGAGGCGGGCATCTAGTACCCATTGTTTTAATTGCTAGGACACTTGTCCATCTTTTACTCCCCTTTTCTTTTTTCTCTTCTCTTTTTTTAGACATTTTGCATAGCCACATGCATCCTATGAACACAATAAATGGATCGAGAGATATAATCAGGACTTAGAGCATTAAAGATAGGGGTTATCCTATAGGGTGATTGTATATTTTTTTTGTGTCCTCTCCTAGTGTAGGAGGAGACCATTTTATGATGAACATGTATGAAATATGGTGAATGATTACGATTACTCCTAAAGTAGGAATAATACATATGTGGGCTGGACTGTGCAAGTGTTTCTTGGTTTTAAAAGCATGACAAGACTCTCATAAGGTATACAACACAGGTTGACTGAACTCGATGCAAAGCAAGTAGCTTAAATGTGAAAAGGTTTTCCTATCCTCTAAGATATTAATTCTGGCTTTGGTAGGAATTCACATTTTGTCATACAAGAGCTCATCATGTAAATTTTAGATTTTTAAAATAAACCTCCAGAACTTAGCAAGGCTAGGAATAAGATAAATAGCAGCTCAACCTTCATGAATCATATCAATCAACTACCTAGACTTAGCGCAAGCTTATGCCTCCACAATTAAGGTTCAGAATAAATTCTCTAATTTAAAACAATAATGCTTAGAACCATGGAGATTTTAAGTTTGGCAACTAGGTACTTGGTAAGCATTATAATAGAGCAACTATTCATCATCTCCAAAACAATTTTAATGTTCATCAATTTTATTAGCTCTAGCCTGGACTAACTTTAAATTATACTCTACTAAGTATAGAACTAAATATTTATTTGGTTTAATCAATTATATATCTTTTTATGGTTTTATATTAAACACATAACAAAAGACTCTATGACTTCGTGGACCTTCATGTGCCCACATATTTTTGGTATTTTATGACTTTTTATAAAGTAGACTTAAAAATCACTTAGGTGTAGTCACCTGATAACTAGGGGATGCTCCTCCCCTAAGCTAGATGGTTGCAATATTTGATGTAGACGTCCTTCAGAGCGAGCTAGCCAGTAGCGAATCCGATGGTTGCCACTGATAGACTCTTTCCTAGCTATAATGTTCCTTCTGCATAAATACTCCACAAAAAGGAAAACCAAAACTCGAGGCTCGAATTTATTGATTAGCGGTTAGCCAAAGAGTAATTGATTACCTTTATGAGCTATCTTTAATGTTGTCTAATTTAAACAGGACTTCACGTTTATCTCTCTTTTTTGTGATGCAGGAGGAATTTAAATATGAATGCTACATTTTTGTCATTTTTATTTTATGCCACCACAGTAGATATTCCTTCGGAAAATACCATAGGGTATCCACATGGGGCTTTGTGATGCCATGTAGTAACTATTTTTTTTGTTGTTTTACATTTTAGCATGTGAACAAAATTATGCTACTAAATAATTTTAAATTACTAATGCATTGAATGAGGTAACTACCATTCTGACCTTATGGCTAGGGTACGGAATTTAAAGTCTACCGACAGGACTTAGACAGAGCAGAGCACTTGCTCAGTAGGTTCATCGTCTGAGGTAACCTCAGTCAACTCCCCGTTTTGTGGTGATGCAGCGCGTGCCTCCTTCCATATCGCCTCTGTTTCTTTTGCTTCTTTCTTTTCTAGCTCCTGCTCTTCAGCTTTGTTCGCTTTCTCCTACGCTTCTAATCGTGCTAGGATCTCCTTCTTTTCTTCCCTGGCGATCTGGTCCATCCTTTTAGCTTCTTCTACCCCACTCACTCCAGCGAGGTGCTCGCTTGTTCTCTTCTTGCTCCGTGAAGCGATCTTTATATTTCACAACCTTGCTAGAAAAGTCTTCCCATCCACAGTGAGGCTGGGCAGCCTGAAGGTGGGCTTGGCGTCTTCTTCTGTTGCGTTGCTTCCTGATCTGCTCATGGTTATTAAGTGTTTTAAATTGACAGCGTACCTTTCCGGTAGGTAAGTTGAAGTGGATATGCCCAGACCCGATATAGATGTTTGCATTGGCTGTGTAGAGGAATGGTCTTCCCAAGAGGATCGGGGAATCATCATTTCCCTGCATGTCAAGAACTAGGAAATCTGCAGGTATATACTGTCCTTGAATTCTTACCATGACATCCTTGACCACTCCTTCAGGAAACCTTAGTGATTGATCCGCCATCTGCAACTGTATACATGTTGGGTATAAAGGTAAATCAAACAATTCATCATATACCTATTTTAACATTATGTTGCAGCTTGATCCAGTGTCATAGATGGTGTGGGGGAAGGTGGTGTCTTTGATCGTGCATTCAATGATTGGGACATCTGGATGACCTCTCTTTATTGAAAATGGCTTGGGTAGCATATGATCATTCTCCGTGTTGAGAGCAGTGATTAGTTGAGTTGTCTCCTCAGGTGCATGCTTGGTCCTCCTCCATCTTCTGTTGTTTCTATTGTTTTTCTTCTTCGGCATTGGTTGCTGTTCTTGCTCTTCTTGTTGATGGAATTGCTCGGGGCTGCAGGAGCTTTTAGGACGCAATTCTTGAATGTGAATCTCTCTTTCTTGTCCTTGATGGATAGGACAATCTTGGCATACTCCACATAGATGATGGCTTTTGTTGTGCACAAGAATGGTCTACCCAAAATGATGGGTGCCTTCTCATCTACTCCTGTCTCCATGACCACGAAGTCAACTAGGACATATGATTGCCCCACTCTAATGACAACTTCTTCTAGTACTCCCTCAGGGTAGCAAATAGACTGATCTGCAAGCTGCAAATGCATATTTATGTACAACAGAGGATCATTTAATATTTTCTCATAAATTACCTTAGGCATGATGTTGACACTAGCGCCAAAATCGCAGATAGCCTCTAGAAAGCTGTGGCATCCTATTGAGATAGGAATGACAGGTCTTCCAGGGTCTCCCATCTTCTCTGGTAGAGAGTGGTCAATCCACTGTAAATCTGTAGGCTCAATATGATATTGGGTTGCATTGTGAATATCAACAAGATTAGTAGTTTCTAAATCTTCTGGTTGGCCTGGAATCTTGCCTTTTTCCAATGGAGGAACAGTAGCAACTAACTGAGCTAATTGTGATTCTAGCATTTTATTGAAACTATGTCGATTCTTTATGGCAGAAGCAAAAGTATCCATTCTAGTATGTATGCTTTCCAAAGTTTTATCATTTGATGTTAGTTTCCTAGTCATTTGGTCTAGCAGTTTAGATTGACTAGTAACTAATTCTCGTAAAGGCGGAAGGTTGTAATTATTAAAGTTGTTACCTTGGTTGTTACCTTGGTAATTATCTTGTCAAGGTTGTTGGTTCCACCCTTGATTTTGTTGAGGACGATAGTAGGTGTTGTTGTTGATGAAGTCGATAGAGGCGGAGTGCCCGATCTTTCGGTGAGTGGAGATAATTTGATTTGGTGGAAGTAGACCCTCACGATCCCGACGAGCGAACCCGAAGCGCCAATGCAATCGCTGAACCAACTCCTCGTGGTTACCGACCTTGTTGAAGCAAGATCAGCCTCGATCACGAAGATCAATTCTCATGACGCAACCGAAGAACGAACAAGAATTCGAGGCGAGCAATCTATGTATTACTCGAAGGTGGAGTTTCGAATCATTGAGGACCACGTATTTGTGCGTTCCGTGTAGCTAAAGCTAGATGTAAAACAAAACTCAAGTTCTAAATGAAACAGGACTCGACTAATAAAGGAAAAAAAGGTGCGCCCTAGGGAAGGTGCGGCCAGCGAGGGGCGCCCCCGATGTCGGGGTGTAGGGGCGCAGCCCTAGGCGCCCTTTGTTGGGCCAGCCCTAGGCGCCCACACACAAGGCCTCCCGTTGGGGCGAGCCTTTGGGCCTTCATTCTTGAGCATCATGACGAAGTTCAACTCTCTTGCACGGGCCCGAGTAATTTCAGGTTGGCGCCTGAGGAGATGATGGCGCTCGCTCTGGAGAAAATGTCGCTGGTGTAGATGTACTTGGTGTCGCTGGTGTAGATTCATGGCTGTAGGTGGTGTCCTCATCACATCCTCTTACAGTGTAGGGCAACTGATAGCTGAGTGCCCATAGTCTCCACATTCTTTACATGTCATATGGGAATCATTGATGTGCATGACTTCCTTCTTTTCTATATCGAGCTTCTTCATGATGAGGTCTAGCTTGGCAGTGACCATGTCAGCTTCCTTGAGATGATGGATTCCTCTTCCCTTCTTGCGAGGCTAAGTACGTTCTTCATTGCATGTTGAATTTGAGGCCATCTTCTCGAGAAGTGCTTTAGCGTCTGAGAGCTTAAATGACAGGAAAGCTCCCCCAGCTGCAGCATCAATAGACTCACGGGTGCTAGAGATGAGCCCGTGATAGAAAGTCTGCATTAATAGCCACTCCTCTATCCTATGATGAGGACAATCTTCAATGTAGTTCTGAAATCTTTTCCCATGCTTCAGTGAATGATTCATCATGTTGTTGTTGGAAACATGCAATCTTCCCACGCAGAGCATTGGTCTTGGCTGTAGGAAAGAATTTTGCCAGGAAAGCAGTTGAGCATAGGTCCCATGTAGTGTGTTTGTCTTTGTTGATGTAGAACCACTGCTTGGCTTTCCCCAATAACGAGAACGGGAAAAGATGGAGTAAGATAGCATCTTTTAGTACTCCTCTGATCGTGAAGGTGCTGCCGATCTCTAGAAAGTGTTGTAAGTGTGCACTTGCATCTTTATGTCCTTTTCCACAGAATTGGCTGGCTTGAACCATGGTGATGAGAGTAGGCTTGAGCTCGAATCCATTCTCCCCAGTGTTGACTGCTGGTCTAGTCCGGATGTTTGCTGTTGTTGGGGTAGAGAACTCTCGCAGTGTCTTCTCAGCCATGTCTTCAAACACAGGAGCTAGGTTTTCACCTAACTGCCCTTCTGCTTGTTCTTCTACTTGCTCTTCAAATTCCTCTTCCAGTGTTGGAGCTGGCTCCTCCGAAGAGCTAGCTTGAGCAGCAGAGGGTGTTCTTGATGCTGACTCAAATTTGTCCCTTACTTCTATAAACCTCCTCTTTCTAAGGAGTTTCTCTGGATCGTCAGTGAAGTTATTTGGAAGAGAAAAACCATTCATTCATCACCCTGCATAAGATAAGAAAATGATAACAACGAAGGGTGTACCTGATTGAGTTAGAGATCGATTGGTATATGACTTCATCCATGTGTATATATGTTATCAATATATCCTAAGTTTATTGTGCATTCCCCAGCAATGGCGCCAAAAATGTTTGTTGACATTTACTACCGTCATTACTAAAAAGTAGAGATAAGTCCTACCCCTAGCAACAACGCCAGAAATGCTCGGTATATAATTAACTTGTCATTAACAACTAGCCACCACTTTATTACTAACATTCCTAAACATGAAATAGGTTGTCATCCCTAATTATATTGCTAGGAAATAATTATAGATTTACATGTACTAATGTGACTAGGTAGATATAAAAGATATGAACGAAATATGAATATAAACTAAATGGGTTCTACAAGCGGACAGATAATTATACTGTTGTAGCATTTTACCTAGGGAGTTCATCTAGGTTGTCGATTTATATTTATACCACTGGGAAAGCTATGTAATAAACTATAATCTATTATATTGATAAGAAACTATATAGGATGAATAAGTGATATTACCAATGTCATCTACTCTACTCATAACAAGCAGAGGTCACAAGATAAATATGGATAAATATGGGTGATAGCATAATCATCAAGTATCATAATTAAAGATAATCATCAGAGCATCTTACTAGTCATAATCATAGTTAGCCATTGGATAAACTAGGGAGTTAGATCTAAGGTAATTCTATAACTACATCAATGAATAACTCTAATTACTGCAACTACATCTAGTAATCATCGCTAAGTCAACCCTAAATCATTATCACATGTAAAGGGGCATCAACTAATGAGGGTATTAAGACACAAGGGTCACCTCCTTCGTGACCATGCCCATGCTAGTCCTACATACGGAGGGTGGACTACAGGGAAACTAACGTAGCTGTCACCTACGCAGACTACCACACATCCCGGCATGTCAAGGTGCACTCGCAGATAAATAAGACATCTAGACACCACGTCTACATATCGTCTATCATCTACCCATTGTACAATTGGATAAACGCTATACGAGCAATTACATGAATTCAATAAAATCGAAGTAACTAAACTAGATATATAATCAAAGTAGACAATGACTATTGTAATCAAGAACATATGAACTATTAAGAGTAAAGTCTCCCTAATCTGAATAATGAATACAATAAAGTAATTAAGAACTAGATCTATACCGAACTCTTGCGCCGCCTGCGACGCGCTTGTGGGCTCCGGATCCCGATGAAGAACTAGATCTCCTCTAATTCTAATCTAGCTAACTAATCCTATGAACTAGAAGGCTCTTGATGAACTAGAAGGCTTCTTGATGCTTGATGGCTTGAGGCCTTGATGAATAATGATTTGGCTCTCTCCAGGGGGGTTCTACCCATGTATTTATAGTCCGGTGGGATGCGCGTGCACCGCAGGATCAAACCGATGTAACCAAGGGCCGAGATGCATCAGGAGAGGCGGTGGAGGAACATTCCAGAAGGGGGGCCGCAACCCTAACCCTAGGGCGCCGCTGGCCCCATGGTAGGGCCGGCTGGCCCCACCTGGCGGTGGCCTGGCCCCCCATTGCTTCAGGTGTCTTCTAGATGGTTCCTGAGTCTTCTCACGTAATTTCCCGTGGCGGATAAGTTTCGTGGTTTTATTGCACTTGAATCCCTCTTTTCGGCTTTTCTAAAAATAACCCTGGAAAATACAGAATATGCAAAACTCATGGAAATTGTCAGTTAAAACCCTAGACTAGTGTGTTTTCATGTTTTCCTTCGAGTCTAAAGTTCTAATAAAAGTTGACGTTAACCACTTAGCTATACTCAAACAACCTAGAAAGATAAACTTGTTGAGTTGTTGCATGTCATAGTTCTCTATTCATGAATGCTTTGCAATGCATATGATGACATGGCAAGTTTTAGTTGTAGTAACACCAAGGGTGTTACATCACATCCCCCTTAAAGAAAATCTCGTCCCGAGATTTAAGAGTTGAGTTAAGTAACGAAAAAGGAAATGTGTCACACTTGCACATCTTACATGGTTTCATAAGGGAGGTAGAAGGTTCATATTACAAGTCTCATTTTGCAAAGAAAGCCACGACTCATAGAGGCAAGTCATGTCTTAGATAGAGGCAAAGAAGTCTGGAAAGTGCTCGGCCAAAAAATCCTCAGATTCCCAAGTAGCTTCTTCCTCAGAGTGTTGGTTCCACTGCACCTTGTAAAATCTGATGGTACGACGACGAGTCACACAATCCTTTTGGTCTAGGACTTGGATTGGATGCTCGGCATAAGACAGATCAGGTTTGATCTCAACACCTTCAATATCCATGACTTGCTCGGGTACCCTGAGGCATTTCTTCAATTGGGACACATGAAAGATGTTATGTATAATGGACAATTGTTCAGGTAGATTGAGAAGATACGCCACTTGCCCACACCTTTCAGTGATTTGGAATGGACCAATGTAGCGTGGTGCTAACTTGCCTTTAACCCAAAGCGAGTAACTCCTTTGGTGGGCGATACCTTCAAATAAACAAAATCCCCTACTTGGAATGTCAAGGGTCGACGCCTTTTGTCTGCATAACTCTTTTGTCTGGACTGAGCTATTTTTAAATTAGCCTGAATCTGTTTCACCTTTTCTTCAGTTTGTTTCACCAGATCAACTCCAAAGAACCATCTTTCCCTAGTTTCTGACCAGTTGAGTGGAACTGAGCATCTACGGCCATACAGTGCTTCAAATGGTGCCATCTTGATACTCTCTTGATAGCTATTGTTGTATGCAAATTCCACTAGAGGCAAACTTTCATCCCAAGCTGCTGAATAAGTCAAACACACGATCTCAACATGTCTTCAAGGACTTGATTAACTCTCTCTGTTTGTCCATCAGTTTGAGGATGATAAGCTATACTATACAATAACTGAGTTCCCATAGATTCTTGGAACTTTTTCCAGAACTGAGCAACAAATTGAGCACCTCTATCGGTAACTATGCTCTTTGGTACCCCATGTAAACTCATAATTCGATCGATGTAAAGTTTAGCATAATGAGGAGCTCGGCACTTATTCTTCACTGGTATAAAATGAGCGGACTTAGTCAAGCGGTCAACAATTACCCAGATGGAATCATAGCCATGAGCTATTTTTGGAAGACCCACTATAAAATCCATGCTGATATCTTCCCACTTCCAGGCTGGAATTGGTAGAGGTTGCAATTCCTCGGCTGGCTTCAAGTGTACAGCCTTGACTTTCTGACAGACATCACATCGTGCCACATAATGAGCTATTTCAATCTTTATTTTGGTCCACCAGAACCTCTACCGTAGATCATGG
Source organism: Chrysopogon serrulatus (assembly GCA_015844335.1). Taxonomy (NCBI): domain Eukaryota; kingdom Viridiplantae; phylum Streptophyta; class Magnoliopsida; order Poales; family Poaceae; genus Chrysopogon; species Chrysopogon serrulatus. The sequence goes on from JADLZL010002848.1 coordinate 830,914, forward strand.
TACATTTTATTACTGCCTGGATGGATTGAAAAACTAGTCATATGGGCCTCATCAAGAATTAGCTGTCGAAGTTCAGGAACCTTCGGAACAACTAGTCGGTGCTTGAACCACGGTACATCATTGTCATCAATATGGAAACAAGATGCTCGACCTGCCCAGACTTTATCTTTGATATGAGCTATTCCCTTACTTGTGCGTTGAGCTTTTACAGTCTGGTCTTGAATAGATGACTTCACTGTGATATTATTCAATTCTCCTTGTGTGATCATCTCAATACCCAACCTTCCTAACTCTTGACAGAGATTAAGACTTGCAGGTGGAACGGATAAGTAGTTACACTGAGATTTGTGACTAAGAGCATCAGCAACTACATTAGCTTTGCCCGGATGATAGTGTATCTTGAGATCATAGTCTTTGATCAATTCAAGCCATCTTCGCTGCCTCATATTTAACTCTGACTGCGTAAAGATATACTTCAGACTCTTGTGGTCAGTGTATATGTGACATAAGTTTCCCAGCAAATAGTGTCTCCAGATCTTAAGAGCATGAACAACGGCTGCTAGTTCCAAGTCATGGGTAGGATAATGTTCTTTGTGTCGTTTAAGCTGACGAGAATTATATGCTATCACCTGAACTTCTTGCATCAGTACACACCCAATACTAATTCCAGAGGCATCACAATATACGTCAAATGGCTTCTCAACATTTGGTTGTGCGAGGATTGGGGCAGTAGTCAAAAGCCTTTTTAGAGTTTGGGAAGCTTTCTCACACTCAGATGACCATTGGAACTTAGTTTGGTTCTTTAGAAGTTCGGTGATGGGTTTAGAGACTTTGGAGAAACTTGGAATGAAACGACGGTAATATCCCGCAATTCCTAGAAAACTTCAGACTTGGTGGACAGTGGTAGGTGGTTTCCAGTTTAAGACATCTTAGACTTTGCTGGGATCAACAGCCACACCCTCAGCAGATAGGACATGACCAAGGAAAGAGATTTTATCTAGCCAAAATTCACATTTGCTAAACTTGGCATAGAGCTGGTGTTCTCGAAGACGAGTCAATACAATACGGAGGTGCTCCACATGTTCTTCTTTGGTTTTGGAGTAAATAAGAATGTCGTCTATAAAGAAAACAATAAACTTATCAAGCTCAGGCATAAACACGGAATTCATTAGGTACATGAAGTGAGCTGGAGCATTGGTAAGGCTAAAAGACATGACCAAATATTCATAGAGGCCATATCTAGTGATGAAAGCTGTTTTGTGGATATCCTCAGGTTTGATCCTTGTTTGGTGGTATCCATATCGGAGATCAATTTTGGAGAACACTTTGGCTCCTACTAGTTGATCAAAGAGAAGATCAATACGAGGAAGGGGATATTTGTTTTTAATGGTCACCTCATTCAGAGTACGGTAGTCCACACACATCCTCAAGGATTGGTCCTTCTTTGTCACAAATATTGTCGGACACCCCCATAGTGATGAGCTAGGTCAAATAAACTTCTTGATAAGCAATTGCTCCAGTTGATCCTTCATCTCCGCTAATTCTTTTGGTGGCATTCGGTATGCACGTCTCGAGACTGGCACAGCTCTAGGCTTTAACTCAATTGAGAACTCTACTTCACGTTCAGGTGGCAAACCCGGCAAATCCTCAGGAAACACATCTGGAAACTCACAGACTACAGGTATGTCTTGGATTTCTTGAACAGAGGTAGCACAAACTCTCCCAACCGCTCTCTTAGGTGTAGGGAATTGAAGTATAAGTTTGGTCTGACTATTGGGTAGATCTAGCTTTATACACCTGTTCAAGGTGTCTATCACAGCTCCATGCTGGTAAAGCCAATTCATACCAAGGATCACATCTATTGTTTGATCCTTCAAAACTACCATAGTTGTAGGAAATGAATGCTCACCTAACTTGATGGATACATCATAGACTAGCTCTTTTGTATGTATACGCCCTCCAGGCGATTGCATAGCAAAATTCTCTTTTATCTCTTTTAGGGGAATGCCATGATTCATCACAAAGGTTCGATTGATAAATGTATGCGATGCACCAGAATCAAATAATAGAAGTGCAGGGTGATCAGCAACAGGGAACGTACCCATCAGTACCGGTTCCCCAGCAGGTATCTCCTCAGCATCCATGTGATAGACACGTCCAGTCTTCTTGGAAACATCCCCCTTAGGAGCATTCTGAGAGCTTTCTCGGTTCCAATTCTGATGCTGCTGCTAGCTGCCGGAACCCTTCTGGAAGTTGGGATTATTAGCCTTTGGGTAAGGGCATTCTCTAGAATAATGCCCAGGTTTGCCACAGTTGTAGCAGGGAGCCTTGCTATTTGGTGGGTTTTGAGTATTTGGGGGAGCTTAGGTAGCTGGGTTTCGAGCAACTGGGTTGCTCAGCTGTTGTGGATAGTTGGTGGCTGCGGCAGGGCGGACATAAGTCTGCTACCTATTTGGATATTGTTGGTAGGGTGGACGGTAAGGTTGGCGGTTATGGTGGATGGGATGGAAAATGATCTTCTAGTGCTTTTTGATGCCACCGGAAGGTCTCGAAGGTCCAGAAACACTCTGTCGCTTTTTAGCCTTGTGCTTTAGCTTGGACTTCTCATAGCTCAAGGCAATGTCCACAGCTTCATAAAAAGTGGCTCCAGGACTAGCAGTCAGATGAGCCTCAATCTTCCCATTCAACCCTCTAAGGAAACAATCCTTCTTCTTAGAATCAGTATCCACATGCTCAGGTGCATATTGGGACAGAAGGTTAAACTTGTTAATATATTGCAGCACAGGCTGCCCTCCCTATTTCAAGTTGAGAAATTCCTCCAGCTTGGCTTTCATCACTCCTGCTGGAATGAAGTGCTTGCGGAACGCTTCCACAAAACCAGCCCATGTAATCTGCTGACCTGCTGGCAGTCGTACTATAAAGTTTTACCACCAGGTTGATACAGAACCCCTAAGCTGTTGTACTGTGAACCTCACTTTTAGGCGCTCAAGGCAGTCAATCAGATCAAACTTCTGCTCTATGACACGGATCCATTCATTAGCTTCCAGTGGCTCATCAGCACGGGAGAATACTAGTGGGCGAGACTCAGAAAAGTCAGCATAGGTTACTTCACGGTCATTATTGCGACCACGGTCGCCCTGGGGCGCATTTTGATTATTGCGGCCCATCTCCCTCAACAGACGGGTATTTTCAGTGGTAGCATTGACCAAAGTAGCAATCACTTCGGCCAAGGATGGTGGAGCAGCTGGTGGATTGGGAGCATCACCCCTACTTTGAGCTGAACTAGCCATATCTGAGGCACGGGTACGAGGCATCTGTAGCAAACAAGTCCAACTTTATTCACAAGCATTTTATTGAACTTGAAAGGTAGTACAAGCACACATTTTTACATAGTTACTTATTTATCATACACGTCCACACTTAGGCAGGACCTTCCCTGGTTCAAACTACTTGCCTTACTATGTTACATATGTTACAACCCTCAGACATTGACGCACTACCCAAACATCTCCATTATCAGCCACCGACTCATGATCAACCTCCTCACTAGGGTGAGTCTCACTCGGTGGGTGTGTAGGAGACTCAACCTCTGGCTCCTCCTCCTCATTCTCCCCTTCTCCAACTAGGGGCTGCCCATAGTGCATAGGTGGACGTTCTCGTGGAGTTCCTGATTCTCCCTCTCCAACTCCTCCACGTAGAACTCCAGCTCACAGGTACGCGCCCTAGCCACGTCCTCGCGGCGCCACGCTTCATTGCGCTGCTCGAGGGCCTTCTCCCACTCAGCCTTCCACTTCCCAATCTCGATGACATCAGCCACCCTGTCTCGGAAAGCCACTAAGAGAGCATTCTCCATCTCCTCAAACGCTATCTAGCGCTTGGACTTAGGCTTCGGCTCGCTAGGACGAGCCTCACTATCATTGTTGCGAGGGGCAAGCTGGTGACGAGGCACACCCTTCGGACCAGTCATCTTGCGGGGCGTGAGCTTAGTACGTGCCATCCTGTAGAAGGGAAAGATAGAATAGTAAGAATAGAGTGAGAGAATCTAAAGTCAGCAAGAATAGGATTGCTGATTCAAACTTTGTGCAACTATTTAGGGCTGAGTTTGTGGAGTTGAGACCCAACCAATGGCACACCTTGCAAGTATGGAACTCATACTTTCAATTGGTACCTTTGTTTGGCAAATTTTACTTAGAAAATTAATTATGGTTAGCTCCTCAAAATTGAAAGTGATAACCTTCACCCACACTTAACCACTAGGGTTATGTGAAGGACAAAGATTCCAAATTCAAATCTCGATTCTTGATTCACCTCCAAGGGTTTATAAAACAAGATTAGCATTTAGAGTTTGAGTTAGCCAAACACTTGATCACACCAAGACTGGTTTTACTTGGAAATTTTTATACCCTAGTTTAGCATCTTGGTTTTAAAAGGAAAGTGATAACACATGCTTAGCTATACTCAAACAACCTAGAAAGATAAACTTGTTGAGTTGTTGCATGTCATAGTTCTCTATTCATGAATGCTTTGCAATGCATATGATGACATGGCAAGTTTTAGTTGTAGTAACACCAGGGGTGTTACAAAGGAACTCCAGGCACCTGCACGATCTCTGAGGGCCTCCAAGTATGCTACGCAGAGGACCAACTTTTTGCATCAACACATAAAAAAAGGAGACTCTAGTAGAAGCCTAGGAATACTTTAACAATCTTATCCACTCTGGTCCTAGTATATCTATACCAAACCTTGTTCTTCTTCAACACTTTTATAAGGGTCTAACTAGAAAACTTCTAAATTCCTTAACCTTGCTTCTAGAGGATCATTTTTGCATGACACTCTCGATGTTGTGAGAAATATCCTTATGAAGATCAAAGAGTGAAACACCATCAGAGAAGCCAATAGAGAAAGAGAATTTGATAGTTGAATAGGAGACCATACCTACGACATCCTAATCTACAACTATCAACGAGCTTGAACCAGCGAAGAAAGAGGCCAGACTTCATGCTTGAAATCAAGGATGATAAATTCACTAATTTTGGAAACATCTCAAATTACTATGTCATTAGGAAGCCACAGAAGCCTAAGAAATCATCACTTAGTGAGGAGATCTTAGAGCCTTCTAATGAGGCTTTCCTTAAGTAGAATATGAAAAAGCTTGTGTCGATTATAAGCAAGAATTGGTTGGAAGAATCAAAGCTTTCCTCTAACATTATTCATGTTGACTCAACCTCAACAACCATACCTTACCAAATCCACAAGGGTTCTTTAGAAACTCTTTATAATCCTATTGTAGGAGTTAAGATCATGTCTACATCCTATGCTTAATATCTTTTAGATGACATGCCCTTGACCCCAACAACAAAGTTTCTAAAAAAATTTTAGGCTGCATTCTCTTAAGTTAGGGAATCCTATGTCTTACTAATTCATATCAAAGGAATAAGAGTTCATTTGAGCTTTTATATCTTTGATGTCATATTATTTGACATGTTAATAGGATAGCCTACAGAGAGAATTTTGTAAGAAAGACAAAAAAGGAATCTAAATATTAGCCTTGGGAAGAATTTTAATTTGTCTATATCTATAACTCATTCTCTAAATGCTAAGACTAAGCCAAGTCCCGAGCCTATAGAAGATGTTTTAGAGACATCTCTTGAATACTTAGTCGAATCTGACTTTGAAGATGATTTTGAATCCCTAGAAGAGGAAGGAGACAACCCTCTAGAACCTAACCCTCTAAATGAGTTTAAAGAACCACCTAAGCTTCCCATACAGCTCAAGCCCTTACCTTCTAGTCTTAAATATGCTTTTCTCAATAATAGTCAGGATTCTCCTATAATCACAAGTGATTAACTCTCTTAGGAAGAAACCTTTCGATTGATAACAGTCCTAAAAAAGTATAGATCCACTTTTGGCTATTCACTCCAGGATCTTAAAGGAATCAATTGAAAGGTCTAATTGGCTAGAGAGGGGTGAATAGCCTAATTAAAAATTCTACAAGTACACTAGATGAACCGATTAGTGACAAAAATAGCGCTCAAGCAAATTTTGCGCTAGCCTACTAAAGAGGGGTTATGCAAGCCTCCTAATCAATCAACTAGCAACCTAGTATACTATAGCACACTAAGAGTAATGTCCTTAGCAAGCAAACTACTCCACACACTACTAAATTTTCACCCTATTGCACCGACAAAATTTTGTTGTAATAGGGCCAAAATAGATGTGATAGCTTGATATGACATCAATTTCGCATTTCATGCGAGCTGATGCAAGAACTCTTGTTGCAATAGCCTATCACACCGATTTGCTTTGGCCGATGCGAATGTCATCTATTGCATTAACCAACTGTAGCCTCTTGCATCAAAATATTTTATTGCATTAACCAACTGTAGCCTCTTGCATCAAAATATTTTGATGCAAAAGAGATATCGCATCAACATTGATTTGATGCAAGGTTCTTATTGCATCGGTCTTGAATAACTCTTGCATCAATGACAGATAAATGCAATAAGCTATTGCATCAAAATCATATCAATATAATACATCTAATAAATTTGATGCAATAAAAACTTCTATTGCATTGGCTAACTTTCGCTGCCATAGACCATATTGCATCAACATTAGATTCGATGCAATACACCCTATTGCATCAACATTAGGTTCGGTGCAATACACTCTATTGCACCAATATTAGATCTGAAGCAATTCATACTATTGCACCGACAAGGTTTATTACAACAAAATCTATTCGCTGCCATTTTATACTGCATCCTTTTTTTTTCCTAAATAAAAAGCATTTGCATTATAGAAATTTACAAAAATACAAAATCCAATAGCACAAAAATGCAATGATATTAATAACTTTGGTCATCCACGTTGAATACCATGTACAATAATGAAGTCCAAGGACTTCATAGTTCGAGAATGTATTTGCAAGTTTGTGTAATTGCAAGTTCAGAAATACATAATAGACAATATATAGAACTAAATAAATATATTGATAACTCCTAATGCAGATCATCATAGGGTCTTTGTCATTGCAGAACTCTTTATTCAGTTCATCTTGCCAATGATCTAAACCTTCTTAACGTTAAATCCGTCTCACAAATTATTGACTAATTAGATTTAGCACTAAAATTGTTAAATCATTGACCAATATATTTAATGAGTTTGTCTCACAAATTAATCTAAATCTATAATTACTTTTGTAATTAGTCTATGTTTACTACTCCTAATTGGTATCTAAAAATTCGATTTGACATGACTAATCTTTTGGTGGGGCGAATTAAACACCCCTTTAGGTGTTTTTACTATGGATTACTAGAACTTGCATGTCGGTTTCTCTAATTAAAAAACAATCTTTTCATAAGAAATAGATAATGTTATAAATTTGTCTACAAATTCTAGAAATTGGCATGAGACTATAATATTGGTGTATAATATTTATATAAAATTCAATTATTTTTAATAAAGTTGGACTATAGGTTGCTCATAAGTGTATAAATCTTTAACATATGCACTTATAACTATGTATGAGATGTATATATTTGTGAGTAATTATACAGTACTGCTATGTTAAAATTATTTTCAATTTTTATAAAATAATTATACGCTAAAATTATGTTGTCATGCAAACTTGTAGATTTTCCTAAACAAGTTTTGATATTACTACATTTAAATTTAAATAAAAATAACTTGAAACATTATGGCTATAAATAAAGTTAAATAGAAAAACCATCAACTACAAAGTTTTATACCTCATGAGATCTACACTTTTGGTTTTAGCTACTTGCCCCAAACGAGTTTATTTGAATAATTTTAAATTTTAAGTTTCATAATATAAGGGCTTCAAACAAAATTTTAGGATAGTAAATGATTTAAATTTTTTTTGAATTTAGGCATGTTGGTATGTGTTGGTATTTCTTATGCACAATTAAAATATGAAGGATTCCGCAAGCGCACAAAATTACCATTGTAGCATTTTACCGGGAGTATTCTAGATATTGTTGTTTATATTTTACCACTGGGAAACAATGGTTAAAGATGTTTGATAGTTCTCCATCATGTATCTACTAACTAGTATACCAACTAGATCTAAGTAGGGGTAAGTGGTAAATGATAAAAGTTATGCACAATGTCATACACAGAGGGGAATCCTATAATATAGTCTAGTCAGCTAACTTGAGAGGCGTAACACCCCAGGTGTTACGCGCTTAACCGCCTATCAAATCATTTCGTGAGCATCGTGTTTATGTGTTAATGCATGTGGTTAAGTGTGAAAATAATTCCTAGTACTTAGAAAGGCCATTAAAAGTGCTAAATGAAAGTTAGCTTTTATTGCCTTCTATATCACTTAAGGTTCAAGATTAATTTTTAGTAAGCAAAATAGTATAGGACTTGTGTGCAACCTTTAAATAAAACTTGAAGTGAAATCTTTGTAGATGATGGTACAATTCTTACTTTAGGAAAATAATATTGCTAGATAGTTTTTCTAAAAGCTTAGAAATGCAATTTGAAATAGATTTCAGCTTAGAATTTTTAAGTCCGGAAATTGTTTGACAAAGCAACTTCGGCAAGTAATGTTTTGAGCAATTTGGTTAATAAGTAAGCATAGGTTTTTGCTTTGCTTGAAACTTAGAAGTACCATTAAGAAATAGGAAAACTCGATTTGGGTTTGTGGGTGGGTCCTAAGCCTGCTTTGTATCTTGCCCCAAAACGCCTAGAAATCTCATTACCTTGGCTTTGTTCACGCTCCGTCCGAGCTTAGCGACATCAGCGACGAACCCAGCTTGGCATCTCCCTATCTTTCTCTCTAAGCCATCTATGTTTGTGTTTGTTGCTTTTATTTGAAGCCCTAAGTACACTCTTGAGCTCGCTAAGTTGGTTCGGTCGCTAACGGATCAAGTTTGGTTTAGGGCGTGCTTTAAAAAAAAAGGTTCGTCGCAGCCACGCTCACCGCGTCCTGGCGTCGCGTTTTTTGGGCCGTGGCCACGCCACCGTGTCCCGGCGTCGCTGCCGATGCCGCGGCCACCCACCTTGTCGCCTTGGCCTAGCGCCCGTCTTTGGCCACTAGCCGCTGTCGGTCGCTTTGCTCGCTTCGCTGCCACACGCCGACGTCGCACGCCCGCGTCCGTCATGTCGATGCTGCCCCGGTCGCGCCTCGCGTCGCCACGGTGCCTTTTCTTGCTTGCCGGCGCGGCAGGCCTAGCGCCGTGTTCCACGGCGCGCGTGGGCTCGCTCCGCTGCCGGTGCCGTCGCCGCCGTCGCGTCCACCTGCAGCTCCGCGTCTCGTCTTGAAGAAACGTCGCGCCGGGCACGGCGTGCGGCGGGCGCCTCCCTGCCTCGCGCTTGCCGCGGCCATGCTCGCCGTCGTCGGCCAATTATGGCGCCGTGGCTGCATGAGCTACGCCTCCCAACCCCCACCCACGAGCGTGGCATGTAGCGTGCCGAGTCTTTGCACCGCTAGGAGCCGGCCATCTTCCGTCAAGGCGAGAACGCTAGAGCTCCGCCTCGCCCTCCTCGCCATCCCGGCCGGGTGACCCCTTCGCCCTGTTTGGCATGGAGAGGGCACATCAGCCCGATTCATCGCATCCACGGCTTCACCATTAAGTCGCCTAGACACCCGACCCCACCTCGCCTTGAATTATGCCGTGCCAAGCTCCAATTTGGAGTTTCTTTGGGTGGCGGTCGTCAAGTAGCCGTGAGCGGCGCGCCAAGCCATTTCAACCATCCACGAGCCTTAGCGTCTAATTAGATGGAACCAATAGCCGCCTGGATTCCCTACGTGCCTTGCTCCACTTCGGCGGACCTCTACCGCCGCCTTGGGGGTCGGCCGACGTGGCGGTGTCCGTCCGCCGCCGCGCCGTCTCCCAAGAACGCCAGCCCTCCCCGGCACTCCTCTCTACCCCAACGAGCGACTCCACTACATCTTTAGAAGTCTCCCGAAGCTCACCCGGTCCCTCCCTTGCACTCTCCGATGTCCTTCATGGCGGAGGCGGTCGCGACGCCATCGTGAACCACGCAGTAAGGCCGCTACCGTGACCGGGGTTGCGTGGTCTGCGGAGCGACGCCTTCCCCAAGGGTGCGTGGCACCGTGGGTTGAGCGACCGACGTGGCATGTCACCGCACAGGGCCGCCGCCGCGCGTCCCAAAGACGTACGCCGCACCCTTCTTCGGGGACCAGCCATGAAAATATCCGGGGTGCTAGGTGAGGCGTAATAGTGCCAACAGTGTCATGTGAATACGAAGAAGTTCGAGGACTGTTTTTGCAAAGGGCGCCGGCTTCGGCTTTCCCCGCCGCGGGCCGCCTTCACGCGTTGAGTTGGGCCGGCTCGCTTGGCTTGCTCGCCTCTTCGCGAGTGGGCCGAGCCCGAGCCGGGCCAGTTTGCCCTTTCCTTTTTCCGAGATAATTAGAAATGGCTTTATCTTTTTAATTGTTGAGCTCAACTTTAGAAAATCCTACAAAATAGTAGAAAAATCCAAAAATCATGAAACCAATTTTGTTAGTTTCCTAAATTCATGATCTATCCTTTGGTATAGCTTGTTCATGCTTTTCTGTTAAATTTTCAGTGAGTATTTAATTGCTCTAGCATGCGTGTCCTTAATAGATTAATTTAGATTAATAAATTATCATGGCAATAAGTAGTAGCCTTAGCTCTAAGCTTTATGCAGTGGCATATACATGTCTAATCTCTGTAATTTTGGTAGCTCCTAATGAGTTAGTTTATTAAGGTAGATAAAACACCCCAGCTAGAGTATATAATTAAATGACTAGAAAGTAGTTATAACTTAAGGTTATCACGAAACGCTACTTTATGAGAGCGACACCTAGCTAATCGTGTTAGCCATTAGAGCTAGCTGGTTGTATGTTAAGAGTTGTTGTCGTCTTTGTATTGATTGCATCATCTCTGCATTCGCATCGTTGCATATCATAATAGGAGCGATGATGGACCGATGCAATCGAAGGACTTGGTGTATACATGGAAGATGGTGCCACGGTGATCATGTCCTGAAGATGGGAATACTAACTTTTGGTTATATGCTTTTACCCAGGCAAGCCCCGGTTCATAACCCCTACTATTCTGCACTTTATAATATATATGTTGCATTAAGTTTTGAGGAGTTGGATGAAACTCACTTGCATATGTGTCCTTATCCTATGAGTCTTACTAGCATGATAGGATCATATAGATTGCTATGCTGCAGGTTCCCGGTAGAAGTCGAGTGATTACCCGTCACTCGCGAGAGATAGGTTTATATATTATTATCATGTCACTATCACATGGATTACAGATATGGATAATAAATGGAGACCGGGCGGGACGGTATCATGGACCGTGGATGGGCGTTGGGTTTGTTGGGCAACAGAGCGAGGCTCTGGTTGCGTTTTTGTCCCGCCTGTGTCGGTTAAGGACCGATCGTTGCTAAGGGTTGAAGGTTAAGTCACAGATCTCCTTATCCCGAACACATACTTGTGTATGGGCGCTCGGAAGGCTTGCTCTCTCTTGTCTTGGGTTCCGGCTTCATCCGGACCGACTCTATAGGGTGGTGCATACATATATTTTCTTTTTGGGTTGGAGGTCCTTGCACCGCATTACGGCCAGGCCGGGAATGTCGGCGGCTTGGAGTCCCAGTTTGGACGGGGATCTGGAGCCCCGGGCAGGAGAAAGCAAGTTGTTCTCGTCTGTGTCTAGGATGCAAGCGGGGAGTGTGTCTCGGGGTACCCAGCTGGGCGCATTGATTCGCGAATCGCCGTTCTTGAACGGTAACGACGAGGGCCTTATTCTGGCATCGTAGTAAGAAATGGAAGATGAAGGATGGATAAAAAGAGATTCTGATTGCTTACCACTTGCTTGAAAGTAGTTCAGGTGCTTACCTAGAATGGTTAGCAAATGAATTAATCATGGCTACTAAAATTGAATATAAGGATGCACTGTTACTAATGCTTCCCCGCAAATATAAACCCAGCAAGCCAAATAGCCTTGCATATTCCTTGGAGTCATTTTATTTCCTCCTGTCGGGTAAGTCTTCTTTGAGTACAATTGAGTACTCGGGGTTTTATTTCCCCCATTGCGGGTGACAGGTGGATGCTAGTCGCTAACTCTTGTGTGTGGATACCTCCGGTGGGCTCGGCGAGGAAATCCAATTACGCTATGATAGGAGTTTTATTTACAATTCCTCACCAAATGATTTTGAAAAGAAAAGTTCTATAATATCATCATGTTAAATGATTAGTCATGAATTGAATAAATATATATTTCCGCTGCAATAATGATCAAGTGTACAAGATACATCAGTTAAGTTTAAAATGAATCAACCTTCATTTTGCTACACTGTATTTATCATTTCCGCTGTTATATAATACTCTAATCAAATGTAAACATGTGATGTAAGAAATGTAAGACTGTTGTAAGCTTTATTCCCTTATTTGTGATCCCGATGGAAAAGCGTGGATTTTCGAGTTCTCCGTTGGGTGTGCTCGACGTAATCGATTAAATTAGTGCGCTCCCTTGGGTAGTTAGTGTCTAATGGAAGACAAGTACTCTTGTGAGTGTGTTAATTTAGGCGGTTCTGCCATAGGTGGTATCAGAGCATAAATAAGCGAATGAAGCTATGCAACCCTTTGCAAAATTAAAATTTGACAACAAAATCCTTTCAAAAAGGTAGGCCGTTTGCATGCGAAGTTATATAAGTAGCCCTATTACTATGGTTATGTATCTAGGATAGATGACACTCTGCTGACTTAGATAGGCTTAATCCTATCTTCTGCAGGTACACTAACTCTCGAGCATAGTTCGATAGAAATCGACTAGTTATAGAGAGTGAGCGATGTGCCAAAAGTCTGAGAACGGTTGTCCTATATGTGGCAACGTCGTGAGGATGGTTAGGACGTGCACTCATGCATATCCTGTTTGTGCATTTGCTGTGTTAGTTGGTGTATTGACCCCCCCTAAATCTAGTTAGACCGAGATAAAAATCTTCTGTCTATCCTCTTCTCAAAACTTTTAAGTCAGTGTCAAGCAAATTAAGTGCAGCAGGTCAGGAATCCTATGGCCTTCGTTCCGTCGTTCTGTTCACTGTCACTGTGCCGCATTTAAATCGCTGGGTCACATCTAGTTTTGTTTGCACGCTTCCTTTCTCCCTATTCTCTGCGCTCGTGTCGGTCCTTCGCCTTTACCTCGGTGCTTGAGCCCGACATCCACGCATGGCCTCGGTCATTCACTCATATCACATCGCGTGAATTCTGCTATTTCCCTCGAACGTGATTGATGAGGACATGACTGGCTCAGATATGATCAAGTTATCCACTTCTAAACCAAAGGTGAAGTTAATCCATGTTAGGTTTACATTCTATATATTTGATGAATTGTTGCTGCACTAGAAAATGTCTCTGTTTTTATTTTCAGAAGTACTTACATGGATCAAGAGAAGTGTGGATCGCATCCGGGAAGCATGGATAGTTCATGAAGTTGATTGGGGACCAAATCCATGTATTCCTAACGTCCTCAACCAGGCCACCACGTCACTTTTGGCACAAGGAAAGAAAGAGTCCAAATCCAACACGTTTTGGAATTGGATTCGGACTACAGAACAACTCCAACTTTCACGGGCCACCACGACTTCATATGGACTCCGATTGGGATGTTCTAGGACTTGTTGGAAAGCTTATAAAGTGTACTTTCATATGGATCCAGACTCATATCCATATCTGCTCCGAGGCAGCCGGAATCATCGATTTAATATAGAGACCTTTCCTGTCCATGGTCTTTGTGTCACGATTGTTGCCCGATGGGCCGTGTATCAAGTGGGGCCCAATAGGGGGGCGCGTCCTAGGGTTGTGGGACGACCCATACCAGGTCTATGGTCATCCCCTACCCTCTTATATACCTCCGTAGCCGCCACAAACAGATCGGGTTTTGTTTTTGTCGAGTTAGCGATTGCTGCCGCCTTTCAGCGCACGTGTTGGATCAACCGCCCGTCTGATTGAATTCGGAACCCCACCATCTTGTTACTTTAGATTTAAACCTTTATATTTATTTGGCAATTCAGTGCTTGTTCATCTTATTCTTACTGGTTCTTCGATTGCTTGCAGGAATAACCCTAGTGGTTTGGTTGATCGTGCTCCATAAGATTGCGAACAACTACTAGAGTTGGTGTATCGATCGCTAAGGCGCAGCATCCTTGGACGGTTGTAGTCGGGTCGTGAATGTCTCTCTAGTCAAAATCGAAGTTATCAATCTCCACCGAAAGATCGGGACACCCTTAACCTTATCAGTGATGCCACGGCCATGCCTCTAAGCCATTGATGCCGGCACATCGAGCCTCGACCCATCTGTCGACCTGTCCTTACCACCGCTATAGTCACCCATTGTGTTTTCCTGTTTTCACTACAGTCTTGCCGTAGACCGGTCAAGCTTCTTAGAGAAGCCTTGCCCTGGGCCTCTTCAAAAAGAGAGCCACCCTGGTTGTTTTCATCACACCCCACACTTGCTAAACTTTTTCCCCAACCTTTCCTGAGCAAAAACCGATGGCCTCACAAGAGCCATCATGCCCTTGCCTTCTACCCACCAACCCTCCTAGCCAGCCAGGGCTGACGGGAGTAGTTTGGACCAGCAGCACCTGCCAGGGCGTAGAGGGTTTTCCTAAGCTTCTGTATACCACCGCGCAGAGGCTGGGGATCCGAGGCCATCCCCTTTACGAGGGCTATGAGTGCTTACAGCATGGCATTGAGCGGTGCGAGGTTACCGTCTACATTGGGAAAAGTGACAACTTTCCTGGTGTAGATGAATGGAGCGCCACCACCACCGGTTTCCGTTTTTTGGACACCTACCAGGCTGTAGCCCATAAGGCACTGAGGATCCTATGCCAGATCCATGCGGATGCTCTTGCCCGTTCTCCCATGAGGTTCTTTTCGCCTTCGGACCGGGACTCTCCATTCTGGAGAACCCGCCTGGAGACGTTGCGTGGACGTCCCCTGCAGGCAGTCGACCCCACTGTGGTGTCCCTGGCCACGTATTTGTTGGCCCTGGATGAGCACCACGAGCAGCTTGCCTCCGAGCTGAGGAAGTGCATCACCCGTGCCGAGGAGACCGAGCTCTTCATCCGGAAGCTCCATGTGAGCCTTGCCATGACACGTGCTCAAGCTGCCACCGTCGAGAGCCGTGAGACCGTCACCGCTGAAGCCCTGCGGGAGGCAGACGACCGCTATGTCAGGCAGATGAGGGATGCCTACTTCACCGCTCGTGATCAGCGGAGGGCTCCTGCCCTGGAGGGGCAACAACCCCGGATCTTGGAGGGGATACCCGCCTATTCCTGGGAGCGGGTGAGGAATGTGGCAGCACCCGCCGCCCCGCCACCTACTCCTGTGGAAGACTCTGAGGTTGAGTCTCCTCTTCCTTGCACGCAGCCCAACCCCAATGAAGAGCCTTAGGAGAACAGCCGTGAAGCCCTCTGCCTCGACGATGTAGACTAGTTGCCTGTGGTGATGCGCTTTGGTTCTGCAGCACGTGTCCTTGCCTTCTCCAGATGTTGTACCTCCTGTTGTATCTCGAAGCAGTGTGTTTGCCTTGCAGTCTAGTGACGTTGTGTGTTGTCCCCTGAAATGATTTATCGCCTTTCTGCAATAATTATATCGTGCGTGATTAATGTCTTACAAACATGATTAATCAAGAGGGTTAAGTAGTCGCTTTAGTCTGGTAGTAGTATAACCTTTTGGTACAGCGTTAGACCTGTGTGAGACGACCCTTGCCTGCAAAAAAAAAAACCCTCGATTCTCGCTCTCGCGTCCGTACCGGACCCCCCTCTTTCTTTTTCCTCGATCGCCCACGTGCCTCCACGTCGCGCTGTCCCCTCCGTCTCCTTTTCCCCGCTCAGGCTTGAGTGCGGAGCGCACCATGGCCACAGGCCGCCCACCTCGTGACCCGCCATCATCCCCCACTCAATCCCATCCTCCTCGGTGCGCCGCAAAACGCAACCACTCGCCCTCCCCGCTGAGCTATAAACATGACCTCGAGTCCCTCCCTACGCCACCCAACTCCCCCCAATCCTCAGCACCTAAGCTCATCGAGCAATCTCTTCTCGCTGGTGAAGCTCGGCTGGATCCAGGGAGAAGCTAGCTGGGGGAAAGGATTTGCAGTCCAGTGCTGCAAGTCAAGCCTAGCCAAGGGAATCAGATCGTCGGAAACCACCAAGTACGTCGACGAAGCAGAGGATCTGATTTCCACCCCTAGAGGTTGAATCTAGCCTCAGAACTCACGATGATTGAGTTCCCACTGACCTGTTTCTTATCTTGTTGTTTCTCCATTGTCCCCGTCTAGCTCGGCTGCTGGATTGAGTGATTAGGTGTGTTGAATTACTTTGATCATGTAATCTCTCTCTGTTGTTTTAAACCTATGCAATGTAATCGTGTTTTCTTGTTTCTCGTTACCTACTCCGAATCTCGGAACGAGATTCTTTTTAAGGGGGGAAGGATGTAACACCCCAGGTGTTACGCGCTTAACCGCCTATCAAATCATTTCGTGAGCATCGTGTTTATGTTTTAATGCATGTGGTTAAGTGTGAAAATAATTCCTAGTAACTTAGAAAGGCCATTAAAAGTGCTAAATGAAAGTTAGCTTTTATTGCCTTCTATATCACTTAAGGTTCAAGATTAATTTTTAGTAAGCAAAATAGCATAGGACTTGTGTGCAACCTTTAAATAAAACTTGAAGTGGAATCTTTGTAGATGATGGTACAATTCTTACTTTAGGAAAATAATATTGCTAGATAGTTTTTCTAAAAGCTTAGAAATGCAATTTGAAATAGATTTCAGCTTAGAATTTTTAAGTCGGAAATTGTTTGACAAAGCAACTTCGGCAAGTAATGTTTTGAGCAATTTGGTTAATAAGTAAGCATAGGTTTTTGCTTTGCTTGAAACTTAGAAGTACCATTAAGAAATAGGAAAACTCGATTTGGGTTTGGTGCGTCCCTAAGCCTCTTTGTATCTTGCTCTAAAAACGCCTAGAAATCTCATTACCTTGGCTTTGTTCACGCTCCGTCCAAGCTTAGCGACATCACCGATGAACCCAGCTTGGCATCTCCCTATCTTTCTCTCTAAGCCATCTATGTTTGTGTTTGTTGCTTTTATTTGAAGCCCTAAGTACTCTCTTGAGCTCGCTAAGTTGGTTCGGTCGCTAACGGATCAAGTTTGGTTTAGGGCGTGCATTAAAAAAGCGTCGCAGAGCACCGGTTTCAGTCGTTTTGGCTCTGTGGCCGCGCTCACGCGTCCTGGCGTCGCGTTGGCGCGCCGCGTGCCACACCGATGGCCGCTGGCCACTGGCCGTGGGCTACTGCCTACTGCTCGCCACACGCCGACGCTGCACCCCGCTGCTGCCCAGTCTGCACGGCCACAATGTCTTGCCTTGCCGGCTGCTCTACTAGCGTCGTGCTGGCCCGCTGGTGTCACTGCCGCTGCTGTCGAGTCGCACTGCTCGCTTCGCTGCTGTGCTGTGCTACTGCCGTCGCACGCCGCGTCATCTCATGTCGATGCTAGGCCGCGCGAGCCTTTAGTGACCGCACACCGCGCCTCCGACGTCCCACGAGCCATTGTCGCCACGCCTGCGCCGCGCCGCGTGTTCCACGGTGCTTGGCGTGGGCTCGCTCCACTGCTCGGTGCCGTCGCTTCGCTGTCGCGTCCACCTGCAGCTCCGCGTCTCGCTTGAAAGAACGTCGCGCGCCGGGCACAGCGCGACGGACGCCCTGCCTCGCTTGCCGCGGCCATGCTCGCCGTCGTCTTGCCAATTATGGCGCTGCGGCTGCGTGAGCTACGCCTCCCCAACCCCCACCCGCGAACGTGGCATGTAGCACGTACCCGAGTACTGCACCGCTAGGAGCCAGCCATCTTCCGTCAAGGCGAGAACGCCAGAGCTCTGCCTACGCCCTCCTCTGCCATCCCGACCGGGTGACCCCGCTCGCCCTGTTTGGCATGGAGAGGGCACATCAGCCCGATTCATCGCATCCACGGCTTCACCATTAAGTCGCCTAGACACCTGACCCCACCTCGCCTTGAATTATGCCGTGCCAAGCTCTAATTTGGAGTTTCTTTGGCCGGCGGTCGTCAAGTAGCCGTGAACGGCGCGCCAAGCCATTTCAACCATCCAGAGCCTTAGCGTCCAATTAGATGGAACCAATAGCTTCGCCTGGATTCCCTCTGTGCCTTGCTCCACTCCGGCGGACCTCTACCGCCGCCTTGGGGTCGCTGACGTGGCGGTGTCCGTCCCGGAGCGCCGCCGTCTCCACCCTGAGCACGCGGCCAGCCCTCCCCAGCACTCCTCTGCCCCAACGAACGACTCCACTACATCTTTAGAAGTCTCTCGAAGCTCACCGGTCCCTCCCTTGCGCTCTCGATGTCCTTCATGGCCGGAGCGGTCACGACGCCATCGCGAACCACGCAGGCAAGGCCGCTACCGTGACCGGCCCTGTTGCGCGGTCTCTGCGGCCGCGACGACGCCTCCCAAAGGGTGCGTGGCACCGTGGGTTGAGCGACCGACCACCGGGCGGCCGCTGGCGAGGTCACCGCCCGCCGGCAGGCCGCCGGCGCCCGTCCGGCACGCCACGCTGCCGCGCCCCTTCTCGGGGACCTCCCTGTTGCGAAGATGAAAATATCCAGGGTGCTAGGTGAGAATCCCGTCTCTTCCGTAATAGTGCCAACAGTGTCACGTGAATACGAAGAAGTCTGAGGACTGTTTTGCAAAAGCGCCAGC
This sequence comes from Chrysopogon serrulatus, assembly GCA_015844335.1. Taxonomy (NCBI): domain Eukaryota; kingdom Viridiplantae; phylum Streptophyta; class Magnoliopsida; order Poales; family Poaceae; genus Chrysopogon; species Chrysopogon serrulatus. Next base: position 849,648 of record JADLZL010002848.1, read on the forward strand.
TCGCGCCTGGTGGCTTTCCCCGCCGCGGGCCGCCTTTCACGCGTGGGGCGGCTGAGTTGGGCCGGCACTGCTTGGCTTGCTCGCCTCTTCGCGAGTGGGCCGAGCCCGAGCCGGGCCGTTTGCCCTTTCCTTTTTCCGAGATAATTAGAAATGGCTTTATCTTTTTAATCTTGAGCTCAACTTTGGAAAATCCTATAAAATAGTAGAAAAATCCAAAAATCATGAAACCAATTTTGTTAGTTTCCTAAATTCATGATCTATCCATTTGGTATAGCTTGTTCATGCTTTTCCGTTAAATTTTCAGTGAGTATTTAATTGCTCTAGCATGCGTGTCCTTAATAGATTAATTTAGATTAATAAATTATCATGGCAATAAGTAGTAGCCTTAGCTCTAAGCTTTATGCAAAGTGGCATATACATGTCTAATCTCTGTAATTTTGGTAGCTCCTAATGAGTTAGTTTATTAAGGTAGATAAAACACCCCAGCTTGACTAGAAGTTAGTTATAACTTAAGGTTATCACGAAACACTACTTGATGAGAGCGACACCTAGCTAATCATGTTAGCCATTAGAGCTAGCTGGTTGTATGTTAAGAGTTGTTGTCACCTTTGTATTGATTGCATCATCTCTGCATTCGCATCGTTGCATATCATAATAGGAGCGATGATGGACCGATGCAATCGAAGGACTTGGTGTATACATGGAAGATGGTGCCACGGTGATCATGTCCTAAAGATGGGAATACTAACTTTTGGTTATATGCTTTTACCCAGGCAAGCCCCGGTTCATAACCCCTACTATTCTGCACTTTATAATATATATGTTGCATTAAGTTTTGAGGAGTTGGATGAAACTCACTTGCATATGTGTCCTTATCCTATGAGTCTTACTAGCATGACAGGATCATATAGATTGCTATGTTGCAGGTTCCCGGTAGAAGTCGAGTGATTACCTGTCACTCGCGAGAGATAGGTTTATATATTATTATCATGTCACTATCACATGGATTACCGGGCGGGACGGTATCATGGACCGTGGATGGGCATTGGGTTTGTTGGGCAACAGAGCGAGGCTCTGGTTGCGTTTTTGTCCCGCTTGTGTCGGTTAAGGACCGATCGTTGCTAAGGGTTGAAGGTTAAGTCACAGATCTCCTTATCCCGAACACATACTTGTGTATGGGCGCTCGGAAGGCTTGCTCTCTCTTGTCTTGGGTTCCGGCTTCATCAGGGACCGATTGTATATAGGGTGGTGCATACATATATTTTCTTTTTGGGTTGGAGGTCCTTGCACCGCATTACGGCCAAGCTGGGAATGTCGGGGGCTTGGAGTCCCAGTTTGGACGGGGATCTAGAGCCCCAGGCAGGAGAAAGCAAGTTGTTCTCGTCTGTGTCTAGGATGCAAGCGGGGAGTGTGTCTTGGGGTACCCAGCTGGGCGCGTTGATTCGCGAATCGCCGTTCTTGAACGGTAACGACGAGGGCCTTATTCTGGCATCGTAGTAAGAAATGGAAGATGAAGGATGGATAAAAAGAGATTCTGATTGCTTACCACTTGCTTGAAAGTAGTTCAGGTGCTTACCTAGAATGGTTAGCAAATGAATTAATCATGGCTACTAAAATTGAATATAAGGATGCACTGTTAGTAATGCTTCCCCGCAAATATAAACCCAGCAAGCCAAATAGCCTTGCATATTCCTTGGAGTCATTTTATTTCCTCCTGTCGGGTAAGTCTTGCTGAGTAGAATTGAGTACTCAGGGTTTTATTTCCCCCTGTTGCAGGTGACAGGTGGATGCTAGCTGCTAACTCTTGTGTGTGGATACCTCCTGGTGGGCTCAGCGAGGAAATCCAATTACGCTATGATAGGAGTTTTATTTACAATTCCTCACCAAATGATTTTGAAAAGAAAAGTTCTATAATATCATCATGTTAAATGATTAGTCATGAATTGAATAAATATATATTTCCGCAGCAATAATGATCAAGTGTACAAGATACATCAGTTAAGTTTAAAATGAATCAACCTTCATTTTGCTACACTGTATTTATCATTTCCGCTGTTATATAATACTCTGATCAAATGTAAACATGCGATGTAAGAAATGTAAGACTGTTGTAAGCTTTATTCCCTTATTTGTGATCCTAATGGAAAACTGTGGATTTTCGAGTTCTCCCGTTGGGTGTGCTCCACAGAATCGATTAAATTAGTGCGCTCCCTTGGGTATTTAGTGTCTAATGGAAGACATGTACTCTTGTGAGTGTGTTAATTTAGGCGGTTCTGCCACAAGAGGCCAATGGGAGAGTTCAAGGTTCCTATGTACTTCTCTATTGCTCGAGTTCTATTATAGTTGACACTAGAATGTAACTAATGCATGGGTATTATAGCACACACAATAGTACTTCGGGGCAACAGTACCTTTCTAACTCTCGAATAGATGAGAAAGAAGTAGTTGGGGAAGGCTGCCAAAAGCCCTACGATTGAAACACCAACCCCGACGTGGTGGAATACGAAGGCCACATAGAGCAGTCACCCCTATGGGCTACCACAACTAACCGTAAGAATTGGACGCAACCTTAGGTAACCTATAGCCTAGACACCATGTCTACACTATCGATTACTACTCTAGCCACGTATAATAACTAGAGCACCTAAAACAGATAGAGATCCTATGCTAAGATGCAATAACTACACTAACCATACAAATAAGGCATAGAAGTAAATAGAGAAGATAATTATACTAAAGCATAAGTCTTACAAAGATAAGATATAGAGATATACCAGACCTCCAAGGCTCCATGATCCGGAATAAAGTCTCTCAACCCTAGCTCTCAAGTAGCTAATCTATTACATTGAAGAGTTTAGCCCTAATCTCCCTGGTGTGTCGATCTCCATGAGAGCATGATCCTCAAAGGGACGTCTCTCGAATGGATCCCAACGAATAATAATGAAGGGTTTTAGGGGGTTGGAGCTTTTATAAGGAGGAGGAGCGATTATCGTGAGCCCTTGGATCAAACCGACATTGGCGGGCGGCTGAGGTTCTTCCTCAAAGGCGGTGGAACCCGTGGGCCGAAACTAGGCCAAAGTGGCCAAAATGCCAGACCGACCGGTCCAGGGGTGGGACCAGCCAGTCTCCCCCTGTGACAGGTGGGTCCCACCTCCCGCGGGGTGGCTTCTGGTGTCTTCTAGATCCTTCCTGCGCAGGTGCCGCTTTCAGGTGTGATATCTTTTCGTCCGGGACTCTAAATATGGCAAATGATATGTCCGTTTCGATCGTCTTGACGAGCCCATCGCAATGGTGCATTCTAATCCATTATTTGAGATACTTTTATACTATCATATGGGTCAACTTTGATAGCTTTTCCAGTATATACCTGTAGAAACATAGATTCACCAAAACTCGTAGAACTCATTAGATCAAAACCCTATACCTATGCTTTGTGGTTCATTTCATGTCAAGTTTGATGATAATTGGTGGTTATATTTGACGTCAACAAGTTTTCCCAAGCTTAACCTTTGCTAGTCCCTTAGCAAAGCTAAACTTAGAAACAGATATAGATGTTCGTAATTCTTAGAGCATTATCGCAACCTCGAAGTAACTCCTCAAAAGCATACCTGCATTTAGACAAAAATTCTCCTTCAAGCTTAAGCAATAACCGAGCCGACTTTTAAACTTACTCATGTTACCTTTGACTATGGGGCTTATCAACTCTTCCTTGGGCCTTGAGTACTTGACAAACAAAAAGATCCCACCCAAGCACTATGTCTCAAGCTCTTCGCTCAACTATCATTCTGGAGTTTTTTAGAGGTTTTCAAATAAAACTCAGAGCTTCTCACGTATGACACTCTCAAGTCTCTCAATATATGTGGTATTTGTGGATTCTCACCAAGGCAGTGATGATGGTTGCCTTTCTTTTCATCCTATAACTGAAGCTTATGTGGAGCTCATAGGTAAGGAGAAAACTTGAAAGAGCAAACTTGCAATGCATATATTATGAAGCCAAACAATGGATCCATAAAGAAATAAGTCATACAGTCGAATCAATATGTATAGGTGGATAGATTATGGTGGATATATGGTGGAAACTAATTCCACTCAGCTCCTTGAATGCCTATCTCTCTCTTGGACTTTAAAAACTGGCCAGAGGTTATGAGCTATCTTTTTCTTTTTCTTAGGGAGTTGGGCATCTATGCACCCATTGTTTTTAGCATTTGGACACTTGTCCATTTTTCATTTCTTCTCCCTTCTCTCTTTTTTCCAATTATCTTTTTGCATAGCTCATAGCACTCCTTTTGGCACATAGGGATTTGGAGAGATAGCAATAGGAACCTAGAGCATTTATTGGGTGGCTATCCTAATGGAATATTTTTGGTGTTCTCTCCCAGTGTAGGAGAAAAACATTTTTAGAATGGATGTATATGGAATGGCATGTTGTTGCGCCTACTCCAGTGTAGAGTAGTGCATATGGAGGTGGATCTTGATTCAAGAGCATGACAAATTTCTCACTAGGATCACAACGGTTGACAAAACTCAATGCATGATAAGCAGCATGTATGTGGAAGTTTAACTAGCCTATCTCATCATGTTTTGGCTCTAGTGGAAATGTAAGCTTTGTCATATAGGAAGTCATCATATTTTTGTATTTTTCAAAAGGTAAATCTCTAGAACTCTAGTGTCACTTAGAGCAAGATAGATAGCAACTCAGATATTCTCAATCTTATCAATCAGGTACCTAGACTTAGTTCAAGCATATGCAACCCACAAGTTTCAGGCTCAAAGCAAATTCTTATGTTAAAATAGTTGGAGCTAAAACTTAGAAAAACTTTTGTCTAAACTCTAGGCATTTCAGAGGTGTTGTAACAGAGCAGCTTATCATCATTCTAGATCATCTCAAGAGCTTCCTTTTTATTGACTCTATCTAGATAAACATTTTTATTTGGTTTTTTATTTTTTTAATGACTCATACTATATAAGACTCTAAAAACTCTACAAAGCATGGACCTTCATGTGCCCATATATTTTTGATATTTTTTCATTTTATGACTGACTCAATAATCGTGTAGGTACACTTACCTGGGTACCTAGGGGATGCCTTCCCCCAAGCTAGTTGTTGTCGTGGTTGAGCATTGAAGCTGACCAGTCCTCTCGATGGAGCTCATGCTTGCAAGAGCTGATATAGCCGGGAACCTCAATTCTCATCCAACAAGAAGTTGCTTCCACCACACAGTGATTAGCTGTGTGTAGGAAAGATGTACTTTGAGTGATGTAGATGATGGTTCCTAGGTGGACTAGCTCTTAGAGTCATCCTGTAGTAAACATCTCACAAAACACCAAAACTCGTGGAACGGATTAGGATAAGCAGTTAGTGGTTAGCCATTTTGCGGACTGGTTATTATAAGAGGTTTTCAAAGGTTGTTACAGTGCATACAGTGCAGCAAGATGCTCATTGATTATTTTTGGGTTTTTTCTTTTTATCCAACAAAAAGTAAATATGTATGCTAATTTTTATTTTATTTTTAGGCCACCACGGTGAGCACTCCTTTAGCTCGCACTGCAGGGATGTCATATGGGGCTTTAAGGTTTTTCAAATGTTTTTGTGATTTTCTATATAACTGATAAAAACTAACTATGAATTCAAAAGTGCAAGAATGTAAATAGATAACTACCATTGCTACCTTATGGCAAGTGTTCGGAGTTTAGAGTCCTCCGGACAAGACTTTTAGTCGTCGTCACTCCTGGGGTGCTTCATCGGATTCCAAGGATGGGGATCCTGACGCTAGACCTCCTAGTGATAATGACTCGGTTGAAGAGGTTACCTTTTCTTTCCATACCTTTGTAGGTTGTTGCTTTGATGCTGTAGGTTCTTCGTTGATTTCCTCCTCCTCAACATTGCTCTTTTGAGAGCGATTCCTCCGGCGCTGACGTCTCTTCTTGGACAGGGTGAAAGTTGCTAATCCAGGAGAGTTATAATCTTTAAAATAACAGCGTACCTTCTCTCCTGGGAATTGGAAGTGGACTTGGCCCGATCCATTGTAGATGATGGAATTGGTGGTGCTGAGGAACAGCCTCCCAAGGATGATGGGTGTCTCATCTTCTTTTCCCATGTCCAATATCATGAAGTCGGTCGGGACGTAGTGAATGTGGATTTGACCATGATGTCCTTCGCTACTCCCTCTGGAAATCTCGTCGTGTTGTCCACCAGCTGCAGCTATTTTGCACCATCTGATATAGGAGATAAGGATGCAGACGGTTGAATTTTCTTCTATCAACCTCTCTTGATCTTTACTTTTTTTGGGTTGATGTCCATTGGAGCTGCAAACTCAACTTCCTCCTTGATTTTCTTTGTCTTCTAATGGCAGGTGGAAAGTTTATTCTTCTTTGATGATGCACTAGCCGTCTTGATGATCAAGGAAAGAGCTCCATTAGTACTTGCATGAGAGCTTCATCTCCAAAATGACTTGTGGGTTTCATCCTCCTTCCATGATTGTTCACAGACTTGGGAGACACCATCGACATACCACCATTGATGACCGATGTTTATTGATAGGGATGCACACTATGATGTAGTTGGATCTCGTCATCCTGGTCTTTGTTGTCGGCATTCGGGTGTCTTCGAAGATGATGATGAGAGCAGGCTTCAGTTTGGCCTATATAGGGAAAGTTTCATCCTGCTTGTCATCGCCATCCTCACTTGAAGACATAGAGTAAGGGTCACTCTAATTCTATCTCAATGATCCATGTCATGTTCCTTAACCAACCTCAAACTTGCCTTATATTCCTTTGTCTTGTATACAAACATGCTTGGGATGGTGAATGGCTTGAAGGCCCTTTTGTCTTGTAGGGTGATTGATCCACTGTCATGGTGAAGTGTAGAAGATGTTGAAGTGTGCTCACATTAATTTCTTTCTATCTTGGTCCTTTCTATACACTTGTTCTTCTTCCTATTTGTTTCAAACCATGAACAGACATTTATTCTTTCTTTCCTGTAAAAATATTAGTGGACACATACCGAAGGATTGTAACAAATTTAAAACATGGGTTATTATCCATTTTCATCTACGCTAATAAAAAGATGGTTTCAGGATCACTTTTAGCATAGATTTTATTTATCATGTTTTTTTCTTGTTTGCTTACATTCTTTCATGGCTCAAGGCAAAGGTAACTTTGCAGCAAAAGATGAACTTTGATACTTACAGTTCTTCTATGAATTATGAGTTGTTCTTCTATTGCGCAGAGCTATTGGACTTCATCATAAGCCTTGATTCATCTCCGATGTGAGTTCACCTCAGGACTTACCCGAATTGAATTTGAGAGTTCCCTATAGGGGTTAGTCCAACAAATATAACCTATGTCTACTTAAGCAGGTTTTAGTTCAATAATTAAACCAGACTCCATGTCTAATTTGACAAAGGTAGGCTATTTAACCTAAGCACCACGCTTAATTTAAAAGCCTATACAAGTATGGCGAGTACTTCCAAACCAAATCATACTATAGCAAACAAAGGCAGCATGAGAGCCCATAGAGATTTACTCAAAAGAGATGAAAACATGATCATGGTGAGAATTTTTTTTATTTTTAATTAGAGATGCAAGTGCTATGCATGTGTGCAAAGAACTAACCATGCTATGGATTTGATATCTCTACAAATAAAAAGAGTAAAAGTAAGATTTTCCTTCGTGCGGTAATTACCCCCGCTCCGACGTTGTTCTGCCACATGCGAAAGGAAAGATAAAAAACGTCGTATTAGCCGCACAAATCACCACCCCGACCTCCCCATGATTGTTGCTTCCCTTCCAAATCTGGCATCCACCAATCAGGCCTCCTCCCCCATGGCGTTGCGACTCCGGGATCCCGCATCAGTCCTCTCCCCCATGCCTGCCCTCGCGCCTCTACTCCATTGCCGCCCACCTCGCTACCATCCTCCTGCCTGCACTGGCACCAGCCCTGGCACGCGTCATCGACCTCGCCATTTGCACCTGCGCCGTCATCCTCGCGGACCACGCCCCATGCTTGCAGGATCGCCGCTGCCTACTCTCCCTCCCGACACGAAGCCGTGCCGACACCGCAGGGCTATGCCGATCGAGGAGAAGGCCCTTCGAGTAAGTGTGCTGCCATCTCGCACTGCAACGTCATGCCGTGTCCTCGATCTTCTTCGTCATCTCATCTACTACTAGGGTTTTGGCCACTGCCATGGGCCGTGGCGAGGATGAGGCCCCCAGAACCCTTGCTTGCACAGGGTCTGCGGTGGCAAGGGTCTCTGCGGCATCGATGGTAGCCATGCTTGCACAATCAGATCCCGGTGGCATGCCATCATCGAGGTGAGGCCTTCAACTATCTCCCAGTCTCCCTCTTTCTCTCTTAGAGTCCTACCTCCTTCCTCATCATCTGAAGCAGCATTTAACTGTTGTAAACTTGAACAGAGATCGGCTTCATCAGATGGAAGTGGAAATGTGGAATAGCAGTTGACGAAACTGGGAGTAGTGTCATTCAGTTCAATGGTAATTTGCAGTGTTTGTCGTAGCATCATGTCATTACACCATCTCCTTTCAAGGAGTGCTTATGTTGCTACTAAAAACAAATACTGTGACCGCCTGAAGTCAAGTCAGTCATATTGTGATATCAATCGAGATGTAAGGATTCCATTCTACAAGAAATTATTTTGTCACATGCACCACTGTCGAATCATGGTTACATTATTATTATTTTGTATTGCAGGTTATAGAGGAAGCTAGCCACCTGTCTATTGTTCACTGCACAAAACAATATATATCATCTACCCATCCTCTGTTTTTTGTATCAAAGATTGCAGTAAGTCTGTTGAACTACTAGCAGAGATGGTCTGCTACCATGTTGCGTATACATAAAAATATTCATTTGTTTGCTTTGAGATAATATTGATCTTTTTATTTGTGGGATTTCAGTATTAGTATGCTTAAGTGAAAATTGTGATTACTTTGCTGTGACAAATCTAAGAGTTTTTTAATGCATGCCAATGATCAAACTCTACAGTGTTTGGTTACATGTCTAGATTATCTATTTGACTTCAGAGGTCATAATAAATTGCTTTTGGTACATTAATATTGAGATTTTTTATCCAATTCTGCATGCAGGTGAATGTTAGTATATCCAGGCTATCTTCAATCTAATTTATTTTCCATCTCGTCGATGAAGATAAAAGTACCTTGGCATGAATATTAGGTCGGAAGCTCCACACAAGAGATAAGAGAAAGCTAACATATGTCCTTGGTAATAACTTAAGACATGGGCTGAACAAGGGTTCTTGGCGTTAAAGCAGAAGATCATGCTGAAAATATATGGAGAGGTGTTAAGTGTATGGCCAAGATAGATATGTCTATCATATTTAATGGGAATCTCATGAAAGTAAAACCAAGACTTGCTCTTGCCATTATTTTGTCTTTCCAGCATTTTGCAGTTCACATTTTTTCAGCTATTTTGGACAAGTGAAGTATAAAGTTATTTGCTAATTGGACAGGTGAAGTATAAAGTTATTTGCTAAATGATTGGGAGTTTAGGATTGGTAAGTCACTGCATGTATCAAGCCATTTTCTTTCCCCCTTTGTTGAAGTGATAATTGATAAATTTCTGAGTTGTTGAAATGTTTTTTCTTCATGGGATCTTTACTGAATGTGTTCACGGCAATGATCACTCTGTTCCATATACCCTCTGTTCCATATATGATCACAAAAACTTAAACTGAAATACACTACAAAATTAGACATGCTCACCTAATAAGTGAATACGAAACAGTCAGTGTCAGGAAGATCAGAATTCAGTTTTCTCTATTGTGTCTAAAGTTTTTTTCCCCATTGGCTGTAACTTCTCTCAATCTGACTGAATGTCGTGCCATTGTTCGATGAAATCATTTTTTTCCTAGGATTGTAGAGTGTTGGGCTATAGGCTCATGATCTTGGCTTGCCACTTATCTTCTTAATATAATGAGGCATTGTCTCATGACTAACTAAATGGTTTATAGACTGCTTGTCTGCTATTTTCTTGGTCAGGTCAGATCCATCACAAATACAGCTGGGATATTTGGGTCACTGTCCTTGTGGCTAGTAGGGGAGTTGTGGCTAGCAGGGGACTATCTCACCTTTCTTGATCATCGAATTGGTGAGTTGTGCAGCGTCCTTGTTCGTCACACGTGATGTCATTGAATTCTTGTGACGAAGATCTTTTTCTCTAATCTACACAGGGTTAGAATAATATTTATGTTTATACAAACCTGTGAGATGGCAGGGCTCCATTGTTGATGGATCATGAATGTTCAGGCACTCTAGATTCTTCAATATCTCCCATGTCTTGTTCGTGTGGAATTTCGCCAGAAGGTTGAACAATTGATTTCCTGCTTATTCCACAACTCAACAAACACAGGGGTAATCCTACTAAAGCTAGTGGCAGACTAGGTTAGCAGACATCAAGATCAATATCAAAATCTTTACGCCAATTATTTCCCCGGCAACAGCGTCAAAAATGCTTGTTGGTATTTCTTATGCACAATTAAAATATGAAGGATTCCGCAAGCGTACAGAATTACCATTGTAGCATTTTACCGGGAGTATTCTAGGTATCATTATTTATATTTTACCACTGGAAAACAATGGTTAAAGATGTTGGATAGTTCTCCATCATGTATCTACTAACTAGTATACCAACTAGATCTAAGCAGGGGTAAGTGGTAAATGATAAGAGTTATGCACAATGTCACACACAGAGGGAAATCTTATAATATAGTCTAGTCAGCTAACTTGAGAGGCCAACAGGAGAGTTTAAGGTTCCTATGTACTTCTCTATTACTCGAGTTCTATTCTAGTTGGCACTACAATGTAACTAATGCATGGGTATTATAGCACACACAATAGCACTTCGGGGCAATAGTACCTTTCCAACTCTCGAATAGATGAGAAAGCAGTAGTTGGGGAAGGCTGCCAAAAGCCGTACAAAACACCAACCCCGACGTGGTGGAATACGAAGGCCACATAGAGCCGTCACCCCCATGGGCTACCACAACTAACCGTAAGAATTGGGCGCAACCTCAGGTAACCTATAGCCCAGACACCATGTCTACACTATCGATTACTGCTCTAGCCACATATAATAACTAGAGCAGCTAATACAGGCGGAGATCCTATGCTAAGATGCAATAACTACACTAACCATACAAATAAGGCATAGAAGTAAATAGAGAAGATAATTATACTAAAGCAGAAGTCTTGCAAAGATAAGATACAGAGATATGCCAGACCTCCAAGGCTCCAAGATCCAGAACGAAGTCTTTCAACCCTAGCTCTCAAGTAGCTAATCTATTACATTGAAGAGTCTAGCCCTAATCTCCCTGGTGTGTCGATCTCCATGAGAGCATGATCCTCAAAGGGACGTCTCTCGAATGGATTCCAACGAATAATGAATTAGGGTTTTAGGGGATGTGTTCCCCCTGGGGTTTGGGGCTGCTTTTATAGGGAGGAGTGATTAACGTGAGCCCTTGGATCAAACCGATATTGGCGGGCGGCTGAGATTCTTCCTCAAAGGCGGTGGAACCCGTGAGCCGAAACTAGACCAAAATGGCCAAAATGCCAGACCGACTGGTCCAGGGGTGGGATCGGACGATCTCCCCCTGTGACAGGTAGGTCCCACCTCCCGCGCGGTGGTTTCTGGTGTTTTCTAGATCCTTCCTGCGCAGGTGCCGCTTCCAGGTGTGATATCTTTTTGTCCGGGACTCCAAATATGGCAAATGATATGTCCGTTTCGATCGTCTTGACGAGCCCATCGCAATGGTGCATTCTAATCCATCATTTGAAATACTTTTATACTATCATACGGGTCAACTTTGATAGCTTTTCCAGTATGTACCTGTAGAAACATAGATTCACCAAAACTTGTGGAACTCGTTAGATCAAAACCCTATACCTATGCTTTGTGGTTCATTTCATGTCAAGTTTGATGATAATTAGTGGGTTATATTTGACATTAGTGACCGTCAACAGTATGCGAACTTGTAAAATGTTAGTCAAATTTAGATATTATTGCAGTTCTTGAAGTAATTTTATATCAGTTTTGGGTTATCTCCTCGGTGATATATAATATTAATATTTGTATATAAGATAATATTAATATTTGAGTTGTACAATTAATATTGTTATAAAAATTATTGAGTATAACTTATTATTATGTAGAAAAAAAACCTTTCAAACATATGTGAAGAGAATGAAAGATGGTGATTTGGCAAACATGTGTATACATAGTCGACGCACGTATATGTGGGTTGCTATAACATGGTGAAAAAGCTCCATATTTTATTTTAATATTATAGGTGAGTATGTATTTTTTAAAAAAATATAAAAATATTATAGGTATAAAATGTATATAGACATATTTAAAAATTATTCTCTCTATGCATCTATATCTATATCAATATCAATATCTATATCTATAGATATATCTATATA